>JASTWF010000739.1:0-211000 GCA_030390025.1 Squalus acanthias | reverse complement strand
GTTCCCGCCTGGCCTCGAACCGGGGACTTTTCGCGTGCAAATCGATCGTGAGAACCACTACACTACGGGAACAGCTGTTTTCATCTTTTCAACAGAGGGGAACTGACCAGTGCTGATTGGTTCACCATAAACAGCATCAATCAATATAAAGGATAAGTTCGCAGATATCAGGTGCAGTGCAGTCTGGTCAATGTCAACCCCTCCTTTCTTATTCAACAGAGGAAGAAGAGACATGAACGGGAGTCAGACGCCACAACCTTTAATTAAAGGCAAAAATACCAGTAACACATACTTCCAAATCGTTTCACTGAAAAATTCTTTCATTTGATGTAAAATTTGACTGCCTTGAATCTGAAAATCAACACTGTGGGATATTTTGTTCACTACTGATTCTATTCTCTGTGAGCAATGACGGAGCGGTTTCCGTAGTGTAGCGGTTATCACGTTCGCCTCACACGCGAAAGGTCCCCGGTTCGAGCCCGGGCGGAAACATCTCATTTGCCAGGATTTAATTCTGTGCAGTGAATAGTTCTGTTAATTTTAACAAAAGTTGCCCCAGGTTTATGCTTTCATAAGCAATGGACATTTTAAACGAGATTCCGAAAATACAATGTGTAACATGAGATATGGTTAACAGTTCATTACTTACAAAGGGCCAAATGCGTTATTGAAGTGTGTTTCGCCTTTCTTTCATTCTGTGAATTATGGTAATCGGTTATTTAATGGTGATTGCAAAGATTCAACTGCAAGTTGAATAGTGGCCGGCAAAACGAACGCTCTTTTGGGATTTGAACCGCGGACTTCTCGGAAATTTAAACAAAAACCGAAGCGAAAATCGGACCCCGAGAACGCCGGTTCAAACCTAGCCGAGTGAGTAGCTAATAATTGTAAAACCATTTTGTTTGTGTGGCTGGTCTTGATGATCAGAGCACTTGAGACCGAGACAGTGTCTTTGCCTTTTCGACCTGTCTTCTGAAGCGCCGCCCGGTCCCACTCCTACAGTTAATGAGCTGTTAGGACGTTAATGCACCCAGGCTGCAGGAGGCTACACCAGGCGCAGCAGAGGAGTCTCTGCATTAGTTCTGCGTGGAAACAGTATTTTTCCCCTTCTCGCTTCCTCTTCTCTATATCCCTGTGCTTTTATTTCTCTATTTCTACCCCCGTCTCAGTTTCCTGAATCATAACATGGTGGGGACATTTTTAGAGACGCGCTTTTTTATTACTTATTGAAAGGACACCCAGACGGATCAATTGAAACTGCAATTTGAATCCTGTCGCTGACCTTGTTTTTTCCTGTTAATCTGTGTTGTTCTGCTGCCACATTCTCAATGAGAAAGTTCCCTGCCTCAATTTTGAATAAAATAATGCCCACCTCTTATGTTAGCGACACGCGAGGGGAAATTCCCTAAATCAGCCCCAACTTTCCCCAAATCCTACTTACAGTACCGCAAACAAAACTGTGTCCTATATGGGAAATATCATTGAGAATTACTTCACTCACTGTAACGCTGCCATTTGAATGGCTTAATTCACCTGTCAATGCGTATTTTATTTATACTAAACCAAACATTCAAATTATTCCAGTTTTCATATTTAGTAAACTTGAATGGAGAAAAGGCATTAAATTGTGTCTATCCACAATCGAACCATTCAATTTTCGTGTGTTAGCGGAATGCGATAATCACTACACACCAGAAACCCTGCAGCACTCGGGTGCATTGCAGCGACTCCATAGGATCAGGAGCAGGCTATTCAGCCCCTCGAGCCTGTTGCGCCATTCAATTAGATCAGGGTTGATCTGTATCTTCTCATCATCTACCCGCTTTGTTTCCGTAACCCTTAATATCCTTACCCAACAAAAATCTATCGGCAGTAGCGACAACCTTGAGCCTTAAACCAGCTGCACTCCCGGATCCAGACAGAAAAGGCTTCGTACTGACGGCCAACCTGCAGATTAATGAATTACAATTCTGAACTTTAGCGCTTCAGAGATTCCAGGGTTTAAAAGGGAACAAAAGATGAAATGGGCCTCACTGCGGATCAGTTTTCTCTCACTCAAATGTATCTGATTTGTGAAGTGAAATAAAGAACAATCAAAGAATAAGGGAGAAGCCGCTGTAGCCCTATTGACAGGAGAATAAACTAGCCATACATCTCTGACGTTCTCAGGTCGAACGAAGGGTAATCGACTTGAAACGTTCACCCTGATTCTTTATCCACATATACCGCCTGACCTCTTGAGAATTTCCAGCATTTGCCGTTTCTATTTCAGATTTACAGCAATTATCTCTTGTTGTTTGGAATAACACCGCTGGTTGTTCATCCACAGCAAGTGTAAACATAATGCTCCCGCCCGGCCTCGAACCGGGGACCTTTCGCGTGTAAAGCGAACGTGATAACCACTACACTACGGGAACCGCTGTGTTCATCGCTTCATCAGGGAACTGACCAGTTCTGATTTGTTCACCTTAAACAGCATCACTCAATATAAAGGATGAGCTCACATCTATCAAAAATGAGAAGTCGCACAACACCAGGTTATAGTCCAACAGATTTATTTAAAATTACAAGCTTTCGGAGCTGTCGCCCCTTCGTCAGGTAAAGTTACAATGGTTTAAATAAATCTGTTGGACTATAACCTGGTGTTGTGCGATTTCTCATTTTTGTCCACCCCAGTCCAACGCCGGCATCTCCGCATCATGATCACATATATCAGGTGCAGTGCAGTCTGGTCAATGTCAACCCCTCCTTTCTTATTCAACAGAGGAAGAAGAGACATGAACGGGAGTCAGACGCCACAACCTTTAATTAAAGGCAAAAATACCAGTAACACATACTTCCAAATCGTTTCACTGAAAAATTCTTTCATTTGATGTAAAATTTGACTGCCTTGAATCTGAAAATCAACACTGTGGGATATTTTGTTCACTACTGATTCTATTCTCTGTGAGCAATGACGGAGCGGTTTCCGTAGTGTAGCGGTTATCACGTTCGCCTCACACGCGAAAGGTCCCCGGTTCGAGCCCGGGCGGAAACATCTCATTTGCCAGGATTTAATTCTGTGCAGTGAATAGTTCTGTTAATTTTAACAAAAGTTGCCCCAGGTTTATGCTTTCATAAGCAATGGACATTTTAAACGAGATTCCGAAAATACAATGTGTAACATGAGATATGGTTAACAGTTCATTACTTACAAAGGGCCAAATGCGTTATTGAAGTGTGTTTCGCCTTTCTTTCATTCTGTGAATTATGGTAATCGGTTATTTAGTGGTGATTGCAAAGATTCAACTGCAAGTTGAATAGTGGCCGGCAAAACGAACGCTCTTTTGGGATTTGAACCGCGGACTTCTCGGAAATTTAAACAAAAACCGAAGCGAAAATCGGACCCCGAGAACGCCGGTTCAAACCTAGCCGAGTGAGTAGCTAATAATTGTAAAACCATTTTGTTTGTGTGGCTGGTCTTGATGATCAGAGCACTTGAGACCGAGACAGTGTCTTTGCCTTTTCGACCTGTCTTCTGAAGCGCCGCCCGGTCCCACTCCTACAGTTAATGAGCTGTTAGGACGTTAATGCACCCAGGCTGCAGGAGGCTACACCAGGCGCAGCAGAGGAGTCTCTGCATTAGTTCTGCGTGGAAACAGTATTTTTCCCCTTCTCGCTTCCTCTTCTCTATATCCCTGTGCTTTTATTTCTCTATTTCTACCCCCGTCTCAGTTTCCTGAATCATAACATGGTGGGGACATTTTTAGAGACGCGCTTTTTTATTACTTATTGAAAGGACACCCAGACGGATCAATTGAAACTGCAATTTGAATCCTGTCGCTGACCTTGTTTTTTCCTGTTAATCTGTGTTGTTCTGCTGCCACATTCTCAATGAGAAAGTTCCCTGCCTCAATTTTGAATAAAATAATGCCCACCTCTTATGTTAGCGACACGCGAGGGGAAATTCCCTAAATCAGCCCCAACTTTCCCCAAATCCTACTTACAGTACCGCAAACAAAACTGTGTCCTATATGGGAAATATCATTGAGAATTACTTCACTCACTGTAACGCTGCCATTTGAATGGCTTAATTCACCTGTCAATGCGTATTTTATTTATACTAAACCAAACATTCAAATTATTCCAGTTTTCATATTAATAAACTTGAATGGAGAAAAGGCATTAAATTGTGTCTATCCACAATCGAACCATTCAATTTTCGTGTGTTAGCGGAATGCGATAATCACTACACACCAGAAACCCTGCAGCACTCGGGTGCATTGCAGCGACTCCATAGGATCAGGAGCAGGCTATTCAGCCCCTCGAGCCTGTTGCGCCATTCAATTAGATCAGGGTTGATCTGTATCTTCTCATCATCTACCCGCTTTGTTTCCGTAACCCTTAATATCCTTACCCAACAAAAATCTATCGGCAGTAGCGACAACCTTGAGCCTTAAACCAGCTGCACTCCCGGATCCAGACAGAAAAGGCTTCGTACTGACGGCCAACCTGCAGATTAATGAATTACAATTCTGAACTTTAGCGCTTCAGAGATTCCAGGGTTTAAAAGGGAACAAAAGATGAAATGGGCCTCACTGCGGATCAGTTTTCTCTCACTCAAATGTATCTGATTTGTGAAGTGAAATAAAGAACAATCAAAGAATAAGGGAGAAGCCGCTGTAGCCCTATTGACAGGAGAATAAACTAGCCATACATCTCTGACGTTCTCAGGTCGAACGAAGGGTAATCGACTTGAAACGTTCACCCTGATTCTTTATCCACATATACCGCCTGACCTCTTGAGAATTTCCAGCATTTGCCGTTTCTATTTCAGATTTACAGCAATTATCTCTTGTTGTTTGGAATAACACCGCTGGTTGTTCATCCACAGCAAGTGTAAACATAATGCTCCCGCCCGGCCTCGAACCGGGGACCTTTCGCGTGTAAAGCGAACGTGATAACCACTACACTACGGGAACCGCTGTGTTCATCGCTTCATCAGAGGGGAACTGACCAGTTCTGATTTGTTCACCTTAAACAGCATCACTCAATATAAAGGATGAGCTCACATCTATCAAAAATGAGAAGTCGCACAACACCAGGTTATAGTCCAACAGATTTATTTAAAATTACAAGCTTTCGGAGCTGTCGCCCCTTCGTCAGGTAAAGTTACAATGGTTTAAATAAATCTGTTGGACTATAACCTGGTGTTGTGCGATTTCTCATTTTTGTCCACCCCAGTCCAACGCCGGCATCTCCGCATCATGATCACATATATCAGGCGCAGTGCAGTCTGGTCAATGTCAACCCCTCCTTTCTTATTCAACAGAGGAAGAAGAGACATGAACGGGAGTCAGACGCCACAACCTTTAATTAAAGGCAAAAATACCAGTAACACATACTTCCAAATCGTTTCACTGAAAAATTCTTTCATTTGATGTAAAATTTGACTGCCTTGAATCTGAAAATCAACACTGTGGGATATTTTGTTCACTACTGATTCTATTCTCTGTGAGCAATGACGGAGCGGTTTCCGTAGTGTAGCGGTTATCACGTTCGCCTCACACGCGAAAGGTCCCCGGTTCGAGCCCGGGCGGAAACATCTCATTTGCCAGGATTTAATTCTGTGCAGTGAATAGTTCTGTTAATTTTAACAAAAGTTGCCCCAGGTTTATGCTTTCATAAGCAATGGACATTTTAAACGAGATTCCGAAAATACAATGTGTAACATGAGATATGTTTAACAGTTCATTACTTACAAAGGGCCAAATGCGTTATTGAAGTGTGTTTCGCCTTTCTTTCATTCTGTGAATTATGGTAATCGGTTATTTAGTGGTGATTGCAAAGATTCAACTGCAAGTTGAATAGTGGCCGGCAAAACGAACGCTCTTTTGGGATTTGAACCGCGGACTTCTCGGAAATTTAAACAAAAACCGAAGCGAAAATCGGACCCCGAGAACGCCGGTTCAAACCTAGCCGAGTGAGTAGCTAATAATTGTAAAACCATTTTGTTTGTGTGGCTGGTCTTGATGATCAGAGCACTTGAGACCGAGACAGTGTCTTTGCCTTTTCGACCTGTCTTCTGAAGCGCCGCCCGGTCCCACTCCTACAGTTAATGAGCTGTTAGGACGTTAATGCACCCAGGCTGCAGGAGGCTACACCAGGCGCAGCAGAGGAGTCTCTGCATTAGTTCTGCGTGGAAACAGTATTTTTCCCCTTCTCGCTTCCTCTTCTCTATATCCCTGTGCTTTTATTTCTCTATTTCTACCCCCGTCTCAGTTTCCTGAATCATAACATGGTGGGGACATTTTTAGAGACGCGCTTTTTTATTACTTATTGAAAGGACACCCGAACGGATCAATTGAAACTGCAATTTGAATCCTGTCGCTGACCTTGTTTTTTCCTGTTAATCTGTGTTGTTCTGCTGCCACATTCTCAATGAGAAAGTTCCCTGCCTCAATTTTGAATAAAATAAGGCCCACCTCATATGTTAGCGACACGCGAGGGGAAATTCCCTAAATCAGCCCCAACTTTCCCCAAATCTACTTACAGTACCGCAAACAAAACTGTGTCCTATATGGGAAATATCATTGAGAATTACTTCACTCACTGTAACGCTGCCATTTGAATGGCTTAATTCACCTGTCAATGCGTATTTTATTTATACTGAACCAAACATTCAAATTATTCCAGTTTTCATATTTACTAAACTTGAATGGAGAAAAGGCATTAAATTGTGTCTACCCACATTCGAACCGTTGAGTTTTCGTGTGTTAGTGGAATGCGATAACCACTACACACCAGAAACCCTCCAGCACTCGGGTGCATTGCAGCGACTCCACAGGAACGGGAGGAGGCTATTCAGCCCCTTGAGCCTGTTCCGCCATTCAATTAGATCAGGGTTGATCTGTATCTTCTCATCATCTACCCGCTTTGTTTCCGTAACCCTTAATACCCTTACCCAACAAAAATCTATCGACAGTAGCGGCAACCTTAAGCCTTAAACCAGCTGCACACCCGGATCCAGACAGAAAAGGCTTCGTACTGACGGCCAACCTGCAGATTAATGAATTACATTTCTGAAATTCAGGTCTTCAGAGATTCTAGGGTTTAAAAGGGAACAAAAGATGAAACGGGGCTCACTGCGGATCAGTTTTCTCTCACTCAATGGTATCTGATTTGTGAAGTGAAATAAAGAACAATCGAGAAGCTGCTGTAGCGCTGTTGATAGGAAAATAAACTAGCCATACATTTCTGACCTTTCTCAGTTCTAACAAAGGGTAATCCATTTGAAACGAGAACTCTTTTGCTTTATCCACAGATACTACCTGACTTCTTGTGAATTCCAGCATTTTTGGTTTCCATTTCAAATTTACAGTAATTTTCTCTTGTCATTTGGAATAAACCCGCTGGTTGTTCATTACCAGCAAGTTTAAATACCGTTCCCACCGGCCTCGAATCGGGGATTTTACGTGTGTAAAGCGAACGTGATAACCACTACACTATGGGAACCGCTGTGTGCATGGCTTCAAGAGGGGGGAACTGACCATTGAACTCCATTAACGGTAGGCCATTCAGGACTGGGAGGAGAAGAAACTTATTCACATTGAGGTTGGTGAATTTTGGAATTCTCTACCCCAGAGGGAAGTGGAGGCTCAGTCATTGGGTATATTCAAAACAGAAGTTGAAGGATTTCTGACTCGTAAGGGCATCAAGGGATATGGTGATAGGGCCGGTGAATGGAATTGAGGCAGAAGATCAGCCATGATCTCATTGAATGGCGGAGCTGGGTCGAAGTCCGAATGGCCTACTCCTGCTCCTATTTCTGATGTTCTTATGTTCTTATCTACACTGGAGATCTTCCCCCCACTTCCGCCAACCTCATAGTTCCCCAACCCCACACAGCCCGCCTCTCCCTCCTTCCCAAGATCCACAAACAGGACTGCCCTGGTAGACCCATCGTTTCAGCCTGTTCTTGCCCCACGGAACTTATCTCTTCCTATCTCGACTCTATTTTTTCTCCCCTTGTCCAGTCTCTTCCCACCTACATCCGCGACTCTTCCGACGCCCTCCGCCACTTTAACACCAGTTTCCTGGCCCCAAACGCCTCCTTTTCACTATGGACGTACAGTTCCTCTACACCTCCATCCCCACCAGGATGGCCTGAGGGCGCTCCGCTTCTTCCTTGAACAGAGGCTCAACCAGTTCCCATCCACCACCACCCTCCTCCGCCTGGCTGAACTTGTTCTCACATTGACCAATTTCTCCTTTGACTCCACTCACTTCCTCCAAATCAAAGGTGTTGCTATGGGAACCCGCATGCGTCCTAGCTGTGCCTGCCTTTTCGTGGGATATGTGGAACACTCTTTGTTCCAGTCCTACTCAGGGCCCCTCCCTCAGCTCTTTTTCCGGTACATTGATGACTGTATTGGTGCCGTTTCCTGCTCTCGCCCTGAACTAGATAATTTCATTCAATTTGCTTCCAATTTCCACCCTTCCCTCACCTTCATATGATCCATCTCCGACTCTTTCCTTCCATTCCTCGACTTCTCCGTCTCCATCTCTGGGGATAGGTTATTGACAGACATTCACTACAAGCCCACTGACTCTCACAGCTACCTGGACTACACTTTCTCCCACCCCGCTTCCTGTAAGGGCTCTATTCCAATCTCCCAGTTTCTCCGCCTCTGCCAAACCTGCTCTGACGATGCCACCTTCCATACCAGTGCTTCCGACATGTCTTCCTTTTTCCTCAACCGAGGATTCCCCTTTACTGTGTTTGACACGGCCCTTGCAGTGTCCGTTCTATCTGCCGCACTTCTGCCCTCAACCCTGCCCCTCCCTCCTGGAACCACGATAGAGTTCCCATTGTCAGCACCTTCCACCCCACCACCCATCACATTTAACGGATCATCCTCCACTATTTCCGCCACCTCCAGTGTGATCCCAGCACCAAACACATCTTCTCCCCACCTCCCCTTTCAGCTTTCTGAATGGACAGCTTCCTCCGCGACACCCTGGTCCACTCCTCTATCACCCCCAACACCCCTTCCCCTTCGCCCAGCACCTTCCTGTGCAAGCGCAGGAGATTCAACTCATGCCCTTATACCTACCCGCTTCCCACTGTCCAGGGCCTCAAATACCACTTACAGGTGAAACAGCGATTTACTTGTACTTCTTGCAATTTGGTGTACTTTATTCGCTGCTCACGATGTGGTCACGATTGGGGAGACCAAACGCAGATTGTTTGGCTGCTTTGTGGAACACCTCCGTTCAGTCCATCAGGGGGACCTCGAGCTTCCGGTTGCCTGTCACTTTAATTCTCCGCTCCACTCCCACTCAGACCTCACTGTCCTCGGCCTCTTGCATTGTTCCACTGAAGCTCAGCTTAAGTTCGAGGAACAGCCCCTCATCTTTCGATTAGGCACTTTACAGCCTTCTGGACTCAACATACAGTTCAACAATTTCAGCATCAGGCGCTTCTGTGCATGACACTGGGGAATCAGGAGAAGGCAGGAGAAATGAAACAGAATTTCGGGAACGTGCATATATACAAACATCTCCGTTTACCCTCTGGACCTCGTGGCGCAACTGTAGCGCGTTTGACTTCAGAAGGCTGCGTGTTCAAATCACGTCGGGGTCGCTATTCTTCCGGATAATCCCGGAGTCAACATTTTCTTTGCTGTTTCACAATAACCAGACTCATGCTCCAAAGACTGTCTCACTGATTCCCCAGTGTCAGGGAGAGAAGCGCCACAATTCCTCATTTATTTAATATGACAAGACACAAGCACAGGTATTCGTTCAAAATCAACCTGCAGGTGGCCACACAAAGAATAAACAGCCAGAGTGACAGACAGAATCGGGAAACACAGGGAAATAGGCAAACACAGGGAAATAGGCAAGAGATATTGACAAGGACTGAAAGCGCTTTGCGATCAGAAAATTGCCTGAATCCCTGAGGTTAATGAAAGGGCTTTTGATGCTTGATTTCCTTACACATCCTGGAATTCAGGAGAAGCTGGTTCGTGGTTTGCAGAACAAGGTAAACCCCTGGGGCGGAGCCACCAGGCGCCTGGCTGCAATGAGTGACAAGGACGTGCAAGCTTGTCAGGCCCGGCTTGCTCAGTCGGTTGAGCATGAGACTTTTAATCTCAGGGTCGTGGGTTCGAGCCCCACGTTGGGCGCAAGCATTTTGTTAAGCTTTTATGTTGCTTTCACGGAAAAGCATCATTAATTAACCGATAATCTTCTTTTGCACAATGAAAGAAATGATAACTGAGCGAGAGTCGATACTTCAATCATTTTATTTGAGCTTTGCATGTTAACTGTCAACAATATCTAATTTTACACAATGTACTTTAGGAGTCTGGTTTAAAATGTTCATTGCTGATGACACCAGGAATCTGGAGCAACTATTGGCATTTTGAACAGGACCGGTTATTTCGACCGTGCCCAGAAAATAGATTCAGCAGTAACATAAAATCCCATGGTGCTGACTTTCAGATTCAACGCAGTCAGATTTGGAATAAAGTGATATAATTTTAACAGTGAAAATTTGGAAGCGTTACTCGTATTTTTGCCTTTAATTAAAGTTTGTGGCGTCTGACTCCCGTTCATGTCTCTGAATAAGAAAGGAGGGGCTTGACGTTGACCAGACTGCACTGCGTCTGATGTTTGTGAGCTCATCCTTTATATTGAGCGGGTTCTCGCCTAATAAGCGGCGTCAGCTTTAGCTCAGCGGTTATTTCGCAGCTTCAACTTATGTAAGTTCGAACCCTGTCTCACCGCGGGCGCTGTCCAGCGTTTATATTATCATTTTCAAGCCCCTTCTTCAACACAGAAACACATTGCAGCAGTGATTTTAATTTAGCGGTGTGAAATTTTTCGAGGGCACCTTTAAATGATTGATTAACCTATTCCAGCCATCGCGGGGGAGAACACGGGTTCGATTCGCGGTTAGGGAAGTAATTTTGATATCACCGTTTTTAATTCATGAATGCGAAGTAATTTTATGAAATAAATAACATGCATTTAATGTGATAAAATAAGAACAGCTTTAATCACCATTAATTAAACGATAACTTTCTTTTGCAGAATGAAAGAAATTATAATATGGTTACTGAGGGACAGTCGAAACTTCAGTCATTTATTTTGCTCTTTGCATGTGCTGAACTGTTAACCCATATCTCATTTTACACATTATATTTTAGGAGAATGGTTTAAAATGTTCATTACTTCTGAGAACAGGGAACTGGGGCAACTTTTGTTAAATTTAACGGGACCGGCTATTTCACAGAAAAAAAAGTATTCTCTGACATGATGTTTTCAGACCATACACTGACCGATATTTGTTAGGCCCCAAGTGGATGATCTGACACGTGCCCGTGTTGAACTCCATTAATCATTGTTCAGGGGGGATTTAATAGAGCTGATCAAAATTATGGGGGCAACAGTTTCCACTGGCAGGAGTGTCAGCAGGGCTATGGGGGAAGAGCAGCGGACAGGGACTAATTGGATAGCTCTTTCAAAGCTGCTACATCAATTGCTCATTTTAATCTGCGATTCATAGATTTTAGTTAACCAAAATTATTAAGGGATCATTGAAGTCTGTGAGACACTTCATAATTGTTTCTATTATCATTAATCAACCCACAACATTTTGTTGCACACTGCAGGAATTGCTAACATGTTTACCGGATGACAGTCATACTTTAATAACTTTATACAGAATCATAGAACATTGCCTGGGTGAGTGGGCAGAGATTTGGCAGATGCAATACAATATTGGAAAATGTGAGGTTATGCACTTTGGCAGGAAAAATCAGAGAGCAAGTTATTATCTTAATGGCGAGAAACTGGAAAGTACTGCAGTACAAAGGGATCTGGGGGTCTTGGTGCAAGAAAATCAAAAAGTTAGTATGCAGGTGCAGCAGGTGGTCAAGAAAGCCAATGGAATGTTGGCTTTTATTGCTAGGGGGATAGAATATAAAAACAGGGAGGTATTGCTGCAGTTGTATAGGGTATTGGTGAGACCACACCTGGAATCCTGCATACAGTTTTGGTGTCCATACTTAAGAAAAGACATACTTGCTCTCGAGGCAGTACAAAGAAGGTTCACTCGGTTAATTCCGGGGATGAGGGGGTGGACATACGAGCAGAGGTTGAGTAGATTGGGACTCTACTCATTGGAGTTCAGAAGAATGAGAGGCGATCTTATTGAAACATATAAGATTGTGAAGGGGCTTGATTGGGTGGACGCGGTGAGGATGTTCCCAATGATGGGTGAAACTAGAACTAGGGGACATAAACTTAGAATAAGGGGCTGCTCTTTCATAACTGAGACGAGGAGAAACTTTTTCACTCAGAGGGTAGTGGGTCTGTGGAATTTGCTACCCCAGGAAGCTGTGGAAGCTACTTCATTAAACAAATTTAAAACAGAAATAGACCGTTTCCTAGAAGTAAAGGGAATTAGGGGTTACGGGGAGCGGGCTGGAAATTGGACATGAGTGAGTTCGGATCGGTCAAGGCCCTGTTGGTGGCGGAGCGGGCCCAGGGGCCTAGTGGCCTGCTCCTGCTCCAACTTCTTGTGTTCTTTAGAGTTGAGGTTGGATCAGATCAGCCATGATCTCATTGAATGGCGGAGCAGGCTCGAGGGGCCGATTGGTCTACTCCTGCTCCTATTTCTTATGTTCTTATGAACCCCTGTGGTTAATGAAAGGGATTTTAATGGTTGAGTTCCTTATACACCTTGGAATTCTGGAGAACATGGTTAGTAGTTTGCAGAAACGCGGCTTCGATCTGCTGTTGTGAACCGAGGAAAAACTGCAGGATCCTTGAATAATCTTTCACAATTCAACTGAAAGCAGCCGGAATGTCCAGCTTTGAGAGGGGCTTTCTGCACCGTCAGGGCTGGAAACGGGAGTGAGCGAGCGACACTGTAGTGTTTTGAGTGTGTGCAGAACTGAACAGAGAAACACAAATGCAACAGGACTTTGTCACCTTGAATAACAAAGGCGAATTGTTCCAATTTGCTACTATTTCATTGAACATGATTTACAAAATGTTTCCGCCCGGTTTCGAACCGAGGACATTCCGCGTGTTAGGCGAACGTGACAACCACTACACTACGCAAACGCTACGCTGAGCAGCCGACTTCTGCGATAAATCTATGATTCTAGAAAAAAAGTTATTAAAATTTGACTGTCACCCGGCAAACATGTTAGCATTACCTTCAGTATGCAACAGCAATTTTTCTGGGTTGATTAAAACAATTATTAAGAGTCTCACAGACCTCAATTGTCTTTGTCAGAACTGAATTCCCTGACTGGGAATCAAACCCGATTGATTCCTATGATGATGAGGTTGTCCTATAAGGAGAGATTGAATAGATTGGGACTTATTATCTCGAGTTCAGAAGAACGAGAGGTGTTCTCATTGAAAGGTACAATTTTCTTGGAGGCCTTGAAAGCGTAGACCTTGAGAGGGGGTTTCCCCTGTCTGGAGATTCTAGTACTAGGGGAGAGAGTCTCAGGATAAGGGGCCGGCCATTTGAGACTGAGATGAGATGACATTTCTTCACTCAGAGGGTTGTAACCTTTGGAATTCTCAACCTCAGAGGGCAGTGGATGCCCAGTCATTGACTATATTCAAGGATTTAGGTGTCCTTTTACACGGAATACAGAAAGTTAACGTGCATGCAGTTAGGAAGGTGTTTGGCATGTTCGCCTTTATTGCAAGGGCGTTGGAGTACAAGAGTAAAGACGTCTTGCTGCAATTGTACGGGGCTTTTGGACTTGAAGAAAATCAAGGGATATGGGGATCGCACGGAAAAGTGCAGTTGAGGTAGAAGGTCAGTCATGATCTTATTCAGGTTCAGTGAGTGGGCGAGAACATGGCAGAAGGATAATAATGTGGATAAATGTGAAGTTATCCATTTTGGAAGAAAAAACAGAAAGGCAGAGTATTTCCAAATTGGTGAAAGATTGGGGAATGCAGATGCTTAAAGGGACCTGGGTGTCCTTGTACATGAGTCACTGAAAGTGAATGTGCAGGTGCAGCAAGCCATTATGGAAGGCAAATGGTATGCTTGCCTTCATTACAATAGGATTTGAGTACAGGAGTAAAGAAGTCTTACTCCAATTATATAATGCCTTGGTGAGACCAGACCTGGAGTATTGTGTACAATTTTGGTCTCCTTACCTGAGGAAGGATATACTTGCATTAGATGGAGTGCAACGAAGGTTCACGAGATTGATTCCTGGGATGGGGGGACTGTCCTATGAGAAGAGATTGAGTAAACTAGGCCTGTATTCCCTTGATTTCAGAAAAATGAGAGGGGATCTCATTGAAGCATACAAAATTATTACAGGGCTTGATAGGGTGGATGCTGGGAAAATGTTTCCCTTGTCTGGGGAGTCTACAACCAAGGGCCACAGCCTCAGGATAAAGGGTAGGCCATTCAGGACTGAGATGAGAAGAAATTTCTTCACACAGAGGGTGGTGAATCTTCGGAATTCTCTACCCCAGAGGGTAGTATGGTCCCTAGTGTATTCAATATTATTTAATTTAAAGGAAGTAAAGGGAGTAAATTAAGGATAGGACATGGCAGGGCAGCTCGGATGCGTGGAGTGCTCCTCCTGTGCTATGTCGGAAGTCAGGGACACTTTAGGTGTCCAGGGCGAACACATGTGCAGGAAGTGTCTCCAGCTGCATCTACTCGAAAACCGCGTTTCTGAGCTGGAGCTGCGGCTGGAGTCACTGTGGAGCATCCGCGAAGCTGAGATCTTCGTGGATAGCACGTTTAATGAGGTGGTCACACCGCAGGTATAGAGTGCACAGGCAGACAGGTATTTGGGTAACCGCCAGACTGAGTAAAAGAACTAGGAAGGTAGTGCAGGAGTCCCCTGAGTCCATCTCCCTCTCCAACAGATTTTCCGTTTTGGATACTGCTGGGGGGAGCAGGTTTCTCAGGGGAATGCAGCAAGAGCCAAGTCCGTGGCACTACGAGTGCCTCAGCTGCACAGGAGGGGAGGAAAAAGAGTGGGAGAGCAATAGTGACAGGGGATTCTATCCTCAGGGGAACAGATAGACGTTTCTGTGGTCGCAGACGTGACTCCCTGATGGTATGTTGCCTCCCTGGTGCCAGGGTCAAGGATGTCACTGAACGGTTGCAGGGCATTCTGAAGGGGGAGGGCGAACAGTCAGAGGTCGTGGTTCACATTGGTACCAACGACAAGGGTAGAAAGAGGGATAAGGTCCTGCAACAAGAATTTAGGGAGCTAGGTAGCAGATTAAAAAGCAGGACCTCAAAGGTCGTAATCTCTGGATAACTGCCAGTGCCACGTGCTAGTGAGTATAGGAATAGGAAGATAGAGCAGATGAATGCGTGTCTAAAGAGTTGGTGCAGGAGGGAGGGCTTTAGTTTCCTGGATCACTACGTCTGCTTCTGGGGAAGATGGGAGCTGTACAAGTCAGACGGGTTGCACCTGAACCGGAACGGGACCAACATCCTTGCGGGCAGGTTTGCTAGTACTGTTGGGGTTGGGGGTGGGGTTGGGGGGGCGGGGGTAAACTGACTTGGCAGGGGGATGGGAAACGGTTGTGGAGCTATAGTAGGGGGTGATGCACAGCCAAATATAGAGGGAAAAGCAAGTCAGCTTGGAAGGCAGAGCAAATATATAATGGCACAAGGGAGTATGGCAAGGCTGGATGGAATGTATTTAATGCACGGAGTCTTGCGAGTAACGCAGATGAATTGAAGGTGTTGATGAACACTTGGGAATATGATATTGTTGCTACCACAGAGACATGGTTGAGGGAGTGGCAGGTCTGGCAGCTCAATATTCCGGGGTATAGAAACTTCAGGCGAGACAGAGGGGGGTTTAAAAGAAGAGGGGGTGTCGCAATATTAATCAAGGAATCAATTACTGCTTAAGGAGGAATGATATCTTAGCAGGTTCCTCTAATGAGGTCATATTGGTAGAACTTAACAACAAAAAGGGGGCAAGCACTTTGCTGGGAGTGTACTATAGGCCCCCAAACAGTCAGGGGGAGATAGAGGAACAGATATGTAGGCAAATCTCAGAGAAGTGTAGAAATAATAGTTTAATAATAGTAGGGGATTTCAACTTCCCCAATATTAATTGGGATAGTCAGAGTGTGAAAGGCCTAGAGGGTGCGGAATTCTTAAAGTGCATCCAGGAGAGCTTTTTGTGCCAGCATGTAGAAAGTCCTGCAAGAGAGGGGGTGGTACTGGACGTAATTCTAGGTGTGTGAATGAGGGTAGTGCAGTTGATGTAGTCTACATGGACTTCAGTAAGGCTTTTGACAAAGTCCATCATGGGAGACTGGTCAAGAAGGTAAAAGCCCATGGGATCCACGGCAATTTGGCACAATGGATCCAAAATTGGCTTCGTGGCAGGAGGCAGAGGCTGATGGTTGAAGGTTGTTTTTGTGACTGGAAGCCTGTGTCCAGTGGTGTACCACAGGGATGGGTGCTGGGTCCTTTGCTGTTTGTGTTGCACATTAATGATTTAGATATGAATGTAGGAGATATGATCAGCAAGTTCGCAGAAGACACGAAAATTGACGGAGAGGTAAATAGCGAGGAGGGAAGCCTCAGGCTAGAGGATGATAAAGACAGGATGGTTAGATGGGCAGAACAGTGGCGAATGGAATTTAACCCTGAAAAGTGTGAGGTGATGCATTTTGGGAGGTCAAACAAGGCAAGGGAATACACAATGAATGGTAGGATCCTAGGAAGGACAAAGGATCAGAGGGACCTTGGTGTGCATGTTCATAGAACCCTGAAAGCAGCAGGACAGGTAGATAAGGTGGTAAAAAAGTCATATGGGATACTTGCCTTCATTAGCCGAGGCATAGAATATAAGAGCATGGAGGTTATGATGGAGCTGTACAAAATGTTAGTTAGGCCACAGCAGGAATACTGTGTGCAGTTCTGGTCACCACACTATGGGAGTGATGTGATTGCATTGGAGAGGGTGCAGAGGAGATTCACAAGGATGTTACCTGGGCTGGAGCGCTTCAGCTATGAAGAGAGACTGGACAGGCTGGGGTTGTTTACCTTAGAGCAGAGAAGGCTGAGGGGGGACCTGATTGAGGTGTACAAAATTATGAGGGGCGTAGATAGGGTAGATAGAAAGGAACTTTTCCTCTTAGTAGAAAGTTCAATAACCAGGGGGCATAGTTTCAAGGTAAGTGCCAGGAGTTTAAGAGGGGATTTGAGGAACAACTTTTTCAACCAGAGGGTGTTTGGAATCTGGAACTCACTGCCTGAAAGGGTGGTAGAGGCAGGAACCTTCACAACATTCAAGAAGCATTTAGATGAGCACTTGAAATACCATAGCATACAAGGCTACGGACCAAGTACTGGAAAATGGGATTAGAATAGACAGGGCTTGATGGCCGGCGCGGACACGATGGGACAAAGGGCCTCTTCCTGTGCTGTATAACTCTATGACTGAATATGAGAGGGCAGTGTAGGCTCAGTCATTGGGAATATTCAAAACAGAAGTAGATAGATTTCTGACTAGTAAGGGCATCAAGGGATATGGCGATAAGGGCGGTGAATGGAATTGAGGCAGAAGATAAGCAATGATCTCATTGAATGGCATAGCAGGCTCGAAGGGGCGAATGGCCTACTCCTACTTCTATTACTTATGTTCTTATGTTTTAATGGCCTATACCTGCTCCTGATTCTTATGTAACTTACGTAACAGGGTTAGGGAGTTGGGGTTAATTGGTGTAGGGCTTCCACACGTCATTGGGTCCCCATTTTAAAGTCCCCACATTGTAGTTTACAACAAAGCTTAGAGTAACAGGCAAGATTGCTACCGTGGGTTGAACCAGAGAATGGTGTGCACTGAGAATCTGGGGCAGGTGAATCTGTGCTGCTGCAGCGGCACCAAGCGGTGACATAGAGAGTTGCCATTATAATTCTGATGGGGAGATGCCGGTGTTGGACTGGGGTGGACAAAATTGAGAATTCGCACAACACCAGGTTATAGTCCAAAAGCTTTATTTGAAATCACAAGCTTTCGGAGCGCTGCTCCTTCGTCAGGTAAAGTCCTGAAAGTCCAGCAGCGCTCCGAAAGCTTGTGATTTCAAATAAAGCTGTTGGACTATAACCTGGAGTTGTGCGACTTTACATTATAATTCTGGACAGAGCAATTTATTACAGTAAAGTTGGCACAGAAGTGTGACAAAAAAGGGACAGGAAGTTTTGTAGTAAGGAATTGGCGCAGATGAAATGTTTTTTTTACGTATTATTGAATCGATAAATATATGGAATGAGTGATAGAGTAATTTGATACATTTCAACATAAATAAAGTGCAGGTGGGGACATTGAGAGGATTTGGATATAATCATTCTTGCATATTCTGGACATTGTGCCCGTGTACGAGAACTAAATCAAGCAGGTTATAGTTCCTCAACATGTGAAGGAAATTTAATATAATTATTCCTGCCTCTCGTCAAAAGTCAATTCAAAGTGAATATGTGTCATATACACGTGGGAATAGAAAATCAATTCAATATTTACTTAATAGATGTTTCAAGACCAGCAAAACACAAAACATTGAGCATAACAGCATGAGATCATGGGACAACCTTAACTTACAGGATATTGTAGTTAACCCATCCTGGAAACATGGCCATCCAACATCTCTGCCCCGAACTGAATACAATATTCCAGCTGAGGCCTAACCAGGGCTTTGTACAGCTGCAGCATAACTTCTACCCCATTGTATTCTAGTCCTCTAGATATAAAGGCTAGCATTCCATTAGCCTTTTGGATTATTTTCTGTACCTTTCCATGATATTTTAATGATTTGTGTACATAGGCCCCCAAGTCTCTTTGGACAGCAAAGGGATGCAAAGAACGTTGTGGAAAGCGAATACGAGAATAAACCTGTGAAACGTTTTCACGAGTATATTATGATAAAGAGGGAGGCGAAGGAGAATGTGGGCCCCTTAAAGACAGAGCCATGTGATACTGTAATTGAAAATAAGGACATGGCAGACATGCTAAATAATTAGTTTGTATCGGTCTTCATAGTAGAGGATAAATTACCAGAGACACGAGGAAAATGAAAACTGAATCAAGGGGAGGGATTTTCCAGATTTAATATGATGACTTCTAGCAGGCAATTGAGAAGTTTTCACACAAGAGACTGTTAGCAAAAAATTAATACTATGTTAAATTAGTATCTGTTAATAATATATTACATTAATAACTTTAATTAGGTCCATCTTAGTCTTAATTTTCTGTAAAGTTAGTTAACAGTCGAATAATTAAATGGTTGGCAGGGCAGCTCAGTACCCCGGAATGTGCATCCTGTGCCATGTGTGAAATCCAGGGCGCTTCCCGTGTCCTGCACAACCAGCTGTGCAGGAAGGGTCATCAGCTGGAGGAGCTCGAGCTCCGGGTTTTGGACCTTGAGCAGCAGCTGGCGTCACGGCGGTGAATCCATGAGGCTCAGAGCTACGTGGACAGCACGTTTCAGGAGGTGGTCACTCCGCAGCTAAGGTGTGTGCAGGCAGAGAGGGATTGGGTGACCGAAAGGCAGAAGAGGAGGACAGACATGTCTCCAGGATGGTAATGTTGCCTCCCCGGTGCCAGGGTCAAGGATGTCACTGAGCGACTGCAGAATATTCTGAGGTGAACAGCCAAAGGTCGAGGTCCATATCGGTACCAACGACATAGGTAGAAAGAGGAATGAGATTCCGGGGGCATTGGGGCCGGTTCTGGGGGAGGTGGGACCAGTACAGGCTGGACGGGTTGCAGCTCAACAGAGCTTGCACCAAGAGCCTCATTTGGAGGATTGCTAGCGCTGTTGGAGAGGTTTTAAATTAAGTTGGCATGAGTGTGGGCACCAGGACGTAACAAGAGAAAGGAGAAACAAGGTGCACAAAGGATCTGGAGAGACGGATAAAACTAAAGTAAGAAATAGTGAGGTATTAGGTGGGGTCAGACTAAGAGAGAACACAGGATGGTCGAAGATAGGTTTACAGTGCATGTATGTGAACGCCCGAAACGTAGTAAACAAGGTTGGTGAGCTGCAGGCGCAGATAGCCACATGGGAATATGATGCTGTGGCAATAACGGAGACCTGGTTCGAAAAAGGGCAGGATTGGGTACTAAATATTCCTGGATAGAAGGTGTACAGGAAAGATAGGGAAGGAAAGATAGGAGGTGGTGTGGCAGTATTGGTTAAGGTGTATGTTACAGTGCTGAAGAGTGAGGATGTCCTGGAGGGGTCAAGGACAGTATCTATATGGCTAGAGTTAAGAAATAATAGAGGGGCCATTACACTACTAGGTGTATTCTATAGGCCACCAACTAGTGGGAAATATGGAGGAGCAAATTTGCAGAGAAATTACAGAGAGATGCAAGAACTGTTCAAGAAATGGTGTAAGGACAATCCTAGTAACTACAGGCCTGTCAGTTTAACATCAGTGGTGGGTCAAGTTCTCAAAACAATAATCAAGGAAAAAATTAACGTACACTTGGAGAGGTTTAAGCTAATTAAAATGATTTGTAAAAGACAGATCGTGTTTGACTAATCTAATTGAATTTTTTGATGAAGTAACAGGGAGCATTGATTAAGGGAATGCAATGGATGTTGTCTGCATGGATTTTAGGAAGGCGTTTGACAAGGTAGCACATAGAAGGCTGGTAAAGAAAATTGAGCTTCATGGAATAGGTGGGTCAGTGGCAGCTTGGATAAGGAATTGGCTTAAGGATAGAAAACTGAGAGTTGTGGTAAATGGCTGTTTTCAGACTGGAGGATGGTAAACAGTGGTGGTCCACAAGGGTCAGTGCTGGAGCCACTGATTTTTTTGATACACATAATTACCTGGATATTGGAATACCGAGTAGAATTTCTCAATTTGCCGATGACACCAAACTTGGGGGTGTGGCAAACAGTGAGGATGATACCAATCGACTGCAGCAAGACATGGAAAGGTTAGCAGAATGGGCAGGCAAATGGCAGATGGAATTTAATACAGAGAAGAGTGAAGTGATGCATTTTGGCAGAAGGAACAGGGAGAGGCAATATACACTTAATGGCACAGTTTTAAGGAATGGGCAGGGACAGAGGGACCTGGGAGATAATATACATAGTTCCCTGAAGGTGGCAGGACATATTGAGAGAATGGTTAGCAAAGCATATGGGATCTTGGGCTTCATAAATAGAAATATTGAGTACAAAAGTAGAGAAGTTACACTGAACCTTTATAAAGCGCTGGTTAGGCCACAACTGGAGTACTGTGTCCAGTTCTGGTCACCACACTTTAGGAAGGATGTGAAGGCCCTTCAGAGGCTGCAGAGGAGATTTGCCAGAATAGTCCCAGGGATGGGGGATCTCAGATACCAGGACAGGTTGGAGAAGCTGGATTTGTCTTCATTACAACAACAACAACAACAACAACAACTACCACCTGTATTTATATAGCGCATTTAACGTAGTAAAACGTCCCAAGGTGCTGCACAGGAGTATTTTAAGACAAAGGAGGTTGAGGGGTGATTTGATAGAGGTGTACAAGATTATGACGGGTTTAGATAGGCTAGATGGGTAAAGGCAGTTCCCACTCGTTGATGGTACAAGGACTAGGGGACACAGATTTAAGGTTTTGGGCAAGAGATACAGGGGGGATGTGAAGAAAACTTTTTTACGCAGCGAGTGGTGAGGACCTGGAACTCGCTGCCAATAGAAGTGGTGGAAACGGAGACACTCAATGTTTTCAAGGGGAGACTGGACAGGCACTTTCGGAAAATAAACTCGCAGGGCTACGGGGACAGAGCGGAGGAATGGGACAGACTGGATTGCTCCACAGAGAGATGGAACAGAATCGATAGGCCGAATGGCCTCCTTCTGTGCCGTTATGACTCTATGAAGTATATACTCGTGATAATGGGGGCTACAACTATCCTAATGTATCTGAATATAGAAACTTCAGAGGAGCAGTGAAAAGGAAAATCAGAGGGGAAAAGAGAGGGTACGAGAATAGAATGGCAGCTAACATAAAAGGTCATCCAAAAGTCTTCTATAGGCATATATTACCAAGTTTAACGACACTATGTTAGTGACAGAGTAAGCAGTGTGGATGGGAGCAGAAAATTGCAAAGGGACATTGTTGGAGTGGGCAAAACTAGAGGCATCTGATCAGAAGATCCGGCGGGAAGGAAATTCGGGAGGTTAATGAGTTTGAAAGGAACATTTTTCACTTGTGCAGTTCGGTCAGAGAAATGCGAGTGAAAGGAGATTATTGCAGAAAGAGCGATTCTGTATTGCACCTTCTCCCTGAACAGTGCTTTCTGCAAAATAAGTTGAGCAGAGGTTTCCGTAGTGTAGCGGTTATCACGTTCGCCTCACCCCCGAAAGATCTCTGGTTCCAGCCCGGGCGGAAACATTATGTTAGAGAATATTTTTGCTGCGAAATAAATTTAACAGGTTTCTTGTGTCAGAAGCAATGAACAATTTAAAACAGACTCCTAAAATACACAGTGTGTAAATTCAGATAGGGTATAAAACTTCATCACTGAATAAAGTTTCGCCAATTATTAAAGTTAAATTATTCATGTTTCGACTGTCCCTCAGTGTGAGCATTTCTTTCATTCTGCAAAACAACGCTGTCGGTTAATGAATGGTGATTAAAACAATTAAACCATTAAACTATCAGAAAACACACTAAAGAGTTGATCACAATTACTGACATTTCTTATCTTTTTTCTTGTGTTTTTTCAGCTCTTGGCCCTTTTCAGCTCCTGACTGCGGATATTCCTCTGATTAAACGTGAACAAAATGCAACATCTCGCAGCCTCGGCCTCGGTTAATACCAGCAGATCCAAAGCCGCATTTCAGACGCGGAAACAAATCCATTAATTATTTGCTCTTCCCCAGCTTCAGAGCTCAGCGGGTTATTGTCCATCCTTGGGCTGCAAGATACCACGGAGCCGTCCACCGAGCTCAGGCTCAGGAAAACCCCGGGGGAGAAGATATCCCGGCCACGGAGCCTTGGAGCAGAATTGAACAAGCACCCGGACTGAAACTTTGTAAATGCAGAAGTCATGAGCTGCAGCACAATGTCGAAAGGCAGGATGGCCGAGCGGTCTAAGGCGTGGGTTCGAATCGCACTTCTGACATTCTTTACTTTTAATTACTAAGTGGAACTCATTTGTTTTGACACCACTGTCAAGCGCTTTGGGACATCCCTTAAAAGTGGGATTCAGCGGATTACCTGCTCCCTTAACAGTTCCATCTGACCTGGTACTGAAAGTGGAGACGATTCCGCAGTGTAGCAACTATCACGTTTGCGGAATCATTTTGTTGTAACTTGCTCCTTATGCATGTCTAGGGGCGAGTTTGCTCTCCTGTGTAACTACATAAGAACATAAGAACGAAAGAATTAGGAGCTGGAGTAACCCATATACTGTGTAAAATGAGATATGGGTAACAGTTAACAGTTAACATGCAAAGCACAAAACCTGCTGACAAGGGTGGTGCTGTTGTTTTCTGGCGAACCGACCTCTACCGAGCGCAAGCTGAACGCCAACTCTACGACACCTCCTCCTACCTCCGCCTGGAACATGACCCCACTACCGAATATCAAGTCACCGTTTCCAAGACTGTCACTGACCTCGTATGAGAAGATATTGAGTAAACTAGGCCTGTATTCTCATGAATTCAGAAGATTGAGAGGGGATCACATTGAAGCATGCACAATTATTATAGGGCTTGATAGGGTGCGTGCTTGGAGAATATTTCCCTTGGCTGGGGAGTCTAGAACAAACAGGATAAAGGGTGGGCCATTCAGGACTGAGATGAGAAGAAATTTCTTCCCACAGAGGGTGGTGAATCTTTGGAATTCTCTACCGCAGTGGGCTGTGGAGGCTCAGTCATTGGTTATATTCAAAACAGAAGTCGATAGATTTCTGACGAGTAAGGGCATCAAGGGATATGGTGATAATGCCGGTGAATGGAATTGAGGCAGAAGATCAGCATCTGATTGAATGGCGGGGCATGCTCGAAGTGCCGAATTTCCTACTCCTGCTCCTATTTCTTATGTGCTTATGTTCTTATCTCCTCTGGAGATCTTCCCCCACTTCCGCCAACCTCATAGTTCCGCAACCCCACACAGGCCGCTTCTACCTCCTTCCCAAGATCCACAAACAGGACTAACCTGATAGACCCATCGTTTCAGCCAGTTCATGCCCCACTGAACTTATCTCTTCCTATCTCGACTCTATCTTTTCTCCCCTTATCCAGTCTCTTCCCACCTACATCCGCGACTCTTCCGTAGCCCTCCGCCACTTTAACATCAGTTTCCAGTTTCCTGGTCCCAAACGCCTCCTTTTCACTATGGACGTACAATCCTTCTACACCTCCATCCCCCACCAGGATGGCCTGAGGGCGCTTCGCTTCTTCCTTGAACAGAGGCTCAACCAGTTCCCATCCACCACCACCCTCCTCCGCCTGGCTGAACCTGTTCTCACATAGAGCAATTTCTCCTTTGACTCCACTCACTTCCTCCAAATCAAAGGTGTTGCTATGGGAATCCGCATGCGTCCTAGCTATGCCTGCCTTTTCGTGGGATATGTGGAACACTATTTGTTCCAGTCCTACTCAGGTCCCCTCCCTCACCTCTTTTTCCGGTACATTGATGACTGTATTGGTGCCGTTACCTGCTCTCGCCCTGAAGTAGATAATTTCATTCACTTTGCTTCCAATTTTCACCCTTCCCTCCCCTTCACATTTTCTATCTCCGACACTTTCCTTCCCTTCCTCGACTTCACCGTCTCTATTTCTGGGGATAGTTTATTGACAGACATTCACTACAAGCCCACTGACTCTCACAGCTAGCTGGAAAATACTTCCTCCCACACCGCCTCCTGTAAGGGCTCTATTCCAATCTCCCAGTTTCTCCGTCTCTGGCGCATCTGCTCTGACGATGCCACCTTCCATACAAGTGCTTCTGACATGTCTTCCTTTTTCCTCAACCGAGGATTCCCCTTTACTGTGTTTGACACGGCCCTTGACCGTGTATATTAAATCTCCTGCAATTTTGCCCTCACACCTGCCCCTCCCTCCCGGAACCACGATAGAGTTCCCTTGTCCTCACCCTTCACCCCACCAGCCTCCACATTCAACGGATCATCCTCCACCATTTCCGTCACCTCCAGCGTGATCCCACCACCAAACACATCTTCCCCTCACCTCCCCTTTCTGAATTACGAAGGGACCGCTCCCTCCGCGACACCCTGGTCCACTCCTCTATCACTCCCAACACCCCTTCCCCTTCACCCGGCACTTTCCCGTGCAAGCGCAGGAGATGCAACACAATGCCTTATAACTCCCCCCTTCCCCCTGCCCAGGGCCCCAAACTGCCCTTCCAGGTGAAACAGCGATTTACTTGTACTTCTTGCAATTTAGTATACTGTCTTCACTGCTCACGATGTGGTCTCCTCTACAATGGGGAGACCAAAAGCAGATTGGGTGACTGCTTTGCGGAACACCTCCATTCAGTCCGTAAGGGCGACCACGAGCTTCCGGTCGCCTGTCACTTTTTTTCTCCGCTCCACTCCCACTCAGACCTCACCGTCCTCGGCCTCTTGCATTGTTCCACTGAAGCTCAGCTTAAGCTCGAGGAACAGAACCTCATCTTTCATTTAGGAACTTTACAGCCTTCTGGACTCAACATCGAGTTCAACAATTTCAGATCATAAACTCGGCCCCTATCATATATGTATTTTTTTTATCCACATCTTTTGTTTGTGTCTTCTTTTCTTCTCTCCCACATGGCAGCTGTCTTTGATTCTGCCAGCTCAATTTACACTTCACCTGCAGCCTTCTTTGGTTTCTTAACCTGTCCCAATACCATCTCCTTTTGCCTTGAATATTTCTCAATGTGTCTTAACATCTGCCGCCTTGTATCCTAACACAGAACTTCCCTTTTGTTCTTTCATCCCCTCCCACCTTTCCCAGCCCCTACACTTGCTGAAAAATCTGTTCCATTTCCTGCTTTTTTCCAGTTCTGACGAAAGGTAATCGACCTGAAACGTTAACGCTGTTTCTCTCTTCACAAATGCTGCCTGACCTGCTGCGTATCTCCAGCATTTTCTGTTTTTTTTTCAGATTTCCAGCATCTGCAGTATTTTCTTTTTGTATTGATGTATGGACTCTCCCTCAGTTCGCATTTCTTTCATTGTGCAAAACAAGATCATCGGCGACGAATGACGCTTTGAAAGCTACACACAAGTTGAACAAAAAGCTTCCGCACAACGTGGGGCTCGAACCCACGACTTTAGATTAAGAGTCTCACGCTCTACCGACTGAGCTAGTCGGGCCTGCTGAAACGACACATCATTGTCGCTGATTGCAGCCAGGCGCCTGGTGGCTCCTGCCCGGTCAGAACAGCATGTCTGAGCCGCGTTTCTGCAATCTGCAGACCAAATTCTCCAGAAGCCCAAGGTGTGTAAGGAACTCCAGCATCAAAATCCCTTTCATTAACCACAGGGGTTCAGGCAATTTTCTGATCGCAAAGCGCTTTAGTCCTTGTCAATGTGTCAAAAAATAGGTCAGAGGCTAGGTATTCTGCGTCGAATGTCTCACCGCCTGACTCCCCAAAGCCTTTCCACCATCTGCAAGGCACAAGTCAGGAGTGTGCTGGAATACTCTCCACTTGCCTGGATGAGTGCAGCTCCAACAACACTCAAGAAGCTCGATACCATCCAGGAGGACAAAGCAGCCCACTTGATTGGCAGCGCATCCACCACCTTAAACATTCACTCCCTCCACCACCGGCGTACCGTGGCTGCAGTGTGTACCATCTACAAGATGCACTGCAGCAATTTGCCAAGGCTTCTTCGGCAGCACCTCCCAAACCTGTGACCTCTTCCACCTAGAAGGACAGGGGCAGCAAGCGGGTGGGAACACCACCATCTCCAAGTCACACAACATCCTGACTTGGAAATATATCGGCTGTTCCTTCATCGTCGCTGGGTCAAAATCCTGGAACTCCTTCCCTAACGGCACTGTGGGAGCACCTTCACCACACGGACTGTAGTGGTTCAAGAAGGCAGCTCACCACCACCTTCTCAAGGGCAATTAGGGATGGGCAATAAATGCTGGCCTTGCCAGCGATGCCCACATCCCATTTTTTGTGGCATTGCATTCCTTGCTGACCTTTTATCTGCTTACTCCTCCTTAGGCTCTGCTAACAGACCCCAGGCTGACTCATTTATTGACATATTTAGGGTATGTATCAGTTCTGATATGGAGGGGGTATATTGTTTAACGGGGAATAATTAACAGGATTGAATTAAAAATACACAGGACTGGCTCGAATACTAATGTTGTGCATCTTCGATTACACATGTGTGCAGTGCACCCGAGTGATGTCCAGGCAGGGAAATCGTAGGAATTAGAAATGAAATATCTAATCCCTACAGATTGAAGCAAGAGAGAGATATATTCTCATGGAGTACCGGTTTGACATTTAACGATTTCTGGAGTGTTAGCTGCGCTCCTTCTTGGAATAAATATATCTCAACGTGGGCTTGAAGGTTCCTCTGACGTTCTCATTGTCAACAGAGGTCAACACGACGCACCTGAAAAGTACAATCTACACATAAACAAAAAGGCTAATGGGATGCTGGCCTTTATATCTAGAGGACTAGAGTACAAAGGGGGTAGAAGTTATGCTGCAGATGTACAAAACCATGGTTAGACCACACCTGGAGTACTTTGAGCAGTTCTGGGCACCACACCTTAGGAAGGATAGATTGACCTTGGAGGGAGTGCAGCGTAGGTTTACCAGAATGATAACCGGACTCCAAGGGTTAAGTTATGAGGAGAGATTACACAAATTAGGGTTGTATTCCCTCGAATTTAGAAGGTTAAGCGGTGATCTGATCGAAGTTTTCAAGGTATTAAAGGGAACTGATAGGGTAGCTAGAGAGAAACTATTTCCGCTGGTTAGGGATTCAAGGACTAGGGGGTATAGTATAAAAATTAGAGCCAGACCTTTTAGGAGTGTAATTAGGAAACACTTCTACACACAAAGGGTGGTAGAAGTTTGGAACTCTCTTCCGCAAACGGCAATTGGTGCTGGATCAATTGTTAATTTTAAATTGGAGATTGAGAGATTTTTGTTAACCAAAGGTATTAAGTGATACAGTCCAAAGGCGCGTATATGGAGTTAGGTCGCAGATCAGCCATGATCTCATTGAATGGCGGAACAGGCTCGAGGGGCTGAATGGCCTCCTCCTGTTCCTATGTACATAATCAGATGTGATCTGGAATCCACTGCCTGAAAGGGTGGTGGCGGCAGATTCAATAATATCTTTCAAAAGGGAGTTGTATAAATACTTGACAAGGGAAAACAAATTGCAGGGCTGTGGTGAAAGAGCAAGGGAGTGGGACTTTTTTTTATTTAGTCATACACGGGATGTGGGCATCGCTGGCAAGGCCAGGATTTATTGCCCATCCCTAATTGCCACTTGAGAAAGTGCTGGTGAGTCGCCTTCTTGAACCGCTGCAGTCCGTGTGGTGAAGGTGCTCCCACAGTGCTGTTCGGGAGGGAGTTCCAGGATTTTGACCCAGCGGCGATGAAGGAACGGCCGATATATTCCCAAGTCAGGGTGTTGTCTGACTTGGAGGGGAACTTGGAGGTGTTGGTGTTCCCCATGCGCCTGCTGCCCTTGTCTTTCTAGGTGGTAGAGGTCGCGGGTTTGGGAGGCGGACTTGGATAGCTATTTCAAAAGGCATGATGGATTGAAAGGCCTCCTTCTGTGCTGTATGCTTCTTCTGTGAAATGCTTACCGTAATTCCACGAAATCCAGCATAGCTGCGCTTGCACTGGCCAATGGCTGCTGCTGATTTCTCACTCTGAAGGAACTCACACCTTGAAAACAAAGCGGTGCAACAAAGGAAGATGTCAGAAATCAGTGTTCACTTGACGCCTTGAGAGTTTGTTTTATTGCGTCCACTTACGACGGCAGATGGGGCCTCGGTTTAACGACTACTAACTGATACTGCAGCGCTCCCTCAGTACTGCACTGGGAGCGTCAGCCGAGATTTTGGTGCTCAAGTCTCTGGAGTGGGATTTGAACCCACAAACTTCCGGACTCAGAGGCAAGAGTGACACCCACTGAGCCAAGGCTGACACTAATCAATATCATAGGGACCCTGGAAATGTCCTCCATGGCGTCCTGCGTTGCTATGAGCGATGCCAGCAAGCAATTAATTTAAATCCGCTGAAAGGGTTTGCAATTGATATTTGAATAATAGATTTCATAGGCTTTGATAAAGAAAGACTTGCATTTATATAGCGCCTTTCATGACCACCAGATGTCCCAAAGCGCTTTCCAGCCAATGAAGTGCAGTCACTGCTGTAATGTAGAAAATGCAGCGGCCAATATGCACACAGCAAGATCCCACTAACAGCAATGAGATACTGACCAGATAATCTGTTTCAGTGGTGTTGACTGAGGAATAAAGACTGGCCCAGGATACCAGGGATAACTCCCCTGCTCTTCTTCGAAATAGCACCACGGGATCTGAGAGGACAGACAGGGCATCGGTTTAATGTCTCATCCGAAAGGCGGCACCTCTGACAGTGCAGCGCTGTCAGCCTCGGATTATTGTGCTCGAGTCTCTGGAGTGGGAATCGAACCCCCAACTTTCTGGCTCCGAGGTGAGGTTGACACCACTGATTTCAGAGAACACACAGCGCTCACACTCTGGAGTTCAGAGAATTTACAGCGCCAACACCACTGATTTCAGAGAACGCACAGCGCTAAAACTCTGGAGTTCAGAGAATTTACAGCGCTAACACCACTGATTTCAGAGAACGCACAGCGCTATCACTCAGGAGTTCAGAGAATTTACAGTGCTAACACCACTGATTTCAGAGAATGCACAGCGCTCACACTCTGGAGTTCCGAGAATGTACAGCGCTAACACCACTGATCTCTGCCCTCAAGACTGCGCTTCTCCACTGGTCTAGTGATCTAGTGACTCGTGGATCGCGAGTGGAGCTCGGGGCCAGGGATCGCGAAAATATCAGGGCTAATTTGATCCTGTGAGAGACAAGATCATCCATGTCCGAGGCCGGGGCCCAGGAGCGAGGACGAGCCCAGCAGCGAGGTCAAGGCCCAGGAGTGGCGCAGCGTGGATCAACAGCGGGGTCGGGGCCCAGGGTAGGTTCGGCACGGGCCAACAGCGAGGTCGGGAGGACCACAATGCATCCTACGAAACCCAGGCAGAGAGGACCTGCGGAAAGGAGGGTATGAGGACAGTAGGAGTATGTTTGTGTGTGTGTGTTTGGCCGATGTAGCAGAGCCTGGTCTCCAATCGTGTTGGATCCCTTTGCCATTGGACCAAGACTTTGCTCTGTCAAGCCCGTGGGGTAGCTGATGTACAACGGCCACCCCACGTTAAAAGAATTCACGCACAGGCAACTTCCACCCTTTAAAATGAAGTTCGGGACCTGGAACGTCAGGACCTTCATGGACAACCCCAACAGTGCCCCGTCAACCACCGTCTGCCCCACCTCTGACAGAGATTGTAGGTCCCGCATTGGACTCATCAGTCACCTGAGAACTCATTTTTAATGTGGAAGCAAGTCATCCTCGGTTCCGAGGGGCTGCCTAAGAAGAAGGATTTCAGGGAATGCACAGCACTGACACACTGGAGTTCAGAGAACGCACAGCGCTAACACGACCGAGTTCAGAGAACGCACAGCACTAACACACTGGAGTTCAGAGAACTAGGCTCCAGACGCTCCTTTTTCGAGGTGCATGCGAGGCCAGGATGGTGTGCGCATATCTGGAAGTACTCAATCCCTGCCAATATATACACCGGTCAAGGCCTGCTGTTCTATGAGATGATGCCTTGTTCCAGGGAAGTGGACCATTATTGCTCTCCTCCATCACCCTGCCAAATATGCAGACTTAACTTACTCTGGAAACCATTTGGAATGCTCCTTCCATGGATCCACGTCTTCTTCCCAGTTTGCTAAGCTCCCACCACAGGAAAAGCACTGGACTTTATCCTTGATACCTGTTGGATGAGTAACTAGGAACAGTCATGGCTGGATGCGAAATTCTAGTTCGATGTTTCAGCCAACAGTCCGCACTCTCTTGGTGAGCCTGGCTTGTGATCAACATTTCCATTCTTTGCTGGGTGTCGCATGTCATGAGGGATGAGGTGGTCTGATGAGTTGGAACACTGCACTATCACCTCTAGAACTTAGAGTTTCAAAAATAAATCTCCCCTGCATGATGATTGTAGGAGTTGTACTTAGACTGTGTTGGGACAATCACAATATCATAACATCAACAACTTACATTTAAATAGTACCTTTAACGTAATAAATCATCCCAAGGCGCTTCACAGGAGCGTTATTTAAATACAAAATTTGACACCGAGCCATATAATCATAGAAATTTACAGCACAGAAGGAAGCCATTCGGCCCATCTTGTCCGTGCCAGTCGACAAAGAGCTATCCATCCTACTCCCACTTTCCAGCACTTGGTCCGTAGCCTTGTAGGTTACGGCACTTCAAGTGCATATCCAAGTACTTTTTAACTAATATAAGGAGATGTTAGTGCATATGGCCAAAAGCTTGGTCAAAGAGGCAGGTTTTAAGGAGCACCTTAAAGGAGGAAAGAGAGGTAGCGAGGCGGAGAAGTTTAGGGAGGGAATTCCAGAGCTTAGGGCCTAGGCCAGTGAAGGCACGGTTGCCAATGGTGGAGCAATTAAAATCAGGGCTGTTCAAGGGCCAGAATCGGCAGAGCACAGATATCTCGGGGGATTATAGGGCTGGAGGAGATTACAGAGATAGGGAGGGGCAAGGCCATGGAGGGATTTGAAAACAAGGATGAGAATTTTAAAATCGAGGTGTTGCTTAACTGGGAGCCAATGTAGGTCAGTGAGCACAGGGGAGATGGGTGAACAGGACTTGGTGCGAGTTAGGACATGGGTGGCAGAGTTTTGGATGAATTCGCGTTTATGGAGGGCAGAACTAGGGAGGCCGACCAGGAGTGCGTTGGAATAGTCATGTCAAGTCATCATCAATAACAGACATCATTGTCAGTAAACTTGTCCAAAGGGGACAATAGAGCAAAGGGCGCAGTAGAGTTTGAGCATATCAGCAATTCCAGACGCCATATTATAAAAACGATATAGAGGCACTGGCGAGGGTGCAAAGAAGATTTACAATGATGATACCAGAACTGCGAGGGTATACCTATCAGGAAAGGATGAACAGCCTGGGTCCCTTTCCTCTTGGAAAGAGAAGGCTGAGGGGTGACCTAATAGAGGTCTTTAAAATTATGAATTGTTTTGATAGAGTGGATACAGAGAGAGTGTTTCCACTTGTGGGGAAGAGCAAAACTAGAGGCCATCAATATAAGATAGTCACCAAGAAATCCAATAGGGAATTCAGAAAAACTTCTTTACTCAGAGAGTGGTGAGAATGTGGAACTCGGTACCACAGGGCGTGGTTGAGGCAAATAGTACAGATGCATTTAAGGGGAAGCTAGATAAGCACATGAGGGAGAAGGGAATAGAGGTGCTAGTAGAGTTAGATGAGGAAGGATGGGAGGAGGCTCGAGTGGAGCGTAAACGCCGACATGGGCTGGTTGGGCTGAATGGCCTGTTTCTGTGCTGTACATTCTATGTAATCCTGTGCATTCATGAAGTTGGAAACAAGAGAGGTTTGGGTATGTTGGAGTGGCAAAGGGGAATTCACTGGTAGAGTGTCTATTCTTCATAGAAACACAGGAACATAGGAAATTCTAGACTAAAAAAGACAAAGGTATATCTAGTTCGCCTTCTAGCATCCTGGTAGTCGCAAGATACAACGATAGTGGAATTGTTGACCAATCGTGGCAATCAATCTCCATCAATGAGTCTACAACAGACTCAGACATGAGTCGAGGATCACCCCCAGTTGTTGGAGATCTTTGGGAACCAGAGGTCCAAAGTCATCTGTTCCTCCCGAGCATAGAGTCATGGAGTTATACAGCACAGAAAGAGGCCCTTCGGCCCATCGTGTCCGCGCCGGCCATCAAGCCCTAACTATTCTAATCCCATTTTTCAGCACTTGACCGTAGCCTTGTATGCTATGGCGTTTCAAGTGCTCATCTAAATGCTCCTTGCCGGCAAATCACATGGTTGTCGATTTCAATCTGCTCCACCAATTTTGCTATGTCCAAGTTGGTGAAAGACATAATCGCCTGCAGATCCTTAACATCTAACTGACAATGGTGGGTCGTAGGCTCAGCTTCTTGTGTTTCCTTCGCTGGCTGAGGCAATGAGTCAGAGTGCTGCGTCGCCATGGTCTAGATATCAAAGAGCAGAAGTTAATCGATTATCTGAACGCTACGTGACGCAGCCAAGTGAGGAGATTGACCAGAATGGTACCAGGGATGCGGGACTTCAGTTATGTGGAGAGACTCCGAGAAACTGGGGTTGTTCTCCTTAGATCAGAGAAGGTTAAGGGAAGATTTGATAGTGTGTTCAAACTCATGAAGGGTTTTTGTTGAAGCCAGTTGGGAGAAACCATTTCCACTGGCTGGAGGGCCGGTAACAGAGTGTTGGGATAAATGGGTAATTTTCAGGTTGGCAATCAGTAACTAGTGGGGTGCCACAGGGATCAGTGCTGGGGCCTCAACTACTTACAATCTATGTTAATGGCTTGGATGAAAGGACCGTGTGTACTGTAGCCAAATTTGCTGATGATACAAAGATAGGTGGGTTAGCAAGTTGTGAGGAGGACACAAAGAGTCTGCAAAGGGATATAGATAGGTTAAGAGCGTGGGCAAAAATTTGGTCGATGGAGTATAATGTGGGAAAGTGTGAGGATATCCACTTTGGAAGGAAGAATGAAACAGCAAATTATTATTTAAATGGAGTGAGACTACAAAATGCTGCGGTACAGAGGGATCTGGGGGTAATAGTATATGAAACACAAAAAGTTAGCAAGTAATTAGGAAGGCTAATCGAACGTTGGCCTTTATTGAAAGGGGGATGGAGTATAAAAGTAGGGAAGTTTTGATGCAACTTTACAGGGCGCTGGTGAGACCGCACCTGGAGTATTGCGAACAGTTTGGTCTCCATATTTAAGGAAGGATATACTTGCATTGGAGGCAGTGCAGAGAAGGTTCACGAGGTTGATTCCTGGGATGAAGGGGTTGACGTATGACGAAAGGTTGATCAGGTTGGGCCTATACTCATTGGAGTTTAGAAGAATGAGAGGTGATCTTATTGAAACATATAAGATTCTGAGGGGGATTGACAGGGTGGATGCTGAGAGGATGTTTCCCCTAGTGGGGGTATCTAGAACTAGGGGGCATAGTTTCAGAATAAGGGGTCGCCCATTTAAGACGGAGATGAGGAGGAATTTCTTCTGTCAGAGGCTCGTGAATCTTTGGAATTCTCTACCCCAGAGAGCTGTGGAGGCGGAGTCATTGAATATATTCAAGGCGGAGATTGACAGAAATTTTAACTACAAGGGAGTCAAGGATTATGGGGAGGGGGCGGGAAAGTGGTGTTGAGGCCAAGATTGGATCAGCCATGATCTTATTGAATGGTGGAGCAGGCTCGAGGGGCCGATTGACCTACTCCTGCTCCTATTTCTTATGTTCTTATGTTCTTAACCAGAGGACCACATATTTGAGATAATTGGCAAAGGAACCAGAGGGGGAGATGAGGAGAAATTCTGTTACACGGCGAGTTGTTGTGATCAGGAACGCGCGACCTGAAAGGCCAGAGGAAGCAGATTCAATAGTAGCTTTCAAAAGGGAATTGGAGAAATACTTGCAGGGCTATGGGGAAAGAATCATAGAATGGCTACAGCACAGGAGGAAGCCATTCGGCCCGTCGAGCCCGTGCCGGCTCTCCGCAAGAGCACTTCAGCTAGGCCCACTCCCGCTCAACTGAGCTGAGCAGTTGAAAGGGAAACAAGCCAGACTTGAGACATTTAAAGAGCAGGGGAGTGGGTCTAATTGGATAGCTCTTTCAAAGAGCTAGCACAGGCACGATGGGCCAAATGGCCTCCTTCTGTGCTGTACCATTCTATGATTCTATCAAAATGCACATCAGAGAGAGGAAGACATGAAATATCAATATTGAATATAACCAATGTGATTATAAATATATCAATATGATCTTATATTGAAGCAAAGAACCTTGTGGAGGATGTTTTTTTTATTATTTCACTTGATGTGGGTGTCGGTGACAAGGCCAGCATTTATTGCCCATCCCTAGTTGCCCTTGAGAAGGTGGTGGTGAGCCGCCTGCTTGAACCGCTGCAGTCCGTGTGGTGAATGTGCTCCCACAGTGCTGTTAGGGAGGGAGTTTCAGGATTTTGACCCAGCAATATCAAATATTAAAGAAAAAATCATTTCCATCTGCCTACTGCCATTTGCCAAAATGTACGAGGCAGTAGGGAAACGAAAATCGACCCCAGTGTCTTGCTTCATCTGGGCTGAGGCGTTTTCCGTATCTTACGGTCCTGACCATCAGTCCATTGCACAATTTCCTGTAAAATAAGGCCTAAGTGGTAAAAGGAGTGTCATCAGAAAGTAACATACTTAACTGTTTCATAAGAACATAAGAAATAGGAACAGGAGTAGGCCGCTTGGTCCTGAACTATCAGTGCTGCACTGTCGGAGGGGCTGTACTGAGGGAGCGCTGCACTGTTGGAGGGGCTGTACTGAGGGAGCGCTGCACTGTCGGAGGGGCAGTACTGAGGGAGCGCTGCACTGTCGGAGGGGCTGTACTGAGGGAGCGCTGCACTGTCGGAGGGGCAGTAATGAGGGAGCGCTGCACTGTCGGAGGGGCAGTACTGAGGGAGCGCCGCACTGTCGGAGGGGCAGTACTGAGGGAGCGCTGCACTGTCGGAAGGGCTGTACTGAGGGAGTGCTGCACTGTCGGAGGGGCAGTACTGAGGGAGCACTGAACTGTCGGAGGGGCTGTACTGAGGGAGCGCTGAACTGTCGGAGGGGCTGTACTGAGGGAGTGCTGCACTTTCGGAGGGGCAGCACTGAGGGAGTGCTGCACTGTCGGAGGGGCAGCACTGAGGGAGTGCTGCACTGTCGGAGGGTTAGTACTGTGGGAGTGCTGCAGTGCTGCACTGTCGGAGGGGCAGTACTGAGGGAGCGCCGCACTGTCGAGGGGCAGTACTGAGGGAGCGCCGCACTGTCAGAGGGGCAGTACTGAGGGAGCGCTGCACTGTCGGAGGGGCAGTACTGAGGGAGTGCTGCACTGTCGGAGGGGCAGTACTGAGGAAGTGCTGCACTGTCGGAGGGGCAGTACTGAGGGAGCACTGCACTGTCGGAGGGCAGTACTGAGGGAGTGCTGCACTGTCGGAGGGTCAGTACTGGAGGGGCTGTACTGAGGGAGTGCTGCACTTTCGGAGGGGCAGCACTGAGGGAGTGCTGCACTGTCGGAGGGGCAGCACTGAGGGAGTGCTGCACTGTCGGAGGGTTAGTACTGAGGGAGTGCTGCAGTGCTGCACTGTTGGAGGGGCAGTATTGAGGGAGCGCCGCACTGTCGAGGGGCAGTACTGAGGGAGTGCTGCAGTGCTGCACTGTCGGAGGGGCAGTACTGAGGGAGCGCCGCACTGTCGAGGGGCAGTACTGAGGGAGCGCCGCACTGTCAGAGGGGCAGTACTGAGGGAGCGCTGCACTGTCGGAGGGGCAGTACTGAGGGAGTGCTGCACTGTCGGAGGGGCAGTACTGAGGAAGTGCTGCACTGTCGGAGGGGCAGTACTGAGGGAGCACTGCACTGTCGGAGGGGCAGTACTGAGGGAGTGCTGCACTGTCGGGGGGCAGTACTGAGGGAGTGCTGCACTGTCTGCGGGGCAGTACTGAGGGAGTGCTATGCTGTTGGAGCGGCAGTACTGAGGGAGTGCTGCACTGTCAGAGGTGCAGTACTGAGGGAGCGCCGCAATGTCGGAGGTGCCGTCTTTCGGATAAGCCATTAAACCGAGGCCCAGTCTGCTCTCTCAGATGGACGTAAAAGATCCCATGGCACTAATTCAAAGAAGAGCAGGGAGTTCTCCCCGGTGTCCTGGGCCAATATTTATCCCTCAACCAACATAACAAAAACAGATTATCTGCTCATTATCACATTGCTGTTTGTGGGACCTTGCTGTGCGCAATTTAGCTGCCGCGTTTCCTACATTTCAACAGTGACTCCACTTCAAAAGTACTTCATTGGCTGCAAAGCGCTTTGAGATGTCCGGTGGTCGTGAAAGGCGCTATATAAATGCAAGTCTTTTCTTTCTTTCTTCGAACCTGCTCCACCATTCAATAAGATCATGGCTGATCTTCTACCACATCTCCACCTTCCCACACTATCCCCATATCTCTTGATTCCCTGTATCCAAAAACTCTATCGATCTCTGTCTTGAATATACTCAGCGACTGAGCCTCCATAGCCCTCTGGGGTAGAGAAATGGGGAGCAGCTGGGGAGTCTAGAACCAGGGGTCAAAGTCTCAGAATAAGCGGTCGGCCATTTAGGACTGAGATGAGGAGAAATTTCTTCAATCAGAGGGTGGTAAATCTTTGGAATTCTCTACCCCAGAGGGCAGTGGATGCTCAGTCGTTGAGTATATTCAAGACAGAGATCGATAGATTTTTGCACTCTAGGGGAATCAAGGGATATGGGGATGGGGCAGGAAGTTGGAGTTGAGGTCGATGAACAGCCATGATCTTATTGAATGGCGGAGCAGGCTCGAGGGGCCGAAGGGCCTTCACCTGCTCCTAATTCTTATGTTCTTCGCACTTCCCAGATCAATATATCTTTTCTAAGGATTGGTGCTCAAAAATGAACAGAGTAAGTGAATTGGTCCAATACTTGAAGGGGATTCATTCCCAGGGCTATGGGGAAAGAGCAGGAGAGTGGATTGGAGAGCTCTTTCAAAGAGCCGGCACAGGCACGATGGGCCGAATGGCCTCCTTCAGTGCTGTGTCACTCTATGATTCTATGATTCAGTACTCCTAATGGGGTCTGTACAACCGAAGCATCACTTTTATCACTTCTGGATTGCAACCCGTTTGAGATAAAAGCTAACATTTCATTAGCCCTTTTGGTTATTTTTTAAGAACATAAGAAATCGGAGCAGGAGTAGGCCATACTGCCCCTTCGAGCCCGCTCCGCCATTCAATAAGATCACAGCTGATCATTGACCTCAACTCCACTTTCCCGCCCTATCCCCGTATCCTGTGCACTAGCTGTTAGTGATTTGTGTACATGGACTCCCAAATCTCTTTGCTCCACCGCAGTCTCTCACCGTTAAGGAAAAGAGACTGGAGGGTGCGTGGTCACCAGTATTTCCAGCACACACAACAGCTGTCTCCTCTTGTAGTGTTCTTTCTACAGGCCAGCTGAGATCAGTGCACGTCCTGGAGCAGACCCGAGACCTCAGGCAGACTAATTAAGAACATAAGAAATAAGAGCAGGAGTCAGCCATTCGGCCCCTCGAGCCTGCAATAAGATCATGGCTGATCTTCGATCTCAACTCCACTTTCCCGCCCGATCTCCAGATCCCTTGATTCCCCTAGAGTACAAAAATCTATCCATCTCAGCCTTGAATATACTCAACGACTCAGCATTCACAGCCCTCTGGGGCAGAGAATTCCAAGGATTCACAACCCTCTGAGTGATGAAATTCCTCCTCATCTCAATTCTGTCTTAACTGTACAAGGCACATTCACACAGAAAATCTGGGTCATATCACTACCTATTTCTACGCCGACTCACTGGTAGTATTGTTTCAGTCTTCTCAGTTAAGCAACTACAACAACAACAACAACCTGCATTTATATAGCGCCTTTAACATAGTAAAACCTCCGAAGGCGCTTCACAGGAGCGATTATCAAACAAAATGTGACACCGAACCACATAAGGAGAGATTAAAACAGGTCTAACCACCTCCCCATGACATTCAATGGCATTACTCATCGCCGAATCCCCCACTATCAACATCCTGGGGGTCATCATTGACCAGAACCTTAACTGGACCAGCCACATAAATACTGTGGCAACAAGAGCAGGTCAGAGGCTGGGTATTCTGCGGCAAGTGTCTCACTTCCTGACTCCCCAAAGCCTTTCCACCATCTACAAGGCACAAGACAGGAGTGTGATGGAATACTCTCTACCTGCCTGGATGAGTGCAGCGCCAACAACACTCAAGAAGATCGACACCATCCAGGACAAAGCAGCCCGTTTGATTGGCACCCCATCCACCACCTTAAACATTCACTCCCTCCACCACCGGCGCACCGTGGCTGCAGTGTGTACCCTCTGCAAGATGCACTGCAGCAACTCGCCAAGGCTTCTTCGGCAGCACCTCCTACACCTGCGACCTCTTCCACCTAGAAGGACAAGGGCAGCAGGTGCATGGGAACACCACCACCTCCAAGTCCCCGTCCAAGTCACACACCATCCTGAATTAGAAGTATATCGCCGATCCTTCATCGTCGCTGGGTCAAAAGCCTGGAGCTCCCTCCCTAACGGCACTGTAGGAGTATCTTCACCACCCGGATTCCAGCGGTTCAAGAAGGCGGCTCACCACCACTTTCTCAACGGCAACTCGGGATGGGCAATAAAGGCCGGCCTTGCCAGCGACGCCCTGATCCCATGAAAGAATAAAAAAATAAAGAGGTAGATTTTAAGGAGCGTCTTAAAGGAAGAAAGAGCAGTTATAGAGGTTTAGGGAGGGAATTCCAGAGCTTGGGGCCTAGGCAGCTGAAGGCACGGCCGCCAATGTTGGAGCGATTAAAATCAGGTATGTTCAAAAGGCCTTGATTAACAACAACTTGTATTTATATACTGGCTGTAATGTAATAAAATGCCCCAAGGCACTTCACAAGAACGTGATCAAAAAAAGCCCCAAAATTGGACACCGAGACATATAAGGAGATGTTAGAGCAGAGGAACAAAACTTGGTCAAAGTGGTAGGTTTTAAGGAGCATCTTAAAGAAGGCATGAGAGGCGGAGAGGCTTAGGGAGGGAATTCCAGAGCTTACGGCCGAGGCAGCTGAAGGCACGGCCGCCAATGGTGGAGCGGTTAAATTCAGGGCTGCGCAAGAGGGGATCAGAGATCTCAGAGGGTTGCGGGGCTGGAGGTTTTACCCAAACGTGGAACTCAAGTGCTGCTCGACAAGAAATAAAGTACACTTGCCTTGTACAGTTTAGTCAGCGAGAGCAGTCAGAGGAGAGCCAGCAGTCGCAGTGGGGGATGGGCTTTTCACACCTTGCTCATCCTAAGTCCCTGATCCTACCGACCGCGTTGAAACGCTTAATGGGACAAACGCCCTGCGAGCTGCAGCCTCGTCCCCTCAGTGCGGTGCTGCTGTTACAAGTCCCGCTCCTTAAACACTGAGGCATTGGGCAAAGGTTAGTTCAGGTCATGCAGTCTGCTGCACGATTTCCTCTTTTGCAAGCGGGAAACAAGATGTTGCAAGCAAGTAATGTCGTTAACTCTTTCACTCATCTATCCCAATTTATAGTGAAACGGAAACGCCTAAACAATGGGGAAGTGTGGGTGACTGCCTGGCGACCAGCAGACCTGCTGTGGACCTTTTTCCCCGCCCCGAATCCAGTGGTACTGAGACTCCCACAACCACCTCCCTACAGTACAGGCCGATGTCTAGGTCTATTACACAGACTAGGGTTGTAGTACCTGGAATTTAGGTTAATTGGTAATTTAATCGGCGTTTTCAAGATAGAGTCATGGGGGGAAAAATTCAGTTGGATTGAGCCTCCCGTTAATGCCTTAAGAGGGCGCTAATGGGGCACAAAGCAACTAGTGCCCGTGCGCGGCGATCTTTGCGCCGCTCACGAAATTAACGAGACATTTTGTGGCGGCGCTAATCACTACCGCCACGATCTTCTGCCCCGGACCGGATATTGAGTGGCGTGTTTTGCAGTCAGGAAGGGACTGGGGGAGCGCTATTTATCGACTTTACCAGTTCCCCCTTAAATATCAAACAAAACTTGGGGGTGTGGCAAACAGTGAGGATGATACCAATCGACTGCAGCAGGATATAGAAAGGTTAGCAGAATGGGCAGACAAATGGCAGATGGAATTGAATACAGAGAAGTGTGAAGTGATGCATTTTGGCAGAAGGAATAGGGAGAGGCAATATACACTTCATGGCACAGTTTTAAAGAGTGTGCAGGGACAGAGGGACCTGGGAGTTAATGTGCATAGGTCCCTGAAGGTGGCAGGACATATTGAGAGAGTGGTAAGCAAAGCATATGGGATCTTGGGCTTCATAAATATAAATATTGAGTACAAAAGTAGAGAAGTTACGCTGAACCTTTATAAAGCGCTGGTTAGGCCACAACTGGAGTATTGCGTCCAGTTCTGGTCACCAGACTTTAGGAAGGATGTGAAGGCCCTTGAGAGGATGCAGAGGAGACTTACCAGAGTGGTTCCAGGGATGGGGGATCTTAGCTAGAAGGACAGGTTGGAGAAGCTGCATTTGTTTTCATTACAGCAACAACAACAACCTATATTTATATATCGCCTTTAACGTAGTAAAACCTCCCAAGGTGCTGCACCGGAGTATTTTAAGACAAAGGAGGTTGAGGGGTAATTTGATGGAGGTGTACAAGATTATGACGGGTTTGGATAGGCTAGATGGGGAAAGGAAGTTCGCACTGGTTGATGGTACAAGGACTAGGGGACACAGATTTAAGGTTTTGGGCAAGAGATACAGGGGGGATGTGAGGAAAATTTTGTTACGCAGCGAATGCTGAGGACCTGGAACTCGCTGCCGACAGAAGTGGTGTAAACAGAGACACTCAATGTTTTCAAGGGGAGACTGGATAGGCACTTGAGGGAAATAAATTTGCAGGGCTACGGGGACAGAGCGGAGGAATGGGACAGACTGGTTGCTCCGCAGAGAGCTGGAAAACAATCGATAGGCCGAATGGCCTCCTTCTGTGCCGTTATGGCTCTATAACTATGAAGTATAGACTGGTGATAATGGGGGCTTCAACTATCCTAATATATCTGAATATAGAAACTTCAGAGGAGAAGTAAAAAGGAAAATCAGGGGAAAAGAGAGGGTATGAGAATAGAATGGCAGCTAACATAAAAGGTCATCCAAAAGTCTTCTATAGGCTTATATTACCAAGTTTTACGACACTATGTTTGTGGCAGAGTAAGTAGTGTAGATGGGAGCAGAAAATTACAAAGGGACATTGATTGAGTGGGCAAAACTAGAGGCATCTGATTCAGAAGATTCGGCGGGAAGGAAATTCGGGAGGGTAATGAGTTTGAAAGGAACATTTTTGACTTGTGCAGTTCGGTCAGAGCAATGCGAGTGAAAGGAAATTATTGCAGAAAGAGCGATTCTGTATTGCACCTTCTCTCTGGACAGTGTTTTCTGGAAATTAAACTAAGCAGAGGTTTCCGTAGTGTACCGGTTATTACGTTCGCCTCACACGCGAAAGGTCGCCGCTTCGATCCCGGGCGGAAACATTATGTTCGAGAACATTTTTTCTGTGAATTAAATTTAACAGGTTTCTTGTGTCAGAAGCAATCAACAATTTTAAACAGACTCCTAAAATACACAGTGTGTAAATTCAGATAGGGTATAAAACTTCATCAATGAATAAAGTTTCGCCAATTATTAAAGTTAAATTATTCAAGTTTCGACTATCCCTCAGTGTGAGCATTTATTTCATTCTGCAAAACAACGCTCAATGAATGGTGATTAAAATAATTAAACCACTAAACTACCAGAAAACACATTAAAGAGTTGATCACAATTGCTGACATTTCTTATCTTTTTTCTTGTGTTTTTTCAGCTCTTGGCCCTTTTCAGCTCCTGACTGCGAATATTCCTCTGATTAAACGTTAACAAAATGCAATATCTCGCAGCCTCGGCCTCGGTTAATACCAGCAGATCTAAGACGCATTTCAGATGCGGAAACAAACCCATTAATTATTTGCTCTTCCCCAGCTCCAGAGCTCAGAGGGTTATTGTCCATCCCTGGGCTGCAAGATACCAGGGACCCGGGCTAAACCTCCCCATACACCGACCTCAGGCTCAGGAAAACCCCGGGGGAGATGATATCCCGGTCAGGGAGCCTTCGAGCAGCATTGCACAAGCACCAGGAGTGAAACTTTCGAAATGCGGAAGTGATGAGCTGCAGGAAGTTATTAACAAGTCAGGATGGCCGAGCGGTCTAGGGCGGTGCGTTCAGGTCGTAGTCTCCTCTGGAGGCGTGGGTTCGAATCCTACTTCTAACATTCTTTACTTTTAATTACTTAGTTGAACTCATTTGTTTTGACACCACTGTCAAGCGTTCTGGGACTTCCCTCAAAAGTGGGATTCAGCGGCTCACCCTTAACATTTCCATCTGACCTGTTACTGAAAGTGGAGACGATTCCGCAGTGCAGCAACTATCACGTTTGCGGAATCATTTTGTTGGAACTTGCTCCTTATGCATGTCCAGTGGCGAGTTTGCTCTCCTGTGTAAGGAAATAAGAACGAAAGAATTAGGAGCTGGAGTAGCCCATTTATTGTGTAAAATGAGATATGGGTAACAGTTAACAGTTAACATGCAAAGCACAAAACCTGCTGACAAGTGTGGTGCTGTTGTTGTTTGCCGAACCGACCTCTACCTAGTGGAAGCTGAGCGCCAACTCTCCGAAAACTCGTCCGACCTGTGCCTGGAACATGACCGCACTACCGAACATCAAGTCACTGTTTGCAAGACTGACACTGACTTCGTATGAGAAGAGATTGAGTAAACTAGCCTTGTATTCTCTTGAATTCAGAAGATTGAGAGGGGATCTCACTGAAGCATGCAAAATTATTACAGGGCGTGATGGGGTGGATGCTGCGAGAATATTTCCCTTGGCTGGGGAGTCTAGAACCCTGAGGATAAAGGGTAGGCCATTCAGGACTGAGATGAGAAGAAATTTCTTCACACAGACGGTGGTGAATCTTTGGAATTCTCTACCCCAGAGGACTGTGGAGGCTCAGTCATTGGTTATATTCAAAACAGAAGTCGATAGATTTCTGACTAGTAAGGGCATCAAGGGATATGGTGATAGGGCCGGTGAATGTAATTGAGGCAGAAGATCAGCCATGATCTCATTGAATGGCGGAGCAGGCTCGAAGTGCCGAATGGCCTACTCCTGCTCTTATTTGTTATGTTCTTATCTCCTCTGGAGATCTTCCCCCCACTTCCGCCAACCTCACAGTTCCCCAACCCCACACAGCCCGCCTCTACCTCCTTCCCAAGATCCACAAACAGGACTGCCCTGGTAGACCCATCGTTTCAGCCTGTTCTTGCCCCACGGAACTTATCTCTTCCTATCTCGACTCTTTTTTTTCTCCCCTTGTCCAGTCTCTTCCCACCTACATCCGCAACTCTTCCGACGCTCTCCGCCACTTTAACACCAGTTTCCTGGCCCCAAACGCCTCCTTTTCACGATGGATGTACAATCCCTCTACACCTCCATCCCCCACCAGGATGGCCTGAGGGCGCTCCACTTCTTCCTTGAACAGAGGCCCAACCAGTTCCCATCCACCACTACCCTCCTCCGCATGGCTGAACTTGTTCTCACATTGAACAATTTCTCCTTTGACTCCACTCACTTCCTCCAAATCAAGGGTGTTGCTATGGGAAACTGCTTGCGTCCTCGCTATGCCTACCTTTTCGTGGGATATGTGGAACAATCTTTGTTCCAGTCCTACTCAGGTCCCCTCCCTCACCTCTTTTTCCGGTACATTGATGACTGTATTGGTGCCGTTTCCTGCTCTCGCCCTGAACTAGATAATTTCATTCACTTTGCTTCCAATTTCCACCCTTCCCTCACCTTCACATGGTCCATCTCCGACTCTTTCCTTCCCTTCCTCGACTTCTCCATCTCCATCTCTGGGTTAGGTTATTGACAGACATTCACTACAAGGCCACTGACTCTCACAGCTACCTGGACTACATTTCCTCCCACCCCACCTCCTGTAAGGGCTCGATTCCAATCTCCAAGTTTCTCCGCCTCTGCCGCACCTGCTCTGACCACGCCACCTTCCATACCAGTGCTTCCGACATGTCTTCCTTTTTCCTCAACCGAGGATTCCCCTTTACTGTGTTTGACATGGCCCTTGCATTGTCCGTTCTATCTGCCGCACTTCTGCCCTCACCCCTGCCCCTCCCTCCTGGAACCACAATAGAGTTTACATTATTGGATGGCTGCTTTGTGGAACACCTCCGTTCAGTCCGTTAGGGGGACCAGGAGCTTCCGGTTGCCTGTCACTTTAATTCTCCGCTCCACTCCCACTCAGACTTCACCGTCCTCGGCCTCTTGCATTGTTCCACTGAAGCTCAGCTTAAGTTCGAGGAACAGCACCTCATCTTTCGATTAGGCACTATACAGCCCTCTGGACTCAACACAGAGTTCAACAATTTCAGATCATAAACTCGGCCTCTATCATATATATATACTTTAATCCACACCTTTTGTTTGTGTCTTCTTTTCTTCTCTCCCACATGGCAGCTGTCTTTCATTCTGCCAGCGCAATTTACACTTCATCCACAGCCATCCTTTGTTTCTTAACCTGTCCCATTAACATCTCCTTTTGCCTTGAATATTTCTCAATGTCTCTTAACCTCTCCTGCCTTCTATCCTATCACAGACCTTCCCTTTTGTTCTTTCATCCCCTCCCCCTTTCCCAGCCCCTAAACTTGCTGAAAAATCTGTTCCATTACCTCTTTTTTCCAATTCTGACGAAAGGTCATCGACCTGAAACGTTAAATCTGTTTCTCTCCTCACAGAAGCTGCCTGACCTGCTGAGTATCTCCGGCATTTTCTGTTTTTATTTCAGATGTCCAGCATCTGCAGTATTTTCTTTTTGTGTTGAAGCATGGACTCTTCTCTCAGATTGCATTGCTTTCATTGTGCCAAAAAAGGTCATAGGTTACTGATGACGCTTTGAAAGCAACATAAATGTGGAACAAAATGCTTCCGCCCAACGTGGGGTTCGAACCCACGACCCTGAAATTAAGAGTCTTATACTCTACCGACTGACCGAGCCGGGCCTGTTGAAAAAGCATATCATTGTCGCTGATTGCAGCCACGCGCCTGGTGGCTTCGGCCCAGTCACAACAGCATATCTGAGCCGCGTTTCTGCAAACTACTAACCAAGTTCTCCAGAAGCCCAAGGTCTATAAGGAACTCAAGCATCAAAATCCCTTTCATTAACCACAGGGGTTCAGGCAACCTTCTGATCGCAAAGTGCTTTCGTCCTTGTTAATATCTCTTGTCTATTTCCCGGAGTTTTCCGATTCGGTCTGTCTCTCTAGCTCTCTTTCTTCTGTGTGTGTCCACCTGCAGGTTGATTTTGAACGAATACCGGTGTTTGTGTCTACCTATTACTTTGAACAAATGAGTGCATCAGGCGCTTCTGTGCATGACACTGGGGAATCAGGAGAAATGAAACAGTGTTTGTGTAACGTGTATATATACAAACATTATCATTTACACTGTGGAACTCGTGGCGCAACGGTAGCGCGTCTGACTCCAGATCAGAAGGCTGCGTGTTCAATTCACCTCGGGGTCACTGTTCTTCCGGTTAATCCCGGATTTTATATTTTCTTTACTGTTTCACAATAACTGGACTCATGCTCCAAAGACTGTCTCACTGATTCCCCAGTGTCAGGGAGAAAATGGCCACAATTCCTCATTTATTTCATGTGACAAGACACAAGCACAGGTATTCGTTGAAAATCAACCCGCTGGTGGCCACACAAAGAACAAACAGAGCCAGAGAGACAGACAGAATCGGGAAACATAGGGAAATAGACAAGAGATACTGACAAGGACTGAAAGCGATTTGCGATCAGAAAATTGCCTGAATCCCTGAGGTTAATGAAAGGGCTTTTGATGCTTGATTTTCTTACACATCCTGGAATTCAGGGGAACCTGGTTCGTGGTTTGCAGAACAATTTAAACCCCTGGGGCGGAGCCACCAGGCGCCTGGCTGCAATCAGTGACAAGGACATGCGGAAATGTCAGGCCCGGCTAGCTCAGTCGGTAGAGCATGAGACTTTTAATCTCAGGGTTGTGGGTTCGAGCCCCACGTTGGGCGAGTGCTCTTTGTTCAACTTTTATGTTGCTTTCACGGAAAAGCATCATTAATTAACCGATAATCTTCTTTTGCACAATGAAAGAAATGATAACTGAGCGAGAGTCGATACTTCAATCATTCTATTTGAGCTTTGCATGTTAACTGTTACCCATATCTCATTTTACACATTGTACTGTAGGAGTCTGGTTTAAAATGTTCATTGCTGATGACACCAGGAATCTGGAGCAACTAATGGCATATTGAACAGGACCGGTTATTTCTACCGTGCACAGAAAATAGATTCAGCAAGTAACATAAAATCCCATGGTGCTGACTTTCAGATTCAACGCAGTCAGATTTGGAATAAAGTGATATAATTTTAACAGTGAAAATTTGGAAGTGTTACTCGTATTTGTGCCTTTAATTAAAGTTTGTGGCGTCTGACTCCCGAATAAGAAAGGAGGGGCTTGACGTTGACAAAACTGCACTGCGCCTGATGTTTGTGAGCTCATCCTTTATATTGAGCGGTTTCTCGCCTTTTAATCGACGTCAGCTTTAGCTCAGCGGCTACTTCGCAGCATCAACTTATGAAAGTTCAAACCCTGTCTCACCGCGGGCGCTGCCTGGCGTTTTTATTATCATTTTCACCCGCTTCTTCAACACAGAAACACATTGCAGCAGTGATTTTAATTTAGCGTTGTGAAATTTTTCGAGGGCACCTTTAAATGATTGTATAACCTATTCCAGCCATCGCGGTGGGAGAACCCGGGTTCGATTCCCGGTTAGGGAAGTAATTTTGATATCACCGTTTTTAATTCATGAATGCGAAGTAATTTTATTAAATAAATAACATGCATCTAATGTGATAAAATAAGAACAGCTTTAATCACCATTAATTAAACGATAACTTTCTTTTGCAGAATGAAAGAAATGATAATATGGTTACTGAGGGACAGTCGAAACTTCAGTCATTTATTTTGCTCTTTGCATGTGCTGAACTGTTAACCCATATCTCATTTTACACATTGTATTTTAGGAGAATGGTTTAAAACGTTCATTACTTGTGAGAACAGGGAACTGGGGCAACTTTTGTGAAATTTAACGGGACCGGCTATTTCACAAAAAAAAAAGTATTCTCTGACATGATGTTTTCAGACCATACACTGATTGATCTTTGTTTGGCCTCAAGTGGATGACCTGACACTTGCCCGCGTTGAACTCCATTAATCACAGTTCAGGGGGGATTTAATAGAGCTGATCAAAAATATGGAGGCAACAGTTTCCACTGGCAGGAGTGTCGGCAGTGCTATGGCGGAAGAGCAGCGGACTGGCACTAATTGGGATTTTAATGGTTGAGATCCTTACACACCTTGGAATTCTGGAGAACATGGTTCGTAGTTTGCAGAAACGCGGCTTGGATCTGCTGTTGTGAACCGAGGCAAAGCTGCTGGATCCTTGAATAATCTTTCACAATTCAACTGAAAGCAGCCGGAATGTCCAGCATTGAGAGAGGCTTTCAGCACCGTCAGGGCTGGAAACGGGAGTGAGCGAGCGACACTGTAGTGTATTGAGTGTGTGCAGAACTGAACAGAGAAACACAAATGTAACAGGACTTTGTTGCATTGATTAACAAATGCGAATTGTTCCATTTTTCTACTATTTAATTGAACATGATTTACAAAATGGTTCCGCCCAGTTTCGAACCGGGGACTTTTCGCGTGTTCGGCGAACGTGGTAACCACTACACTACGGAAACGCGGTGCTGCATAGCTGGCTTCACGGGTAAACCTATGATTCTATAAAAAAAGTTATTAAAGTTTGACTGTCACCCGGCAAACATGTTAGCATTTCCTTCAGTGTGCAACACAAGTATTTCTGGGTTAATTAAAACAATTATGAAGAGTCTCACAGACTTCAATTGTCTTTGTCAGAACTGAATTCCCTGACTGGGAATCAAACCTGATTGATTCCTATAATGATGGGGTTGTATTATGATGAGTGATTGAGCAGCTTGGGCCTATATTCTCTCGAGTTCAGAAGAACGAGAGGTGTTCTCATTGAAAGGTACAATTTTCTTGGAGGGCTTGAAAGGGTAGACGCTGAGAGGCTGTTTCCCCTGGCTGGAGAGTCTAGAACTAGGGGATAGAGTCTCAGGATAAGGGGCCGGCCATTTGAGACTGAGATGAGATGACATTTCTTCACTCAGAGGGTTGTGAACCTTTGGAATTCTCAACCTCAGAGGGCAGTGGATGCCCAGTCATTGAGTATATTCAAGGATTTGTGTGTCCTTTTTTACGGAATACAGAAAGTTAACGTGCATGTACAGCAAGCAGTTAGGAGGGTGTTTGGCATGTTCGCCTTTATTGCAAGGGGGTTGGAGTACAAGAGTAAATAAGTCTTGCTGCAATTGTACGGGGCTTTTGGACTTTAAGAGAATCAAGGGATATGGGGATCGCACGGGAAAGTGCAGTTGAGGTAGAAGGTCAGTCATGATCTTATTCAGGTTCAGTGAGTGGGCGAGAACATGGTAGATGGATAATAATGTGGATAAATGTGAAGTTATCTTTCTTGGAAGAAAAAACAGAAAGGCAGAGAAGTTCCTGAATTGTGAAAGATTGGGTAATGCAGATGTTTAAAGGGACTTGGGTGTCCATGTGCATGAGTCACTGAAAGTGAATGTGCAGGTGCAGCAAGCCATTATGGAAGGCAAATGATATGCTAGCCTTCATTACAAGAGGATTTGAGTACAGGAGTAAAGAAGTCTTACTCCAATTATATAATGCCTTGTTGAGACCAGACCTGGAGTATTGTGTACAATTTTGGTCTCCTTACCTAAGGAAGGATATACTTGCCATAGATGGAGTGCAACGAAGGTTCACGAGATTGATTCCTGGGATGGGGGGACTGTCCTATGAGAAGAGATTGAGTAAACTAGGCCTGTATTCCCTTGATTTCAGAACAATGAGAGGGGATATCATTGAAGCATACAAAATTATTACAGGGCTTGATAGGGTGGATGCTGGGAGAATGTTTCCCTTTTCTGGGGAGTCTAGAACCAAGGGCCACAGCCTCTGTATAAAGGGTAGGCCATTCAGGACTGAGATGAGAAGAAATTTCTTCACACAAAGGGTGGTGAATCTTTGGAATTCTCTACCCCAGAGGGTAGTATGGTCCCTAGTGTATTTAATATTATTTCATTTAAAGGAATTAAAGGGAGTAAATTAAGGGTAGGACATGGCAGGGCAGCTCGGCTGCGTGGAGTGCTCCTCCTGTGCTATGTCGGAAATCAGGGACACTTTAGGTGTCCAGGGCGAACACAAATGCAGGAAGTGTCTCCAGCTGCATCTACTCGAAATCCGTGTTTTGGAGCTGGAGCTGTGGCTGGAGTCACTGCGGAGCATCCGCGAAGCTGAGATCTTCATGGATAGCACGTTTAATGAGGTGCTCACACCGCAGGTATAGAGTGCACAGGCAGACAGGAAATGCGTGACCGCCAGACATAGTAAAAGTACGAGGAAGGTAGTGCAGGAGTCCCCTGGGTCCATCTCCCTAACCAACAGATTTTCCGTTTTGTATACTGCTGGGGGAGAACGTTTCTCAGGGGAATGCAGCAAGAGCCAAGTCCGTGGCACTACGAGTGGCTCAGCTGCACAGGAGGGTAGGAAAAAGAATGGGAGAGCAATAGTGACAGGGGATTCTATCCTAAGGGGAAGAGATAGACATTTCTGTAGTCGCAGACGTGACTCCCTGATGGTATGTTGCCTCCCTGGTGCCAGGGTCAAGGATGTCACTGAACGGTTGCAAGGCATTCTGAAGGGGGAGAGCGAACAGTCAGAGGTCGTGGTTCACATTGGTACCAACGACAAGGGTAGAAAGAGGGATGAGGTCCTGCAACAAGAATTTAGGGAGCTAGGTAGCAGATTAAAAAGCAGGACCTCAAAGGTTGTAATCTCTGGATAACTGCCAGTGCCACGTGCTAGTGAGTATAGGACTAGGAAGATAGAGCAGATGAATGCGTGTCTAAAGCGTTGATGCAGGAGGGAGGGCTTTAGTTTCCTGGATCACTGGGTCTGCTTCTGGGGAAGATGGGAGCTGTACAAGTCAGACAGGTTGCACCTGAACCGGAACGGGACCAACATCCTTGCGGGGAGGTTTGCTGGTACTGTTGGGGGTGGGGGGCGGGGGGAGGAGGTAAACTAACTTGGCAGGGGGATGGGATACGGTTGTGTAGCTATAGTAGGGGGTGATGCACAGCCAAATATAGAGGAAAAAACAAGTCAGCTTGGAAGGCAGAGGAAATATATAATGGCACAAGGGAGTATGGCAAGGCTGGATGGCATTTATTTAATGCAAGGATTCTTGCGAGTAACGCAGATGAATTGAAGGTGTTGATGAACACATGTGAGTATGATATTGTTGCTACCACCGAGACATGGTTGAGGGAGGGGCAGGACTGGCAGCTCAATATTCCGGGTTATAGAAACTTCAGGCGAGACAGAGGGGGTATAAAAGAGGAGGGTGTGTCGCAATATTAATCAAGGAGTCAATTACTGCTGTAAGGAGGGATGATACCTGAGCAGGTTCCTCTAATGAGGCCATATTGGTAGAACTTAACAACAAAAAGGGGGCAAGCACTTTGCTGGGAATGTACTATAGGCCCCCAAACAGTCAGGGGGAGATAGAGGAACAGATATGTAGGCAAATCTCAGAGAAGTGTAGAAATAATAGCGTAATAATAGTAGGGGATTTCAACTTCCCCAATATTAATTGGGATAGTCAGAGTGTGAAAGGCTTATAGGGTGCGGAATTCTTAAAGTGCATCCAGGAGAGCTTTTTGTGCCAGCATGTAGAAAGTCCTACAAGAGATGGGGTAGTACTGGACCTAATTCAAGGTATGTGAGTGAGGGTAGTGCAGTTGATGTAGTCTACATGGACTTCAGTAAGGCTTTTGACAAAGTCCATCATGGGAGACTGGTCAAGAAGGTAAGAGCCCATGGGATCCAGGGCAATTTGGCACATTGGATCCAAAATTGGCTTCGTGGCAGGAGGCAGAGGTTGATGGTCGAAGGTTGTTTTTGTGACTGGAAGCCTGTGTCCAGTGGTGTACCGCAGGGTTCGGTGCTGGGTTCTTTGCTGTTTGAAGTGTACATTAATCATTTAGATATGAATTTAGGAGGTATGATCAGTAAGTTCGCAGAAGACACGAACATTGGAGGAGTGGTAAATATCGAGGAGGGAAGCCTCAGGCTCCAGGACGAGATAGACAGGATGGTTAGATGGGCAGAACAGTGGCAAATGGAATTTAACCCTGAAAAGTGTGAGGTGATGCATTTTGGGAGGACAAACAAGGCAAGGGAATACACAATGAATGGTAGGATCCTAGGAAGGACAGAGGATCAGAGGGACCTTGGTGTGCATGTTCATATATCCCTGAAGGCAGCAGGACAGGTAGATAAGGTGGTAAAAAAGTCATATGGGATACTTGCCTTCATTAGCCGAGGCATAGAATATAAGAGCAGGGAGGTTATGATGGAGCTGTACAAAATGTTAGTTAGGCCACAGCTGGAAAACTGTGTGCAGTTCTGGTCACCACACTATGGGAGGGACGTGATTGCATTGGAGAGGGTGCAGAGGAGACTCACCAGGATGTTACCTGGGCCTTTGGAATTCTCTACCCCTGAGGGTTGTGGAGGCTCAGTCATTGGTAATATTCAAAACAGAAGTAGATAGATTTCTGACGAGTAAGGGCATCAAGTGATATGGCGATAAGGCCGGTGAATGGAATTGAGGCAGAAGATAAGCCATGATCTCATTGAATGGCAGAGCAGGCTCGAAGGGGCGACTGGCCTACTCCTGCTCCTATTACTTATGTTCTTATGTTTTAATGGCCTATTCCTGCTCCTGATTCTTATGTAACTTACGTAACAGGGTTAGGGGGTTGGCGTTAATTGGTGTAGGGCTTCCAGACGTCATTGGTTCCCCATTTTAATGTCCCCACATTGTGGTTTACAACAAAGCTTAGAGTAATATGCAAGATAGCTACAGTGGGTTGAACCAGAGAATGGTGTACAGTGAGAAGCTGGGGCAGGTAAATCTGTGCTGTTGCAGCGGCACCAAGTGGTGACATAGAGAGTAGACATTATAATTCTGATGCGGAGATGCCGGTGTTGGACTGGGGTGGACAAAAGTGAGAAGTCGCACAAAACCAGGTTATAGTCCAACAGCTTTATTTGAAATCACAAGCTTTCGGAGCGCTGCTCCTTCCTCAGGTGAAGTCCTGAAAGTCCAGCAGCGCTCCGAAAGCTTGTGATTTCAAAGAAAGCTGTTGGACTATATCCTGGTGTTGTGTGACTTCTCATTATAATTCTGGACAGTGCAATTTATTACAGTAAAGTTGGCACAGAAGTGTGACAAAAAAGGGACAGGAAGGTTTGTAGGAAGGAACTGGCGCAGATTAAATGTTTTTTTTTACATATTATTGAATCGATAAATATATTGAATAAGTGACAGAGTAATTTGATACATTTCAACATAAATAAAGTGCAGTTTGGGACATTGAGAGGATTTGGATATAATCATTCTTGCATATTCTGGACATTGTGCCCGGGTACGAGAACTAAATCAAGCAGGTTATAGTTCCTCAACATGTGAAGGAAATTTAATATAATTATTCCTGCCTCTCGTCAAAAGTCAATTCAAAGTGAATATGTGTCATATACACGTGGGTATATATAAATCAATTTAATATTTACTTAATAGATGTTTCAAGCCCAGCAAAACACAGAACATTGAGCATAAAAGCATGAGATCATGGGGCAACCTTAACTTACAGGATATAGTAGTTAACCCATCCTGGGAACATGGCCATCCTACATCTCTGCCCAGAACTGAATACAATACTCCAGCTGAGGCCTAGCCAGGGCTTTGTACAGCTGCAGCATAACTTCTACCCCCTTGTATTCTAGTCCTCTAGATATAAAGGCCAGCATACCATTAGGCTTTTGGATTATTTTCTGTACCTTTCCATGATATTTTAATGATCTGTGTACAGAGGCCCCCAAGTCTCCTTGGACAGCAAAGGGATGCAAAGATTGTCGTGGAAAGCGAATACGAGAATAAACCTGTGAAATGTTTTTACGAGTATATTATAATAAAGAGGGAGGCGAAGGAGAATGTTGGCCCCTTAAAGACAGAGCCATGTGATACTGTACTTGAAAATAAGGACATGGCAGACATGCTAAATAATTACTTTGTATCGGTCTTCATAGTAGAGGATAAATTACCAGAGACAGGAGGAAAATGAAAACTGAATCAAGGGGAGGGATTTTCTAGATTTAATATGATGACTTCTAGCAGGTATTTGATAAGTTTTCACATAAGAGACTGTTCGCAAAAATGTTATACTATGTTAAATTAGTAACTGTTAATAATATATTACATTAATAACTTTAATTAGGTCCATCTTAGTCTTAATTTTCTGTCAAGTTAGTTAATAGTCGAATAAGTAAATGCGTGGCAGTGCAGCTCAGTCCCACGGAATGTGCATCCTGTGCCATGTGGGAAATCCAGGGCGCTTCCCGTGTACTGCACAAACAGCTGTGCAGGAAGGGTCATCAGCTGGAGGAGCTCGAGCTCCGGGTTTTGGAGCTTCAGCAGCAGCTGGCTTCACTGCGGTGCATCCATGAGGCTGAGAGCTTCGTGGACAGCACGTTTCAGGAGGTGGGCACCCCGCAGCTAAGGTGGGTGCAGGCAGAGAGGGATTGGGTGACCGACAGGCAGAAGAGGAGGACAGACATGACTCCAGGATGGTAATGTTGCCTCCCCGGTGCCAGGGACAAGGATGCCACTGAGCGGCAGCAGAATATTCTGAGGGGCGAAGGTGAACAGCCAGAGGTCGAGGTCCATATCGGTACCAACGACATAGGTAGAAAGAGGGATGAGATTCCGGGGGCATTGGGGCCGGTTCTGGGGGATGTGGGACCAGTACAGGCTGGACGGGTTGCAGCTCAACAGAGCTTGCACCAAGATCCTCATGGGGAGGATTGCTAGCGCTGTTGGGGAGGTTTTAAATTAAGTTGGCAGGGGTGTGTGCACCAGGACGTAACAAGAGAAAGGACAAACAAGGTCCACAAAGGATCTGGAGAGACGGATAGCACTAAAGTAAGAAATAGTAAGGTATTAGGTGGGGTCAGACTAAGAGAGAACACAGGATGGTCGAAGATAGGTTTACAGTGGATGTATTTGAACGCCCGAAACGTAGTAAACAAGGTTGGTGAGCTGCAGGTGCAGATAGCCACATGGGAATGTGATGTTGTGGCAATAACGGAGACCTGGCTCAAAAAAGGGCAGGATTGGGTATTAAATATTCCAGGATAGAAGGTGTACAGGAAAGATAGGGAAGGAAATATAGGAGGTGGTGTGGCAGTATTGGTTAAGGAGTATGTTACAGTGCTGAAGAGTGAGGATCTCCTGGAGAGGTCAAGGACAGAATCTATATGGCTAGAGTTAAGAAATAATAGAGGGGCCATTACATTACTAGGTGTATTCTATAGGCCACCAACTAGTGGGAAATATGGAGGAGCAAATTTGCAGGGAAATTATAGAGAGATGCAAGAACGGTTCAAGAAATTGTGTACGGACAATCCTAGTAACTACAGGCCGCTCAGTTTAACATCAGTGGTGGGTCAAGTTCTCAAAACAATAATCAAGGAAAAAATTAACGGAAACTTGGAGAGGTTTAAGCTGATTAAAATGATTTGTAAAAGACAGATCGTGTTTGACTAATCATTGATGAAGGGAATGCAATGGATGTTTTCTGCATGGATTTAGGAAGGTGTTTGACAAGGTAGCACATAGAAGGCTGGTTAAGAAAATTGAGGTTCATGGAATAGGTGGGTCAGTGGCAGCTTGGACAAGGAATTGGCTGAAGGATAGAAAACAGAGAGTTGTGGTAAATGGCTGTTTTTCAGACTGGAGGATGGTAGACAGTGGTGGTCCCCAAGGGTCAGTGCTGGAGCCACTGCTTTTTTTCATACATATAAATTACCTGGATATTGGAATACAGAGTAGAATTTCTCAATTTGCCGATGACACCAAACTTGGGGATGTGGCAAACAGTGAGGATGATACCAATCGACTGCAGCAGGACATAGAAAGGTTAGCAGAATGGGCAGGCAAATGGCAGTTGGAATTTAATACAGAGAAGAGTGAAGTGATGCATTTTGGCAGAAGGAACAGGGAGAGTCAATATACACTTAATGGCACAGTTTTAAAGACTGTGCAGGGACAGAGGGAACTGGGAGATAATGTACATAGGTCCATGAAGGTGGCAGGACATATTGAGAGAGTGGTTAGCAAAGCATATGGGATCCTGGGCTTCATAAATAGAAATATTGAGTACAAAAGTAGAGAAGTTACGCTGAACCTTTATAAAGCGCTGGTTAGGCCCCAACTGGAGTACTGTGTCCAGTTCTGGCCACCACACTTTAGGAAGCATGTGAAGGCCCTTGAGAGGATGCAGAGGCGATTTACCAGAATGGTTCCAGGGATGGGGGATCTTCGCCTAAGGACAGGTTGGAGAAGCTGGATTTGTCTTCATTACAACAACAACAACAACAACAACCACCTGTATTTATATAGCGCCTTTAACGTAGTAAAACGTCCCAAGGTGCTGCACAGGAGTATTTTAAGACAAAGGAGGTTGAGCGGTGATTTGATAGAGGTGTACAAGATTATGACGGGTTTAGATAGGCTAGATGGGGAAAGGCTGTTCCCATTAGTTGATGGTAGAAGGACAAGGGGACACAGATTTAAGGTTTTGGGTACGAGATACAGGGGGGATGTGAAGAAAACTTTTTATGCAGCGAGTGGTGAGTACCTGGACCTCGCTGCCGACAGAAGTGGTGGAAACGGAGACACTCAATGTTTTCAAGGGGAGACTGGATAGGCACTTTAGGAAAATAAACTCGCAGGGCTACGGGGACAGAGCGGACGAATGGGACAGACTGGATTGCTCCACAGAGAGCTGGAACAGAATCGATAGGCCGAATGGCCTCCTTCTGTGCCGTTATGACTCCATGACTATGAAGTATAGACAATGATAATGGGGGCTTCAACTATCCTAATATATTTGAATATAGCAACTTCAGAGGAGAAGTGGAAAGGAAAATCAGAGGGGAAAAGACAGGGTATGAGAATAGAATGGCAGCTAACATAAAAGGTCCTCCAAAAGTCTTCTATAGGCATATATTGCCAAGTTTAACGACACTATGTTAGTGACAGAGTAAGTAGTGTGGATGGGAGCAGAAAATTGCAAAGGGACATTGTTGGAGTGGGCAAAACTAGAGGCATCTGATTCAGAAGATTCGGCTGGAAGGAAATTCGGGAGGTTAATGAGTTTGAAAGGAATATTTTTGACTTGTGCGGTTCGCTCAGAGCAATGCGAGTGAAAGGAAATTATTGCAGAAAGAGCGATTCTGCATCGCACCTTCTCTCTGAACAGTGTTTTCTGCAAATTAAGTTGAGCAGAGGTTTCCGTAGTGTAGCGGTTATCACGTTCGCCTTACACGCGAAAGGTCCCCGTTTCGAGACCGGGCGGAAACATTGGCCCAAAAATTAGTCCCGCTACGCGAGAGTACGCACTGCGTACTCTCGCTTATTCTGTCTCCAATTGCCGGTTTTCTGCATGCACTGCGCATGCGCTGAAAACCGGCACTTGGTGAATGGAAAAGGGGGCGGGTCCTAGGTGAACCGCGTGCGCGCTACAGGCTGCGCGCACGCTGTGCACTGAGTGGTTTCACTATAATGTGGACAAGTGCGAAGTTATCCACCTTGGGTGCAGGAACGGGAGGGCAAATTATTATTTAAATGGCAATAAATTGGGAGAGGGGGAAGTACAGAGAGACCTGGGTGTTCTTGTACACCAGTCACTGAAGGCGAGCATGCAGGTGCAACAGGCGGTCAAGAAGGCAAACGGTATGCTGGCCTTCATAGCAAAAGGGTTGGAATACAGGAACAGGGATACCTTGCTGCAGCTGTACAGGGCACTGGTGAGACCACACCTCGAGTACTGTGTACAGTTTTGGTCGCCTCATCTGAGGAAAGATGTTCTTGCCATGGAGGGGGTGCAGCGGCGATTCACCAGGCTGATACCAGGAATGGCGGGATTGACCTATGAGGAGAGACTATGTAGTTTAGGGATGTACACACTGGAGTTTAGAAGATTGAGAGGGGACCTCATAGAAGTGTATAAAATTCTGACAGGTCTAGACAGACTAGATGCAGAAGGAATGTTTCCCTTGGCGGGTGAGAACAGAACTAGAGGACATAATTTAAGGATAAGGGCTAAACCATTTAGGACAGAAATGAGGGGGAATTTCTTCACTCAGAGGGTGGTGAACCTGTGGAACTCATTGCCACAGAGGGCAGTGTACGCCAGCTCATTAAATATATTTAAGAGGGAATTAGATATATTTCTACAGGCAAAAGGGGTTAAGGGTTACGGAGAGAAGGCGGGGACGGGATACTGAATTGGAGGATCAGCCATGATCTCATTAAATGGCGGAGCAGGCTCGAAGGGCCGGATGGCCTACTCCTGCTCCTATCTTCTATGTATCTATGTATCTATGTAACGCGCAGGTAAGGACGGAAGATTTTTCACATAAAAAAAGGAGGAGTGAATTAAGTATTATTTTGAATTTTTTTTAACAGGTATATCTTTTTTAGAGACTTTAAAGACAGGTAAGTTTATTTTTATAACTTTTTAAAAGATTTTAAATTTTTTCAAAAATTTAATTTTTTATTTAAAATGGTTAATTTATTTGACTATACTTATTTTATTAATGTGATGGTTTTTTTTATTTAATTGAGGTTTAGCGGTTCTTTTGGGGGGCTATAGTATTCATAACTTTCAAAGCACTCATGTGAAAGTTATGAATGGAAGATGGTGTGCTGCCATTGGCTCTAACTGAGTCACGTGATCCCACAGCTCGCACGAATGAACTGCGCCGGTGGGATACGCAAGCCCAGCACAGCAGCTGTCCAGAACATCAAGTTCGTGCGAGCTGGAACTGAAAAAGCCAACGCGGAGTGAGAGATCGCGGGGAGGCCTTACCCTCGCACGAAGGCTTCCTCACGAATTTTTGGGCCAAAATTATGTTAGAGAATATTTTTGCTGCGAAATAAATTTAACAGGTTTCTTGTGTCAGAAGCAATGACCAATTTAAAACAGACTCCTAAAATACACAGTGTGTAAATTCAGATAGGGTATAAAACTTCATCAATGAATAAAGTTTCGCCAATTATTAAAGTTAAATTATTTGAGTGGGCAAAACTAGAGATATCTGATTCAGAAGATTCGGCGGGAAGGAAATTCGGGAGGTTTATGAGTTTGAAAGGAACATTTTTGACTTGTGCAGTTCGGTCAGAGAAATGCGAGTGAAAGGAAATTATTGCAGAAAGAGCGATTCTGTATTGCACCTTCTCCCTGCACAGTGCTTCTGCAAATTAAGTTAAGCAGAGGTTTCCGTAGTGTAGCGGTTATCACTTTCGCCTCACCCGCGAAAAGTCCGCGGTTTGAGCCCGGGCGGAAACATTATGTGAGAGAATATCTTTGCTGCGAAATAAACTTAACAGGTTTCTTGTGTCAGAAGCAATGAACAATTTAAAACAGACTCCTAAAATACACAGTGTGTAAATTCAGATAGGGGATAAAACTTCATCAATGAATAAAGCTTCGTCAATTATTCAAGTTTCGACGGTCCCTCAGTGTGAGTATTTCTTTCATTCTGTCGGTTAATGAATGGTGATTAAAACAATTAAACCACTAAACTACCAGAAAACACATTAAAGAGTTGATCACAATTGCTGACATTTCTTATCTTTTTTCTTTTGTTTTTTAAGCTCTTGGCCCTTTTCAGCTCCTGACTGCGGATATTGCTCTGATTAAACGTTTACAAAATGCAATATCTCGCAGCCCCGGCCTCGGTTAATACCAGCAGATCTAAAGCCGCATTTCAGATGCGGAAACAAATCCATTAATTATTTGCTCTACCCCAGCTCCAGAGCTCAGCGGGTTATTGTCCATCCCTGGGCTGCAATATACCAGGGACCCGGGCTAAACCTCCCCATACACCGAGCTCATGCTCAGGAAAACCCCGGGGGAGATGATATCCCGGTCACGGAGCCTTCGAGCAGCATTGCACAAGCACCCGGAGTGAAACTTCCTAAATGCGAAAGTGATGAGATGCAGAACTCATTTCAACAAGTCAAGGTGGCCGAGCCGTCCCCTCTGAGCAGACGAGGGTTCGAATCCCACTTCTGACATTCTTTACTTTTAATTACTAAGTGGAACTCATTTGTTTTGACACCAGTGTCAAGCGCTTTGGGACATCCCTTAAAAGTGGGATTCAGCGGTTTACCTGCACCCCTAACATTTCCATCTGAACTGGTATTGAAAGTGGAGACGATTCTGCAGTGTAGCAACTATCATGTTTACGGAATCATTTTGTTGGAATTTGCTCCTTATGCATGTCGAGGGGCGAGTTTGCTCTCCTGTGTAAGGACATAAGAACATAAGAACGAAAGAATTAGGAGCTGGAGTAGCCCATATACTGTGTAAAATGAGATATGGGTAACAGTTAACAGTTAACATGCAAAGCAGAAAACCTGCTGACAAGTGTGGTGCTGTTGTTGTTTGGCGAACCGACCTCTACCTAGCGGAAGCTGAACGCCAACTCTACCACACCTCCTCCTACATCCGCCTGGAACATGACCCCAATACCGAATATCAAGTCACCGTTTCCAAGACTGTCACTGACCTCGTATGAGAAAAGATTGAGTAAACTAGGCCTGTACTCTCTTGAAGTCAGAAGATTGAGAGGGGATCTCATTGAAGCATGCAAAATTATTGTAGGGCTTGATAGGGTGAGTGCTTGGTGAATATTTCCCTTGGCTGGGGAGTCTAGAACCCTCAGGATAAAGGGTAGGCCATTCAGGACTGAGATGAGAAGAAATTTCTTCCCACAGAGGGTGGTGAATCTTTGGAATTCTCTACCGCAGAGGGCTGTGGAGGCTCAGTCATTGGTTATATTAAAAACAGAAGTCGATAGATTTCTGACGAGTAAGGGCATCAAGGGATATGGTGATAGTGCCGGTGAATGGAATTGAGGCAGAAGATCAGCCTGATCTGATTGAATGGCGGGGCAGGCTCGAAGTGCCGAATGTCCTACTCCTGCTCCTATTTCTTATGTGCTTATGTTCTTATCTCCTCTGGAGATCTTCCCCCACTTCCGCCAACCTCATAGTTCCCCAACCCCACACAGCCCGCTTCTACCTCCTTCCCAAGATCCACAAACAGGACTGCCCTGATGGACCCATCGTTTCAGCCTGTTCTTGCCCCACTGAACTTATCTCTTCCTATCTCGACTCTATCTTTTCTCCCCTTATGCAGTCTCTTCCCACCTACATCCGCGACTCTTCCGATGCCCTCCGCCACTTTAACATCAGTTTCCAGTTTCCTGGCCCCAAACGCCTCCTTTTCACTATGGACGTACAATCCTTCTACACCTCCATCCCCCACCAGGATGGCCTGAGGGCGCTCCGCTTCTTCCTTGAACAGAGGCTCAACCACCACCCTCCTCCGCCTGGCTGAACTTGTTCTCACATTGACCAATTTCTCCTTTGACTCCACTGACTTCCTCCAAATCAGAGGTGCTGCTATGGGAATCCAGCATGTGTCCTAGCTATGCCTGCCTTTTCGTGGGATATGTGGAACACTATTTGTTCCAGTCCTACTCAGGTCCCCTCCCTCACCTCTTTTTCCGGTACATTGATGACTGTATTGGTGCCGTTTCCTGCTCTCGCCCTGAAGTAGATAATTTCATTCACTTTGCTTCCAATTTCCACCCTTCCCTCACCTTCACATGTTCTATCTCCGACACTTTCCTTCCCTTCCTCGACTTCACCGTCTCTATTTCTGGGGATAGGTTATTGACAGACATTCACTACAAGCCCACTGACTCTCACAGCTAGCTGGACTATACTTCCTCCCACACCGCCTCCTGTAAGGGCTCTATTCCAATCTCCAGTTTCTCCGCCTCTGGCGCATCTGCTCTGACGATGCCACCTTCCATACAAGTGCTTCTGACATGTCTTCCTTTTTCCTCAACCGAGGATTCCCCTTTACTGTGTTTGACACGGCCCTTGACCGTGTATATTAAATCTCCTGCAATTTTGCCCTCACACCTGCCCCTCCCTCCCGGAACCACGATAGAGTTCCCTTGTCCTCACCCTTCACCCCACCAGCCTCCACATTCAACGGATCATCCTCCACCATTTCCGTCACCTCCAGCGTGATCCCACCACCAAACACATCTTCCCCTCACCTCCCCTTTCTGAATTCCGAAGGGACTGCTCCCTCCGCGACACCCTGGTCCACTCCTCTATCACCCCCAACACCCCTTCCCCTTCGCCCGGCACTTTCCCGTGCAAGCGCAGGAGATGCAACACAAGCCCTTATACCTCCCCCCTTCCCCCTGCCCAGGGCCCCAAACTGCCCTTCCAGGTGAAACAGCGATTTACTTGTACTTCTTGCAATTTAGTATACTGTCTTCACTGCTCACGATGTGGTCTCCTCTACAATGGGGAGACCAAACGCAGATTGGGTGACTGCTTTGTGGAACACCTCCATTCAGTCCGTAAGGGGGACCACGAGCTTCCGGTCGCCTGTCACTTTTTTTCTCCGCTCCACTCCCACTCAGACCTCACCGTCCTCGGCCTCTTGCATTGTTCCACTGAAGCTCAGCTTAAGCTCGAGGAACAGCACCTCATCTTTCATTTAGGAACTTTACAGCCTTCTGGACTCAACATCGAGTTCAACAATTTCAGATCATAAACTCGGCCCCTATCATATATGTATTTTTTTTATCCACAGCTTTTGTTTGTGTCTTCTTTTCTTCTCTCCCACATGGCAGCTGTCTTTGATTCTGCCAGCGCAATTTACACTTCACCTGCAGCCTTCCTTGGTTTCTTAACCTGTCCCAATACCATCTCCTTTTGCCTTGAATATTTCTCAATGTCTCTTAACATCTGCCGCCTTGTATCCTAACACAGAACTTCCCTTTTGTTCTTTCATCCCCTCCCACCTTTCCCAGCCCCTACACTTGCTGAAAAATCTGTTCCATTTCCTGCTTTTTTCCAGTTCTGACGAAAGGTCATCGACCTGAAACGTTAACGCTGTTTCTCTCTTCACAGATGCTGCCTGACCTGCTGAGTATCTCCAGCATTTTCTGTTTTTTTTCAGATTTCCAGCATCTGCAGTATTTTCTTTTTGTATTGAAGTATGGACTCTCCCTCAGTTAGCATTTCTTTCATTGTGCAAAACAAGATCATCGGCTGCTAATGAGGCTTTGAAAGCAACATACAAGTTGAACAAAAAGCTTCCGCCCAACGTGGGGCTCGAACCTCCGACCCTGAGATTAAGAGTCTCATGCTCTACCGACTGAGCCAGCCGGGCCTGCTGAAATAGCACGTCATTGTCGCTGATTGCAGCCAGGCGCCTGGTGGCTCCGGCCCGGTCACAACAGCATATCTGAGCCGCGTTTCTGCAATCTACAGACCAAGTTCTCCAGTAGCCCAAGGTGGAAAAGGAACTCAAGCATCAAAATCCCTTTCATTAACCACAGGGGTTCAGGCAATTTTCTGATCGCAAAGCGCTTTAGTCCTTGTCAATGTGTCAACAAAAGCAGGTCAGAGGCTAGGTATTCTGCGGCGAGTGTCTCAGCGCCTGACTCCCCAAAGCCTTTCCACCATCTACAAGGCACAAGTCAGGAGTGTGATGGAATACTCTCCACTTGCCTGGATGAGTGCAGCTCCAACAACACTCAAGAAGCTCGATACCATCCAGGACAAAGCAGCCCACTTGATTGGCAGCGCATCCACCACCTTAAACATTCACTCCCTCCACCACCGGCGTACCGTGGCTGCAGTGTGTACCATCTACAAGATGCACTGCAGCAACTTGCCAAGGCTTCTTCGGCAGCACCTCCCAAACCTGTGACCTCTTCCACCTAGAAGGACAGGGGCAGCAGGCGCGTGGGAACACCACCACCTCCAAGTCACACAACATCCTGACTGGAAATATATCGGCTGTTCCTTCATCGTCGCTGGGTCAAAATCCTGGAACTCCTTCCCTAACGGCACTGTGGGAGCACCTTCACCACACGGACTGTAGTGGTTCAAGAAGGCAGCTCACCACCACCTTCTCAAGGGCAATTAGGGATGGGCAATAAATGCTGGCCTTGCCAGCGATGCCCACATCCCATTTTTTGTGGCATTGCATTCCTTGCTGACCTTTTATCTGCTTACTCCTCCTTAGGCTCTGCTAACAGACCCCAGGCTGACTCATTTATTGACATATTTAGGGTATGTATCAGTTCTGATATGGAGGGGGTATATTGTTTAACGGGGAATAATTAACAGGATTGAATTAAAAATACACAGGACTGGCTCGAATACTAATGTTGTGCATCTTCGATTACACATGTGTGCAGTGCACCCGAGTGATGTCCAGGCAGGGAAATCGTAGGAATTAGAAATGAAATATCTAATCCCTACAGATTGAAGCAAGAGAGAGATATATTCTCATGGAGTACCGGTTTGACATTTAACGATTTCTGGAGTGTTAGCTGCGCTCCTTCTTGGAATAAATATATCTCAACGTGGGCTTGAAGGTTCCTCTGACGTTCTCATTGTCAACAGAGGTCAACACGACGCACCTGAAAAGTACAATCTACACATAAACAAAAAGGCTAATGGGATGCTGGCCTTTATATCTAGAGGACTAGAGTACAAAGGGGGTAGAAGTTATGCTGCAGATGTACAAAACCATGGTTAGACCACACCTGGAGTACTGTGAGCAGTTCTGGGCACCACACCTTAGGAAGGATAGATTGACCTTGGAGGGAGTGCAGCGTAGGTTTACCAGAATGATAACCGGACTCCAAGGGTTAAGTTATGAGGAGAGATTACACAAATTAGGGTTGTATTCCCTCGAATTTAGAAGGTTAAGCGGTGATCTGATCGAAGTTTTCAAGGTATTAAAGGGAACTGATAGGGTAGCTAGAGAGAAACTATTTCCGCTGGTTAGGGATTCAAGGACTAGGGGGTATAGTATAAAAATTAGAGCCAGACCTTTTAGGAGTGTAATTAGGAAACACTTCTACACACAAAGGGTGGTAGAAGTTTGGAACTCTCTTCCGCAAACGGCAATTGGTGCTGGATCAATTGTTAATTTTAAATTGGAGATTGAGAGATTTTTGTTAACCAAAGGTATTAAGTGATACAGTCCAAAGGCGCGTATATGGAGTTAGGTCGCAGATCAGCCATGATCTCATTGAATGGCGGAACAGGCTCGAGGGGCTGAATGGCCTCCTCCTGTTCCTATGTACATAATCAGATGTGATCTGGAATCCACTGCCTGAAAGGGTGGTGGCGGCAGATTCAATAATATCTTTCAAAAGGGAGTTGTATAAATACTTGACAAGGGAAAACAAATTGCAGGGCTGTGGTGAAAGAGCAAGGGAGTGGGACTTTTTTTTATTTAGTCATACACGGGATGTGGGCATCGCTGGCAAGGCCAGGATTTATTGCCCATCCCTAATTGCCACTTGAGAAAGTGCTGGTGAGTCGCCTTCTTGAACCGCTGCAGTCCGTGTGGTGAAGGTGCTCCCACAGTGCTGTTCGGGAGGGAGTTCCAGGATTTTGACCCAGCGGCGATGAAGGAACGGCCGATATATTCCCAAGTCAGGGTGTTGTCTGACTTGGAGGGGAACTTGGAGGTGTTGGTGTTCCCCATGCGCCTGCTGCCCTTGTCTTTCTAGGTGGTAGAGGTCGCGGGTTTGGGAGGCGGACTTGGATAGCTATTTCAAAAGGCATGATGGATTGAAAGGCCTCCTTCTGTGCTGTATGCTTCTTCTGTGAAATGCTTACCGTAATTCCACGAAATCCAGCATAGCTGCGCTTGCACTGGCCAATGGCTGCTGCTGATTTCTCACTCTGAAGGAACTCACACCTTGAAAACAAAGCGGTGCAACAAAGGAAGATGTCAGAAATCAGTGTTCACTTGACGCCTTGAGAGTTTGTTTTATTGCGTCCACTTACGACGGCAGATGGGGCCTCGGTTTAACGACTACTAACTGATACTGCAGCGCTCCCTCAGTACTGCACTGGGAGCGTCAGCCGAGATTTTGGTGCTCAAGTCTCTGGAGTGGGATTTGAACCCACAAACTTCTGGACTCAGAGGCAAGAGTGACACCCACTGAGCCAAGGCTGACACTAATCAATATCATAGGGACCCTGGAAATGTCCTCCATGGCGTCCTGCGTTGCTATGAGCGATGCCAGCAAGCAATTAATTTAAATCCGCTGAAAGGGTTTGCAATTGATATTTGAATAATAGATTTCATAGGCTTTGATAAAGAAAGACTTGCATTTATATAGCGCCTTTCATGACCACCAGATGTCCCAAAGCGCTTTCCAGCCAATGAAGTGCAGTCACTGCTGTAATGTAGAAAATGCAGCGGCCAATATGCACACAGCAAGATCCCACTAACAGCAATGAGATACTGACCAGATAATCTATTTCAGTGGTGTTGACTGAGGAATAAAGACTGGCCCAGGATACCAGGGATAACTCCCCTGCTCTTCTTCGAAATAGCACCACGGGATCTGAGAGGACAGACAGGGCATCGGTTTAATGTCTCATCCGAAAGGCGGCACCTCTGACAGTGCAGCGCTGTCAGCCTCGGATTATTGTGCTCGAGTCTCTGGAGTGGGAATCGAACCCCCAACTTTCTGGCTCCGAGGTGAGGTTGACACCACTGATTTCAGAGAACACACAGCGCTCACACTCTGGAGTTCAGAGAATTTACAGCGCCAACACCACTGATTTCAGAGAACGCACAGCGCTAAAACTCTGGAGTTCAGAGAATTTACAGCGCTAACACCACTGATTTCAGAGAACGCACAGCGCTATCACTCAGGAGTTCAGAGAATTTACAGTGCTAACACCACTGATTTCAGAGAATGCACAGCGCTCACACTCTGGAGTTCCGAGAATGTACAGCGCTAACACCACTGATCTCTGCCCTCAAGACTGCGCTTCTCCACTGGTCTAGTGATCTAGTGACTCGTGGATCGCGAGTGGAGCTCGGGGCCAGGGATCGCGAAAATATCAGGGCTAATTTGATCCTGTGAGAGACAAGATCATCCATGTCCGAGGCCGGGGCCCAGGAGCGAGGACGAGCCCAGCAGCGAGGTCAAGGCCCAGGAGTGGCGCAGCGTGGATCAACAGCGGGGTCGGGGCCCAGGGTAGGTTCGGCACGGGCCAACAGCGAGGTCGGGAGGACCACAATGCATCCTACGAAACCCAGGCAGAGAGGACCTGCGGAAAGGAGGGTATGAGGACAGTAGGAGTATGTTTGTGTGTGTGTGTTTGGCCGATGTAGCAGAGCCTGGTCTCCAATCGTGTTGGATCCCTTTGCCATTGGACCAAGACTTTGCTCTGTCAAGCCCGTGGGGTAGCTGATGTACAACGGCCACCCCACGTTAAAAGAATTCACGCACAGGCAACTTCCACCCTTTAAAATGAAGTTCGGGACCTGGAACGTCAGGACCTTCATGGACAACCCCAACAGTGCCCCGTCAACCACCGTCTGCCCCACCTCTGACAGAGATTGTAGGTCCCGCATTGGACTCATCAGTCACCTGAGAACTCATTTTTAATGTGGAAGCAAGTCATCCTCGGTTCCGAGGGGCTGCCTAAGAAGAAGGATTTCAGGGAATGCACAGCACTGACACACTGGAGTTCAGAGAACGCACAGCGCTAACACGACCGAGTTCAGAGAACGCACAGCACTAACACACTGGAGTTCAGAGAACTAGGCTCCAGACGCTCCTTTTTCGAGGTGCATGCGAGGCCAGGATGGTGTGCGCATATCTGGAAGTACTCAATCCCTGCCAATATATACACCGGTCAAGGCCTGCTGTTCTATGAGATGATGCCTTGTTCCAGGGAAGTGGACCATTATTGCTCTCCTCCATCACCCTGCCAAATATGCAGACTTAACTTACTCTGGAAACCATTTGGAATGCTCCTTCCATGGATCCACGTCTTCTTCCCAGTTTGCTAAGCTCCCACCACAGGAAAAGCACTGGACTTTATCCTTGATACCTGTTGGATGAGTAACTAGGAACAGTCATGGCTGGATGCGAAATTCTAGTTCGATGTTTCAGCCAACAGTCCGCACTCTCTTGGTGAGCCTGGCTTGTGATCAACATTTCCATTCTTTGCTGGGTGTCGCATGTCATGAGGGATGAGGTGGTCTGATGAGTTGGAACACTGCACTATCACCTCTAGAACTTAGAGTTTCAAAAATAAATCTCCCCTGCATGATGATTGTAGGAGTTGTACTTAGACTGTGTTGGGACAATCACAATATCATAACACCAACAACTTACATTTAAATAGTACCTTTAACGTAATAAATCATCCCAAGGCGCTTCACAGGAGCGTTATTTAAATACAAAATTTGACACCGAGCCATATAATCATAGAAATTTACAGCACAGAAGGAAGCCATTCGGCCCATCTTGTCCGTGCCAGTCGACAAAGAGCTATCCATCCTACTCCCACTTTCCAGCACTTGGTCCGTAGCCTTGTAGGTTACGGCACTTCAAGTGCATATCCAAGTACTTTTTAACTAATATAAGGAGATGTTAGTGCATATGGCCAAAAGCTTGGTCAAAGAGGCAGGTTTTAAGGAGCACCTTAAAGGAGGAAAGAGAGGTAGCGAGGCGGAGAAGTTTAGGGAGGGAATTCCAGAGCTTAGGGCCTAGGCCAGTGAAGGCACGGTTGCCAATGGTGGAGCAATTAAAATCAGGGCTGTTCAAGGGCCAGAATCGGCAGAGCACAGATATCTCGGGGGATTATAGGGCTGGAGGAGATTACAGAGATAGGGAGGGGCAAGGCCATGGAGGGATTTGAAAACAAGGATGAGAATTTTAAAATCGAGGTGTTGCTTAACTGGGAGCCAATGTAGGTCAGTGAGCACAGGGGAGATGGGTGAACAGGACTTGGTGCGAGTTAGGACATGGGTGGCAGAGTTTTGGATGAATTCGCGTTTATGGAGGGCAGAACTAGGGAGGCCGACCAGGAGTGCGTTGGAATAGTCAAGCCAAGTCATCATCAATAACAGACATCATTGTCAGTAAACTTGTCCAAAGGGGACAATAGAGCAAAGGGCGCAGTAGAGTTTGAGCATATCAGCAATTCCAGACGCCATATTATAAAAACGATATAGAGGCACTAGCGAGGGTGCAAAGAAGATTTACAATGATGATACCAGAACTGCGAGGGTATACCTATCAGGAAAGGATGAACAGCCTGGGTCCCTTTCCTCTTGGAAAGAGAAGGCTGAGGGGTGACCTAATAGAGGTCTTTAAAATTATGAATTGTTTTGATAGAGTGGATACAGAGAGAGTGTTTCCACTTGTGGGGAAGAGCAAAACTAGCGGCCATCAATATAAGATAGTCACCAAGAAATCCAATAGGGAATTCAGAAAAACTTCTTTACTCAGAGAGTGGTGAGAATGTGGAACTCGGTACCACAGGGCGTGGTTGAGGCAAATAGTACAGATGCATTTAAGGGGAAGCTAGATAAGCACATGAGGGAGAAGGGAATAGAGGTGCTAGTAGAGTTAGATGAGGAAGGATGGGAGGAGGCTCGAGTGGAGCGTAAACGCCGACATGGGCTGGTTGGGCTGAATGGCCTGTTTCTGTGCTGTACATTCTATGTAATCCTGTGCATTCATGAAGTTGGAAACAAAGAGAGGTTTGGGTATGTTGGAGTGGCAAAGGGGAATTCACTGGTAGAGTGTCTATTCTTCATAGAAACACAGGAACATAGGAAATTCTAGACTAAAAAAGACAAAGGTATATCTAGTTCGCCTTCTAGCATCCTGGTAGTCGCAAGATACAACGATAGTGGAATTGTTGACCAATCGTGGCAATCAATCTCCATCAATGAGTCTACAACAGACTCAGACATGAGTCGAGGATCACCCCCAGTTGTTGGAGATCTTTGGGAACCAGAGGTCCAAAGTCATCTGTTCCTCCCGAGCATAGAGTCATGGAGTTATACAGCACAGAAAGAGGCCCTTCGGCCCATCGTGTCCGCGCCGGCCATCAAGCCCTAACTATTCTAATCCCATTTTTCAGCACTTGACCGTAGCCTTGTATGCTATGGCGTTTCAAGTGCTCATCTAAATGCTCCTTGCCGGCAAATCACATGGTTGTCGATTTCAATCTGCTCCACCAATTTTGCTATGTCCAAGTTGGTGAAAGACATAATCGCCTGCAGATCCTTAACATCTAACTGACAATGGTGGGTCGTAGGCTCAGCTTCTTGTGTTTCCTTCGCTGGCTGAGGCAATGAGTCAGAGTGCTGCGTCGCCATGGTCTAGATATCAAAGAGCAGAAGTTAATCGATTATCTGAACGCTACGTGACGCAGCCAAGTGAGGAGATTGACCAGAATGGTACCAGGGATGCGGGACTTCAGTTATGTGGAGAGACTCCGAGAAACTGGGGTTGTTCTCCTTAGATCAGAGAAGGTTAAGGGAAGATTTGATAGTGTGTTCAAACTCATGAAGGGTTTTTGTTGAAGCCAGTTGGGAGAAACCATTTCCACTGGCTGGAGGGCCGGTAACAGAGTGTTGGGATAAATGGGTAATTTTCAGGTTGGCAATCAGTAACTAGTGGGGTGCCACAGGGATAGTTCTGGGGCCTCAACTACTTACAATCTATGTTAATGGCTTGGATGAAAGGACCGTGTGTACTGTAGCCAAATTTGCTGATGATGCACAGATAGGTGGGTTAGCAAGTTGTGAGGAGGACACAAAGAGTCTGCAAAGGGATATAGATAGGTTAAGAGCGTGGGCAAAAATTTGGTCGATGGAGTATAATGTGGGAAAGTGTGAGGATATCCACTTTGGAAGGAAGAATGAAACAGCAAATTATTATTTAAATGGAGTGAGACTACAAAATGCTGCGGAACAAAGGGATCTGGGTGTCCTAGTATATGAAACACAAAAAGTTAGCAAGTAATTAGGAAGGCTAATGGAACGTTGGCCTTTATTGCAAGGGGTATGGAGTATAAAAGTAGGGAAGTTTTGATGCAACTTTACAGGGCGCTGGTGAGACCGCACCTGGAGTATTGCGAACAGTTTGGTCTCCATATTTAAGGAAGGATATACTTGCATTGGAGGCAGTGCAGAGAAGGTTCACTAAGTTGATTCCTGGGATGAAGGGGTTGACGTATGACGAAAGGTTGATCAGGTTGGTCCTATACTCATTGGAGTTTAGAAGAATGAGAGGTGATCTTATTGAAACATATAAGATTCTGAGGGGGATTGACAGGGCGGATGCTGAGAGGATGTTTCCCCTAGTGGGGGTATCTAGAACTAGGGGGCATAGTTTTAGAATAAGGGGTCGCCCATTTAAGATGGAGATGAGGAGGAATTTCTTCTGTCAGAGGCTCGTGAATCTTTGGAATTCTCTACCCCAGAGAGCTGTGGAGGCGGAGTCAGTGAATATATTCAAGGCGGAGATTGAGAGACATTTGAACTACAAGGGAGTCAAGGGTTATGGGGAGGGGGCGGGAAAGTGGTGTTGAGGCCAAGATTGGATCAGCCATGATCTTATTGAATGGTGGAGCAGGCTCGAGGGGCCGATTGAACTACTCTGCTCCTATTTCTTATGTTCTTATGTTCTTAACCAGAGGACCAAAGATTTGAGATAATTGGCAAAGGAACCAGAGGGGGAGATGAGGAGAAATTCTGTTACACGGCGAGTTGTTGCGATCAGGAACGCGCGACCTGAAAGGGCGGAGGAAGCACATTCAATAGTAGCTTTCAAAAGGGATTTGGAGAAATTCTTGCAGTGCTATGGGGAAAGAATCATAGAATGGCTACAGCACAGGAGGATGCCATTCGGCCCGTCGAGCCCGTGCCGGCTCTCCACAAGAGCACTTCAGCTAGGCCCACTCCCGCTCAACTGAGCTGAGCAGTTGAAAGGGAAACAAGCCAGACTTGAAAAATTTAAAGTGCAGGGGAGTGGGTCTAATTGGAGACATCTTTCAAAGAGCCAGCACAGGCACGATGGACCAAATGGCCTCCTTCTGTGCTGTACCATTCTATGATTCTATCATAACGCACATCAGAGAGAGGAAGACATGAAATATCAATATTGAATATAACCAATGTGATTATAAATAATATCAATATGATCTTATATTGAAGCAAAGAACCTTGTGGAGGATGTTTTTTTAATTATTTCACTTGATGTGGGTGTCGGCGACAACGCCAGCATTTTTTGCCCATCCCTAGTTGCCCTTGAGAAGGTGGTGGTGAGCCGCCTTCTTGAACCGCTGCAGTCCGTGTGGTGAAGGTGCTCCCACAGTGCTGTTAGGGAGGGAGTTTCAGGATTTTGACCCAGCAATATCAAATATTAAAGAAAAAATCATTTCCATCTGCCTACTGCCATTTGCCAAAATATACGAGGCAGCAGGGAAACGAAGATCGACCCCAGTGTCTTGCTTCATCTGGGCTGAGGTGTTTTCCGTATCTTACGGTCCTGACCATCAGTCCATTGCACAATTTCCTGTAAAATAAGGCCTTTGTGGTAAAAGGAGTGTCATCAGAAAGGAACATACTTAACTGTTTCATAAGAACATAAGAAATAGGAACAGGAGTAGGCCGCTTGGTCCTGAACTGTCAGTGCTGCACTGTCGGAGGGGCTGTACTGAGGGAGCGCTGCACTGTCGGAGGGGCAGTACTGAGGGAGCGCTGCACTGTCGGAGCGGCAGTACTGAGGGAGCGCTGCACTGTCGGAGGGGCAGTACTGAGGGAGCGCTGCACTGTCGGAGGGGATGTACTGAGGGAGCGCTGCACTGTCGGAGGGCAGTACTGAGGGAGCGCTGCACTGTCGGAGGGGCAGTACTGAGGGAGCGCTGCACAATCGGAGGGGCAGTACTGAGGGAGCGCCGCACTGTCGGAGGCGCAGTACTGAGGGAGCGCTGCACTGTCGGAAGGGCTGTATTGAGGGCGTGCTGCACTGTCGGAGGGGCTGTATTGAGGGAGCGCTGAACTGTCGGAGGGGCTGTACTGAGGGAGTGCTGCACTGTCGGAGGGGCAGCACTGAGGGAGTGCTGCACTGTCGGAGGGGCAGCACTGAGGGAGTGCTGCACTGTCGAGGGGCATTACTGAGGGAGTGCTGCAGTGCTGCACTGTCGGAGGGGCAGTACAGAGGGAGCGCCGCACTGTTGAGGGGCAGTACTGAGAGAGTGCTGCAGTGCTGCGCCTTCGGAGGGGCAGTACTGAGGGAGCGCCGAACTGTCGAGGGGCAGTACTGAGGGAGCGCCGCACTGTTGGAGGGGCAGTACTGAGGTAGCGCTGCACTGTCGGATGGGCAGTACTGAGGGAGTGCTGCACTGTCGGAGGGGCAGTACAGAGGAAGTGCTGCACTGTCGGAGGGGCAGTACTGAGGGAGCGCTGCACTATCGGAGGGGCAGTACTGAGGGAGCGCTGCACTATCGGAGGGGCAGTACTGAGGGAGCGCTGCACTGTCGGAGGGGCAGTACTGAGGGAGCGCTGCACTGTCGGAGAGGCTGTACTGAGGGAGCGTTGCACTGTCGGAGGGGCAGTACTGAGGGAGCGCTGAACTGTCGGAGGGGCTGTACTGAGGGAGCGCTGAACTGTCGGAGGGGCTGTACTGAGGGAGTGCTGCATTGTCGGAGGGGCAGCACTGAGGGAGTGCTGCACTGTCGGAGGGGCAGCACTGAGGGATTGCTGCACTGTCGAGGGGCAGTACTGAGGGAGTGCTGCATTGCTGCACTGTCGGAGGGGCAGTACCGAGGGAGCGCCGCACTGTCGAGGGGCAGTACTGAAGGAGTGCTGCAGTGCGGCACTGTCGGAGGGGCAGTACTGAGGGAGCGCCGAACTGTCGAGGGGCTGTACTGAGAGAGCGCCGCACTGTCGGAGGGGCAGTACTGAGGTAGCGCTGCACTGTCGGATGGGCAGTACTGAGGGAGTGCTGCACTGTCGGAGGGGCAGTACTGAGGAAGTGCTGCACTGTCGGAGGGGCAGTACTGAGGGAGCGCTGCACTATCGGAGGGGCAGTACTGAGGGAGCGCTGCACTATCGGAGGGGCAGTACTGAGGGAGCACTGCACTGTCGGAGGGGCAGTACTGAGGGAGTGCTGCGCTGTCGGGGGGCAGTACTGAGGGAGTGCTGCACTGTCTGCGGGGCAGTACTGAGGGAGTGCTGTGCTGTTGGAGCGGCAGTACTGAGGGAGTGCTGCACTGTCAGAGGTGCAGTACTGAGGGAGCGACGCAATGTCGGAGGTGCCGTCTTTCGGATAAGCCATTAAACCGAGGCCCCGTCTGCTCTCTCAGGTGGATGTAAAAGATCCCATGGCACTAATTCAAAGAAGAGCAGGGGAGTTCTCCCCGGTGTCCTCGCCAATATTTATCCCTCAACCAACATAACAAAAACAGATTATCTGCTCATTATCACATTGCTGTTTGTGGGACCTTGCTGTGCGCAATTTAGCTGCCGCGTTTCCTACATTTCAACAGTGACTCCACTTCAAAAGTACTTCATTGGCTGCAAAGCGCTTTGAGATGTCCGGTGGTCGTGAAAGGCGCTATATAAATGCAAGTCTTTTCTTTCTTTCTTCGAACCTGCTCCACCATTCAATAAGATCATGGCTGATCTTCTACCACATCTCCACCTTCCCACACTATCCCCATATCCCTTGATTCCCTGTATCCAAAAACTCTATCGATCTCTGTCTTGAATATACTCGGCGACTGAGCCTCCACAGCCCTCTGGGGTAGAGAAATGGGGAGCAGCTGGGGAGTCTAGAACCAGGGGTCACAGTCTCAGAATAAGTGGTCGGCCATTTAGGACTGAGATGAGGAGAAATTTCTTCAATCAGAGGGTGGTTAATCTTTGGAATTCTCTACCCCAGAGGGCAGTGGATGCTCAGTCGTTGAATATATTCAAGACAGAGATCGATAGATTTTTGGACTCTAGGGGAATCAAGGGATATGGGGATGGGGCGGGAAGGTGGAGTTGAGGTCGATGATCAGCCATGATCTTATTGAATGGCGGGGCAAGCTCGAGGGGCCGAAGGGCCTTCACCTGCTCCTAATTCTTATGTTCTTAGCACTTCCCAGATCAATATATCTTTTCTAAGGATTGGTGCTCAAAAATGAACACAGTAAGTGAATTGGACAAATACTTGAAGGGGATTCATTTGCAGGGCTATGGGGAAAGATTGGAGAGCTCTTTCAAAGAGCTGGCACAGGCACGATGGGCCGAATGGCCTCCTTCGGTGCTGTGTCACTCTATGATTCTATGATTCAGTACTCCTAATGGGGTATGTACAACCGAAGCATCACTTTTATCACTTCTGGATTGCAACCCGTTTGAGATAAAAGCTAACATTTCATTAGCCCTTTTGGTTATTTTTTAAGAACATAAGAAATCGGAGCAGGAGTAGGCCATACTGCCCCTTCGAGCCCGCTCCGCCATTCAATAAGATCACAGCTGATCATTGACCTCAACTCCACTTTCCCGCCCTATCCCCGTATCCTCTGCACTAGCTGTTAGTGATTTGTGCACATGGACTCCCAAATCTCTTTGCTCCACCGCAGTCTCTCACCGTTAAGGAAAAGAGACTGGAGGGTGCGTGGTCACCAGTATTTCCAGCACACACAACAGCTGTCTCCTCTTGTAGTGTTCTTTCTACAGGCCAGCTGAGATCAGTGCACGTCCTGGAGCAGACCCGAGACCTCAGGCAGACTAATTAAGAACATAAGAAATAAGAGCAGGAGTCAGCCATTCGGCCCCTCGAGCCTGCAATAAGATCATGGCTGATCTTCGACCTCAACTCCACTTTCCCGCCCGATCTCCATATCCCTTGATTCCCCTAGAGTCCAAAAATCTATCCATCTCAGCCTTGAATATACTCAACGACTCAGCATTCACAGCCCTCTGGGGCAGAGAATTCCAAGGATTCACAACCCTCTGAGTGATGAAATTCCTCCTCATCTCAATTCTTTCTTTACTGTACAAGGCACATTCACACAGAAAATCTGAGTCATATCACTACCTTTTTCTACGCCGACTCACTGGTAGTATTATTTCAGTCTTCTCAGTTAAGCAACTACAACAACAACAACAACCTGCATTTATATAGTGCCTTTAACATAGTAAAACCTCCCAAGGCGCTTCACAGGAGCGATTATCAAACAAAATTTGACACCGAACCACATAAGGAGAGATTAAGACAGGTCTAACCACCTCCCCATGACATTCAATGGCATTACCATCGCCGAATCCCCCACTATCAACATCCTGGGGGTCATCATTGACCAGAAACTAAACTGGACCAGCCACATAAATACTGTGGCAACAAGAGCAGGTCAGAGGCTGGGTATTCTGCGGCAAGTGTCTCACTTCCTGACTCCCCAAAGCCTTTCCATCATCTACAAGGCACAAGTCAGGAGTGTGATGGAATACTCTCTACCTGCCTGGATGAGTGCAGCGCCAACAACACTCAAGAAGCTCGACACCATCCAGGACAAAGCAGCCCGTTTGATTGGCACTCCATCCACCAGCTTAAACATTCACTCCCTCCACCACCGGCGCACCGTGGCTGCAGTGTGTACCCTCTGCAAGATGCACTGCAGCAACTCGCCAAGGCTTCTTCGGCAGCACCTCCTACACCTGCGACCTCTTCCACCTAGAAGGACAAGGGCAGCAGGTGCATGGGAACACCACCACCTCCAAGTCCCCCTCCAAGTCACATACCATCCTGAATTAGAAGTTTATCGCCGATCCTTCATCGTCGCTGGGTCAAAAGCCTGGAGCTCCCTCCCTAACAGCACTGTAGGAGTATCTTCACCACACGGACTCCAGCGGTTCAAGAAGGCGGCTCACCACCACATTCTCAACGGCAACTCGGGATGGGCAATAAAGGCCGGCCTTGCCAGCGACGCCCATGAACGAATAAAAAAATAAAGTGGTAGATTTTAAGGAGCGTCTTAAAGGAAGAAAGAGCAGTTATAGAGGTTTAGGGAGGGAATTCCAGAGCTTGGGGCCTAGGCAGCTGAAGGCACGGCCGCCAATGTTGGAGCGATTAAAATCAGGTATGTTCAAAAGGCCTTGATTAACAACAACTTGTATTTATATACTGGTTGTAATGTAATAAAATGCCCCAAGGCACTTCACAGGAACGTGATCAAAAAAAGCCCCAAAATTGGACACCGAGACATATAAGGAGATGTTAGAGCAGAGGAACAAAACTTGGTCAAAGAGGTAGGTTTTAAGGAGCATCTTAAAGAAGGCATGAGAGGCGGAGAGGCTTAGGGAGGGAATTCCAGAGCTTAGGGCCGAGGCAGCTGAAGGCACGGCCGCCAATGGTGGAGCGGTTAAATTCAGGGCTGCGCAAGAGGGGATCAGAGATCTCAGAGGGTTGCGGGGCTGGAGGTTTTACCCAAACGTGGAACTCAAGTGCTGCCCGACAAGAAATAAAGTACACTTGCCTTGTACAGTTTAGTCAGCGAGAGCAGTCAGAGGAGAGCCAGCAGTCGCAGTGGGGGATGGGCTTTTCACACCTTGCTCATTCTAAGTCCCTGATCCTACCGACCGCGTTGAAACGCTTAACGGGACAAACGCCCTGCGAGCTGCAGCCTCGTCCCCTCAGTGCGGTGCTGCTGTTACAAGTCCCGCTCCTTAAACACTGAGGCATTGGGCAAAGGTTAGTTCAGGTCATTCAGTCTGCTGCACGATTTCCTCTTTTGCAAGCGGGAAACAAGATGTTGCAAGCAAGTAATGACGTTAACTCTTTCACTCATCTATCCCAATTTATAGTGAAACGGACACGGCTAAACAATGGGAAAGTGTGGGTGACTGCCTGGCGACCAGCAGACCACCAGTGGACCGTTTTCCCCACCCCGAATCCAGTGGTACTGAGACTCCCACAACCACCTCCCTACAGTACAGGCCGATGTCTAGGTCTATTACACAGACTAGGGTTGTAGTACCTGGAATTTAGGTTAATTGGTAATTTAATCGGCGTTTTCAAGATAGAGTCATGGGGGGAAAAATTCAGTTGGATTGAGCCTCCCGTTAATGCCTTAAGAGGGCGCTAATGGGGCAAAAAGCAACCAGTGCCCGTGCGCGGCGATGTTTGCGCCGCTCACGAAATTAACGAGACATTTTGTGGCGGCGCTAAACACTACCGCCACGATCTTCTGCCCCGGACCGGATATTGAGTGGCGCGTTTTGCAGTCAGGAAGGGACTGGGGGAGCGCTATTTATCGACTTTACCAGTTCCCCCTTAAATATCAAACAAAACTTCGGGGTGTGGCAAACAGTGAGGATGATACCAATCGACTGCAGCAGGACACAGAAAGGTTAGCAGAATGAGCAGACAAATGGCAGATGGAATTTAATACAGAGAAGAGTGAAGTGATGCATTTTGGCAGAAGGAACAGGGAGAGGCAATAAACACTTCATGGCACAGTTTTAAAGAGTGTGCAGGGACAGAGGGACCTGGGAGTCAATGTGCATAGGTCCCTGAAGGTGGCAGGACATATTGAGAGAGTGGTAAGCAAAGCATGTGGGATCTTGGGCTTCATAAATAGAAATATTGAGTACAAAAGTAGAGAAGTTACGATGAACCTTTATAAAGCGCTGGTTAGGCCACAACTGGAGTATTGCGTCCAGTTCTGGTCACCAGACTTTAGGAAGGATGTGAAGGCCCTTGAGAGGATGCAGAGGAGATTTACCAGAGTGGTTCCAGGGATGGGGGATCTTAGCTATAAGGACAGGTTGGAGAAGCTGCATTTGTTTTCATTACAACAACAACAACAAACTGTATTTATATATCGCCTTTAACGTAGTAAAACCTCCCAAGGTGCTGCACAGGAATATTTTAAGACAAAGGAGGTTGAGGGGTAATTTGATAGAGGTGTACAAGATTATGACGGGTTTGGATAGGCTAGATGGGGAAAGGAAGTTCGCACTGGTTGATGGTACAAGGACTAGGGGACACAGAGTTAAGGTTTTGGGCAAGAGATACAGGGGGGATGTGAGGAAAATTTTGTTACGCAGCGAATGCTGAGGACCTGGAATTCGCAGCCGACAGAAGTGGTGGAAACAGAGACACTCAATGTTTTCAAGGGGAGACTAGATAGGCACTTGAGGGAAATAAACTTGCAGGGCTACGGGGACAGAGCGGAGGAATGGGACAGACTGGTTGCTCCGCAGAGAGCTGGAACAGAATCGATAGGCCGAATGGCCTCCTTCTGTGCCGTTATGACTCTGTGACTGTGAAGTATAGACTAGTGATAATGGGGGCTTCAACTATCCTAATATATCTGAATATAGAAACTTCAGAGGAGAAGTGAAAAGGAAAATCAGGGGAAAAGAGAGGGTATGAGAATAGAATGGCAGCTAACATAAAAGGTCATCCAAAAGTCTTCTTTTGGCATATATTACCAAGTTTAACGACACTATGTTTGTGGCAGAGTAAGTAGTGTGGATGGGAGCAGAAAATTACAAAGGGACATTGATTGAGTGGGCAAAACTAGAGGCATCTGATTCAGAAGATTCGGCGGGAAGGAAATTCGGGAGGTTAATGAGTTTGAAAGGAACATTTTTGGCTTGTGCAGTTCGGTCAGAGCAATGCGAGTGAAAGGAAATTATTGCAGAAAGAGCGATTCTGTATTGCACCTTCTCTCTGGACAGTGCTTCTGGAAATTAAGCTAAACAGAGGTTTCCGTAGTGTAGCGGTTATCACGTTCGCCTCACACGCGAGAGGTCAACGTTTCGATCCCGGGCGGAAACATTATGTTCGCGAAATTTTTTTCTGTGAATTAAATTTATCAGGTTTCTTGTGTCAGAAGCAATCAACAATTTAAAACAGACTCCTAAAATACACAGTGTGTAAATTCAGATAGGGTATAAAACTTCATCAATGAATAATGTTTCGCCAATTATTAAAGTTAAATTATTCAAGTTTCGACTATCCCTTAGTGTGAGCATTTCTTTCATTCTGCAAAACAACGCTTAATGAATGGTGATTAAAACAATTAAACCACTAAACTACCAGAAAACACATTAAAGAGTTGATCACAATTGCTGACATTTCTTATCTTTTTTCTTGTGTTTGTTCAGCTCTTGGCCCTTTTCAGCTCCTGACTGCGGATATTCCTCTGATTGAACGTGAACAAAATGCAATATCTCGCAGCCCCGGCCTCGGTTAATACCAGCAGATCTAAGCCGCATTTCAGATGCGGAAACAAACCCATTAATTATTTGCTCTTCCCCAACTCCAGAGCTCAGAGGGTTATTGTCCATCCCTGGGCTGCAAGATACCAGGGACCCGGGCTAAACCTCCCCAAACACCGAGCTCAGGCTCAGGAAAACCCCTAGGAGATGATATCCCGGTCAGGGAGCCTTCGAGCAGCATTGCACAAGCACCAGGAGTGAAACTTTCGAAATGCGGAAGTGATGAGCTGCAGGACCGATCTTAACAAGTCAGGATGGCCGAGCTGTCTAAGGCGCTGCGATCAGGTCGCAGTCTCCTCTGGAGGCGTGGGTTCGAATCCCACTTCTGACATTCTTTACTTTTAATTACTGAGTAGAACTCATTTGTTTTGACACCACTGTCAAGCGTTCTGGGACTTCCCTTGAAAGTGGGATTCAGCGGTTCACATTTCCATCTGACCTGGTACTGAAAGTGGAGTCGATTCCGCAGTGCAGCAACTATCACGTTTGCGGAATCATTTTGTTGGAACTTGCTCCTTATGCATGTCCAGGGGCGAGTTTGCTCTCCTGTGTAAGGACATAAGAACGAAAGAATTCGGAGCTGGAGTAGGCCATATATTGTGTAAAATGAGATATGGGTAACAGTTAACAGTTAACATGCAAAGCACAAAACCTGCTGACAAGTGTGGTGCTGTTGTTGTTTGCCGAACCGACCTCTACCTAGTGAAAGCTGAACGCCAACTCTCCGACAACTCGTCCTACCTCTGCCTGGAACATGACCCCACTACCGAACATCAAGTCACCGTTTGCAAGACTGACACTGACTTCGTATGAGAAGAGATTGTGTAAACTAGCCTTGTATTCTCTTGAATTCAGAAGATTGAGAGGGGATCTCACTGAAGCATGCAAAATTATTACACGACTTGATAGGGTGGATGCTGCGAGAATATTTCCCTTGGCTGGGGAGTCTAGAACCCTCAGGATAAAGGGTAGGCCACTCAGGACTGAGATGAGAAGAAATTTCTTCACACAGACGGTGGTGAATCTTTGGAATTCTCTACCCCAGAGGACTGTGGAGGCTCAGTCATTGGTTATATTCAAAACAGAAGTCGATAGATTTCTGACTAGTAAGGGCATCAAGGGATATGGTGATAGGGCCGGTGAATGTAATTGAGGCAGAAGATCAGCCATGATCTCATTGAATGGTGGAGCAGGTTCGAAGTGCCGAATGGCCTACTCCTGCTCCTATTTGTTATGTTCTTATCTCCTCTGGAGATCTTCCCCCCACTTCCGCCAACCTCATAGTTACCCAACCCCACACAACCCGCCTCTACCTCCTTCCCAAGATCCACAAACAGGACTGCCCCGGTATACCCATCGTTTCAGCCTGTTCTTGCCCAACGGAACTTATCTCTTCCTATCTCGACTCTATTTTCGCTCCCCTTGTCCAGTCTCTTCCCACCTACATCCGCGACTCTTCCGACGCCCTCCGCCACTTTAACACCAGTTTCCTGGCCCCAAACGCCTCCTTTTCACGATGGATGTACAATCCCTCTACACCTCCATCCCCCACCAGGATGGCCTGAGGGCGCTCCACTTCTTCCTTGAACAGAGGCCCAACCAGTTCCCATCCACCACTACCCTCCTCCGCCTGGCTGAACTTGTTCTCACATTGAACAATTTCTCCTTTGACTCCACTCACTTCCTCCAAATCAAAGGTGTTGCTATGGGAACCTGCTTGCGTCCTAGCTATGCCTACCTTTTCGTGGTATATGTGGAACACTCTTTGTTCCAGTCCTACTCAGGTCCCCTCCCTCACCTCTTTTTCCGGTACATTGATGACTGTATTGGTGCCGTTTCCTGCTCTCGCCCTGAAGTAGATAATTTCATTCACTTTGCTTCCAATTTCCACCCTTCCCTCACCTTCACATGGTCCATCTCCGACACTTTCCTTCCCTTCCTCGACTTCTCCATCTCCATCTCTGGGGATAGGTTATTGACAGTCATTCACTACAAGCCCACTGACTCTCACAGCTACCTGGACTACATTTCCTCACACCCCGCCTCCTGTAAGGGCTCGATTCCAATCTCCCAGTTTCTCCGCCTCTGCCGCACCTGCTCTGACGACGCCACCTTCCATAGCAGTGCTTCCGACATGTCTTCCTTTTTCCTCAACCGAGGATTCCCCTTTACTGTGTTTGACATGGCCCTTGCAGTGTCCGTTCTATCTGCCGCACTTCTGCCCTCACCCCTGCCCCTCCCTCCTGGAACCACGATAGAGTTTACATTGTCATCACCTTTCACCCCACCAGCCTTCACATTGAATGGATCATCCTCCACTATTTCCGCCACCTCCAGCGTGATCCCACCACCAAACACATCTTCCCCCCACCTCCACATTCAGCATTCTGAAGGGACAGCTCCCTCCGTGACACCCTGGTCCACTCCTCTATCACCCCCAACAACCCTTCCCCTTCGCCCAGCACCTTCCCGTGCAAGCGCAGGAGATTCAACACATGCCCTTATACCTACCCCCTTCCCACTGTCCAGTGCCTCAAACACCACTTCCAGGTGAAACAGCGATTTACTTGTACTCCTTGCAATTTGGTATACTTTATTCGCTGCTCACGATGTGGTCTCCTCTACATTGGGGAGACAAACGCAGATTGGATGGCTGCTTTGTGGAACACCTCCGTTCAGTCCATAAGGGGGACCTCGAGCTTCAGGTTGCCTGTCACTTTAATTCTCCGCTCCACTCCCACTTCGACCTCACCGTCCTCGGCCTCTTGCATTGTTCCACTGAAGCTCAGCTTAAGTTCGAGGAACAGCACCTCATCTTTCGATTAGGAACTTTATAGCCTTCTGGACTCAACATAGAGTTCAACAATTTCAGATCATAAACTCGGCCTCTCTCATCTATATATATTTTTATCCATACCTTTTGTTTGTGTCTTCTTTTCTTCTCTCCCACATGGCAGCTGTCTTTCATTCTGCCAGCGCAATTTACACTTCATCCACAGCCATACTTTGTTTCTTAACCTGTTCCATTACCATCTCCTTTTGGCTTGAATATCTCTCAATGTCTCTTAACCTCTCCTGCCTTCTATCCTATCACAGACATTCCCTTTTGTTCTATCCTCCCCTCCCCCCTTTTCCCAGCCCCTAAACTTGCTGAAAAATCTGTTCCATTACCACTTTTTTCCAATTCTGACGAAAGGTCATCGACCTGAAACGTTAACTCTGTTTCTCTCCTCACAGAAGCTGCCTGACCTGCTGATTATCTGCAGCATTTTCTGTTTTTATTTCAGATTTCCAGCATCTGCAGTATTTTCTTTTTGTGTTGATGTATGGACTCTTCCCTCAGTTGGCATTGCTTCCATTGTGCCAAAAAAGGTCAAAGGTTACTAATGACGCTTTGAAAGCAACATAAAAGTTGAACAACGCTTCCGCCCAACGTGGGGCTCGAACCCTCGACCCGGAGATTAAGAGTCGCATGCTCTACCGACTGAGCAAGCCGGGCCTACTGAAATAGCATATCATTGTCGCTGATTGCAGCCACGCGCCTGGTGGCTCCGGCCCAGTCACAACAGCATCTCTGAGCCGCGTTTCTAAAAACTACGAACCAAGTTCTCCAGAAGCCCAAGGTGTGTAAGGAACTCAAGCATCAAAATCCCTTTCATTAACCACAGGGGTTCAGGCAACCTTCTGATCGCAAAGTGCTTTAGTCCTTGTTAATATCTCTTGTCTATTTCCCGGAGTTTCCCGATTCGGTCTGTCTCTCTGGCTCTCGTTCTTCTGTGTGTGGCCACCTGCGTGTTGATTTTGAACGAATACCGGTGTTTGTGTCTGCCTGTTACTTTAAAGAAATGAGGGGATCAGGCGCTTCTGTGCAAGACACGGAGGAATCAGGAGAAGGCAGGAGAAATGAAACAGTGTTTGTGTAACGTTTATATATACAAACATCGCCGTATACACTGTGGACCTCGTGGCGCAACGGTAGCGCGTCTGACTCCAGATCAGAAGGCTGCGTGTTCAAATCACGTCGGGGTCACTGTCTTTCCGGATTTTATATTTTCTTCACTGTTTCACAATAACCAGACTCATGCTCCAAAGACTGTCTCACTGATTCCCCAGTGTCAGGGAGAAAATGGCCACAATTCCTCATTTATTTCATGTGACAAGACACAAGCACAGGTATTCGTTAAAAATCAACCCGCTGGTGGCCACACAAAGAATAAACAGAGCCAGAGAGACAGACAGAATCGGGAAACACAGGGAAATAGACAAGAGATATTGACAAGGACTGAAAGCGCTTTGCGATCAGAAAATTGATTGAATCCCTGAGGTTAATGAAAGGGTTTTTGATGCTTGATTTCCTTACACATCCTGGAATTCAGGAGAACCTGGTTGGTGGTTTGCAGAACAAGTTAAACCCCTGGGGCGGAGCCAGCAGGCGCCTGGCTGCAATCAGTGACAAGGACGTGTGGGTAAGTCAAGCCCGGCTAGCTCAGTCGGTAGAGCATGAGACTCTTAATCTCAGGGTCGTGGGTTCGAGCCCCACGTTGGGCGGAAGCATTTTGTTAAACTTTTATGTTGCTTTCACGGAAAAGCATCATTAATTAACCGATAATCTTCTTTTGCACAATGAAAGAAATGATAACTGAGCGAGAGTCGATACTTCAATCATTTTATTTGTGCTTTGCATGTTACCCATATCTCATTTTACACAATGTACTTTAGAGGGCTGGTTTAAAATGTTCATTGCTGATGACACCAGGAATCTGGAGCAACTGTTGGCATTATGAACAGGACCGATGATTTCTACTGTGCACAGAAAATAGATTCAGCAGTAACATAAAATCCCATGGTGCTGACTTTCAGATTCAACGCAGTCAGATTCGGAATAAAGTGATATAATTTTAACAGTGAAAATTTGGAAGTGTTACTCGTATTTGTGCCTTTAATTAAAGTTTGTGGCGTCTGACTCCCGTTCATGTCTCTGAATAAGAAAGGAGGGGCTTGACGTTGACCAAACTACACTGCCCCTGATGTTTGTGAGCTCATCCTTTATATTGAGCGGTTTCTCCCCATTTAACCGGCGTCAGCTTTAGCTCAGCGGTTACTTCGCAGCATCAACTTCGTAAAGTTCGAACCCTGTCTCACCGCGGGCGCTGCCTGGCGTTTTTATTATCATTTTCAAGCCCCTTCTTCAACACAGAAACACATTGGAGCAGTGATTTTAATTTAGCGGTGTGAAATTTTTCGACGGCACCTTTAAATGATTGAATAACCTATTCCAGCCATCGCGGGGGAGAACCCGGGTTCGATTCCCGGTTAGGGAAGTAATTTTGATATCACCGTTTTTAATTCATGAATGCGAGGTCATTTTATTAAATTTATAACATGCATCTAATGTGAAAAAATAAGAACAGCTTTAATTACTATTAATTAAACGAAAACTTTCTTTTGCAGAATGAAAGAAATGATAATATGGTTACTGAGGGACAGTCGAAACTTCAGTCATTTATTTTGCTCTTTGTATTTTATGAGAATGGTTTAAAATGTTCATTACTTGTGAGAGCAGGGATCTGGGGAAACTTTTGTTAAATTTAACGGAACCAGCTAATTCACAGAAAAAAAATATTCTCTGACATGATGTTTTCAGACCATACACTGACCGATCTTTGTTAGGTCCCAACTGGATGATCGGACACTTGCCCGCGTTGAACTCCATTAATCATTGTTCAGGGGGGATTTAATAGAGGTGATCAAAATTATGGGGGCAACAGTTTCCACTGGCAGGAGTGTCAGCAGGGCTATGGGGGAAGAGCAGCGGACAGGGACTAATTGGATAGCTCTTTCAAAGATGCTACATCAATTGCTCATTTTAATCTGCGATTGATAAATTTTAGTTAACCAACGGTATTAAGGGATCATTGAAGTCTGTGAGACACTTCATAATTGTTTCTATTATCATTAATCAACCCACAACATTTTGTTGCACACTGCAGGAATTGCTAACATGTTTTCCGGATGACAGTCAAACTTCAATAAATTTTTACAGAATCATAGAAAATTGCCTGAACCCCTGTGGTTAATACATAGAAACATAGAAACATAGAAAATAGGTACAGGAGTAGACCATTCGGTCCTTCGAGCCTGCACCGCCATTCAATGCGTTCATGGCTGAACATGCTACCTCAGTACCCCATTCCTGCTTTCTCGCCATACCCCTTGATCCCCCTAGTTGTGAGTGTTATATCTAACTCCTTTTTGAATATATTTAGCGAACTGGCCTCAACAACCTTCTGTGGGAGAGAATTCCATAGATTCACCACTCTCTGGGTGAAGAAGTTCCTCCTCAGCTCAGTCTTAAATGGCTTCCCCTTAATCCTTAGACTGTGACCCCTGGTTCTAGTTTTCCCTAACATTGGGAACATTCTGCCCGCATCTAATTTGTCTAAACCAGTCAGGATTTTAAATGTCTCTATAAGATCCCCCCTCATTCTTCTGAACTCCAGAGGATACAAGTTCAGTTGACCCAATCTTTCTTGATATGTCAGTCCGGCCATCCCAGGAATCAATCTAGTGAACCTTCGCTGCACTCCCTCAATAGCAAGAATGTCCTTCCTTAAGTTAGGAGACCAAAACTGCGCACAATACTCCAGGTGTGGACTCACCAAGGCCCTGTACAACTGCAGCATCACCTCCCTACTCCTGTACTCAAATCCCCTCACTATGAAGGCCATCATTCCGTTTGTTTTCTTGACTGCCTGCTGCACTTGCATTCCCACCTTCAGTGACTGATGTACCATGACGCCCAGGTCTCGTTGCACCTCCCCTTTCCCTAATCTGCCACCATTCAGATAATAGTCCGCCTCTCTATTTTTACCACCAAAGTGGATAACCTCACATTTATCCACATTGTACTTCATCTGCCATACATTTGCCCATTCACCCAACCTGTCCAAGTCACTCTGTAGCCTCCTAGCATCCTCCTCATTGTTCACACTGCCTCCCAATTTAGTGTCATCCGCAAATTTGGAGATATTACATTTAATCCCTTCGTCAATATCATTAATATATAATGTAAACAGCTGGGGTCCCAGCACTGAACCCTGCGGTACCCCGCTGGTCACTGCCTGCCATTCTGAAAAGTACCCATTTACTCCTACTCTTTGTTTCCTGTGTGCCAACCAGTTCTCAATCCACGTCAACACATTACCCCCAATCCCATGTGCTTTAACTTTGCTCCCCAATCTCTTGTGTGGGACCTTGTCGAAGGCCTTCTGAAAGTCCAAATACACCACATCTACTGGTTCCCCCTTGTCCACCCTATTGGAAACATCCTCAAAAAATTCCAGAAGATTTGTCAAGCATGATTTCCCTTTCACAAATCCATGCTGACTTGGACCTATCATGTCGCCACTTTCCAAATGGTCTGTTATGACATCTTTAATAATTGCTTCCATCATTTTACCCACGACCGATGTCACGCTGACCGGTCTATAATTCCCTGCTTTCTCCCTCCCTCCTTTTTTAAAAAGAGGGGTTACATTGGCCACCCTCCACTCCATCGGAACTGATCCAGAGTCTAAGGAATGTTGGAAAATGATCGTCAATGCATCCACTATTTCCAAGGCCACCTCCTTAAGTACTCTGGGATGCAGACCATCAGGCCCCGGGGATTTTTCAGCCTTCAGTCCCATCAATTTCCCCAATACCTTTTCCCGACTAATAAGGATTTCCCTCAGCTCCTCCCTCTTACCAGATCCTCTGACCCCTTTTATTTCCGGCAGGTTGTGTGTGTCCTCCACAGTAAACACCGAGCCAAAGTACTTGTTCAATTGATCAGCCATTTCCTTGTTCCCCATTACGACTTCCCCTGTTTCCGACTGCAGGGGACCTACGTTTGTTTTTACTAACCTCTCTCTTTTTACATATTTATAGAAGCTTTTGCAGTCCATTTTAATGTTCTCCGCAAGCTTCCTTTCATATTTTATTTTCCCTGCCCTAATCAAACCCTTCGTCCTCCTCTGCTGAGTTTTGAAGTTCTCCCAGTCCCCGGTTTTGCTGCTACTTCTGGCCAATTTGTATGCAACTTCCTTGGTTTTAATACTATCCCTGATTTCCCTTGTTAGCCATGGTTGAGCCACCTTCCCTTTTTTATTTTTACGCCAGACCGGGATGTACAATTGTTGTAGTTCATCCATGCGATCTCTAAATGTCTGCCATTGCCCTTCCACTGATAGCCCCTTAAATATCGCTTGCCAATTCAACCTCGCCAATTCACGCCTCATACCCTCAAAGTTGCCCTTATTTAAGTTCTGGACCATGGTCTCTGACTTAACTGTTTCCTTCTCCATCCTAATGTAGAACTCCACCATACTATGGTCACTCTTCCCCAGGGGGCCTCGTACCACAAGATTGCTGATTAGTCCTTCCTCATTACACAACACCCAGTCCAGGATGGCCTCCCCTCGAGTTGGTTCCTCAACATATTGGTTTAGGAAACCATCCCTTAAACACTCCAGGAAATCCTCCTCCACCGTATTGCTTCCAGTTTGAGTAGCCCAATCTATATGCATATTAAAGTCACCCATGATAACTGCCGTGCCTTTTTTGCACGCACCTCTGATTTCCTGTTTCATACCCTCCCCCACCTCACTACTGCTGTTTGGAGGTCTGTACACAACTCCCACTAACGTTTTCTGCCCTTTGGTGTTCTGCAGCTCAAACCATATTGATTCCACATCCTCCAAGCTGATGTCCTTCCTAGCTATTGCATTAATCTCCTCTTTAACCAGCAATGCTACCCCACCCCCTTTTCCTTTTATTCTATCCTTTCTGAATGTTGAATACCCCTGGATGTTCAGTTCCCAGCCTTGATTGTTCTGGAGCCACGTCTCTGTAATCCCAATCACATCGTATCTGTTAACATCTATTTGCACAGTCAATTCATCCACCTTATTACGGATACTCCTTGCATTAAGACACAGAGCCTTTAGGCTTATTTTATTAACATCCTTTGTCCTTTTAGACTTATGATTTAGTATGGCCCTTTGTGTTTCTTGCCTTTGTTTACTCGGCCTTCCCCTGTTGTTTCTCACCCTTCTAACATTTGTTTCTGACTGCATATTACTTCCCCCTGTTTCGCTACATAGGTTCCCCTTCCCCTGCCATATTAGTTTAAATCCTCCCGAACTGCTTTAGCAAATATTACCCCGAGGACATCGGTTCCAGTCCTGCCCAAGTACAGACCGTCCCTTTTGTACAGGTCCCACTTCCCCCAGAACTGGTTCCAATGCCTCAGGAATTTGAAACCCTCCCTCCTGCACCACTGCTCAAGCCACGTATTCAATCTCACTATCCTGTTCTCTCTATTCTGATTAGCACGTGGCCCTGGTAGCAATCCAGAGATTACGACCTTAGAGGTCCTACTTTTTAATTTAGCTCCGAGCTCCCTAAATTCTGCTTGTAGGACCTCTTCCCGCTTTTTACCTATATCGTTGGTACCTACATGCACCACGACAGCTGGCTGTTCACCCTCCCTCTTCAGAATGTTCTGCAGCCGCTCCGAGATATCCTTGACCCTTGCACCAGGGAGGCAACATAGCATCGTGGAATCTCGGTTGCGGCCACAGAAACTCCTGTCTATTCCCCTTACAATTGAGTCCCCTATCACTATAGCCCTACCACTCTTTTTCCCGCCCTGCTGTGCAGCAGAGACAGCCATGGTGCCATGAACCTGGCTGCTGGTGCCTTCCCCTGGTAGGCCATCTCCCCCAACAGTATCCAAAGCGGCATACCTGTTTTGGAGGGAGATGACCACAGGGGACTCCTGCACTACCTTACTGATATTGCCCTGCTTCTTGGTCACCCATACACTGTCTGTCCTAGCCTTTACCTGCGGTGTGGACAACTCACTAAATGAGCGATTCACCGAGTTCTCGGCATCGTGCATGCTCCAGAGTGAGTCCACCCGCAGCTCCAGCACCGCCATGCGGGCTGTCAGGAGCTGCAGCTGGACACACTTCCCGCACACGTAGTTGTCAGGGACACTGGAAGTGTCCCTGGTTTCCCACATGGCACAGGAGGAGCATGAAACGGGTCCGAGACTTCCTGTCATGACTTAACCCTTATGTTACTTTATTACTAAAATTTAAACTTATTTATCTTAGGTCCAGGAGTTAAGTCCCTGAAAACAAAATATAAAATCGAACCTACCTTTTAAATTCCCTCTACCCCTAAAGGTTAGAGGAGGTGGGAGGGTGGGAGTCACTACTAGTGTAGTGTCTCGGGTTTAGCAACCGCTCCACCTATATACGGGTACCAATGAATTGGCCCCGCCCCCTGCCTTTGAAAAAGCCCGCGAAGCTCTTACCCCGCTGGGGAAAAAGGCCACGTAGGTGAGTTTATTGACTCACCTCAGGCCTCTGCCGCTCCAACCAGGTCCGCTCCTCCTTCCCCGCTGTCGACGCTGGACTGAGGCCTACCTGAGCCTCGGGCCTCCCTTTATTGACTCACCTCAGGCCTCTGCCGCTCCAATGAAAGGGATTTTAATGGTTGAGTTCCTTATACACCTTGGAATTCTGGAGAACTGGTTCGTAGATTGCAGACACGCGGCTTAGATCTGCTGATGTGAACCGAGGCAAAACTACAGGATCCTTGAATAATCTTTCACAATTCAACTGAAAGCAGCCGGAATGTCCAGCTTTGAGAGAGGCTTTCTGCACCGTCAGGGCTGGAAATGTGAGTGAGCGAGCGACACTGTAGTGTTTTGAGTGTGTGCAGAACTGAACAGAGAAACACAAATGTAACAGGACTTTGTTACATTGAATAAGAAATGCGAATTGTTCCATTTTTCTACTATTTAATTGAACATGATTTACAAAATGTTTCCGCCCGGTTTCGAACCGGGGACCTTTCGCGTGTGAGGCGAACGTGATAACCACTACACTACGGAAACGCTGTGCTGAATAGCCGGCTTCTGCGGTAAATCTATGATTCTATAAAAAAAGTTATTAAAGTTTGACTGTCACCCGGCAAACATGTTAGCATTTCCTTCAGTGTGCAACACAAGTATTTCTGGGTTAATTAAAACAATTATGAAGAGTCTCACAGACTTCAATTGTCTTTGTCAGAACTGAATTCCCTGACTGGGAATCAAACCTGATTGATTCCTATGATGATGGGGTTGTACTTTGAGGAGAGATTGAGTAGCTTGGGCCTGTATTCTCTCGAGTTCAGAAGAACGAGAGGTGTTCTCATTGAAAGGTACAATTTTCTTGGAGGGCTTGGAAGGGTAGACGCTGAGAGGCTGTTTCCCCTGGCTGGAGAGTCTAGAACTAGGGGATAGAGTCTCAGGATAAGGGGCCGGCCATTTGAGACTGAGATGAGATGACATTTCTTCACTCAGAGGGTTGTGAACCTTTGGAATTCTCAACCTCAGAGGGCAGTGGATGCTCAGTCATTCAGTATATGCAAGGATTTGGGTGTCCTTTTACACGGAATACAGAAAGTTAACGTGCATGTACAGCAAGCAGTTAGGAAGGTGTTTGGCATGTTCGCCTTTATTGCAAGGGGGTTGGAGTACAAGAGTAAAGAAGTCTTGCTGCAATTGTACGGGGCTTTTGGACTTTAAGAAAATCAAGGGATATGGGGATCGCACGGGAAAGTGCAGTTGAGGTAAAAGGTCTGTCATGATCTTATTCCGGTTCAGTGAGTGGGCGCGCTCCACCTATATACGGGTACCAATGAATTGGCCCCGCCCCCTGCCTTTGAAAAAGCCCGCGAAGCTCTTACCCCGCTGGGGAAAAAGGCCACGTAGGTGAGTTTATTGACTCACCTCAGGCCTCTGCCGCTCCAACCAGGTCCGCTCCTCCTTCCCCGCTGTCGACGCTGGACTGAGGCCTACCTGAGCCTCGGGCCTCCCTTTATTGACTCACCTCAGGCCTCTGCCGCTCCAATGAAAGGGATTTTAATGGTTGAGTTCCTTATACACCTTGGAATTCTGGAGAACTGGTTCGTAGATTGCAGACACGCGGCTTAGATCTGCTGATGTGAACCGAGGCAAAACTACAGGATCCTTGAATAATCTTTCACAATTCAACTGAAAGCAGCCGGAATGTCCAGCTTTGAGAGAGGCTTTCTGCACCGTCAGGGCTGGAAATGTGAGTGAGCGAGCGACACTGTAGTGTTTTGAGTGTGTGCAGAACTGAACAGAGAAACACAAATGTAACAGGACTTTGTTACATTGAATAAGAAATGCGAATTGTTCCATTTTTCTACTATTTAATTGAACATGATTTACAAAATGTTTCCGCCCGGTTTCGAACCGGGGACCTTTCGCGTGTGAGGCGAACGTGATAACCACTACACTACGGAAACGCTGTGCTGAATAGCCGGCTTCTGCGGTAAATCTATGATTCTATAAAAAAAGTTATTAAAGTTTGACTGTCACCCGGCAAACATGTTAGCATTTCCTTCAGTGTGCAACACAAGTATTTCTGGGTTAATTAAAACAATTATGAAGAGTCTCACAGACTTCAATTGTCTTTGTCAGAACTGAATTCCCTGACTGGGAATCAAACCTGATTGATTCCTATGATGATGGGGTTGTACTTTGAGGAGAGATTGAGTAGCTTGGGCCTGTATTCTCTCGAGTTCAGAAGAACGAGAGGTGTTCTCATTGAAAGGTACAATTTTCTTGGAGGGCTTGGAAGGGTAGACGCTGAGAGGCTGTTTCCCCTGGCTGGAGAGTCTAGAACTAGGGGATAGAGTCTCAGGATAAGGGGCCGGCCATTTGAGACTGAGATGAGATGACATTTCTTCACTCAGAGGGTTGTGAACCTTTGGAATTCTCAACCTCAGAGGGCAGTGGATGCTCAGTCATTCAGTATATGCAAGGATTTGGGTGTCCTTTTACACGGAATACAGAAAGTTAACGTGCATGTACAGCAAGCAGTTAGGAAGGTGTTTGGCATGTTCGCCTTTATTGCAAGGGGGTTGGAGTACAAGAGTAAAGAAGTCTTGCTGCAATTGTACGGGGCTTTTGGACTTTAAGAAAATCAAGGGATATGGGGATCGCACGGGAAAGTGCAGTTGAGGTAAAAGGTCTGTCATGATCTTATTCCGGTTCAGTGAGTGGGCGCGCTCCACCTATATACGGGTACCAATGAATTGGCCCCGCCCCCTGCCTTTGAAAAAGCCCGCGAAGCTCTTACCCCGCTGGGGAAAAAGGCCACGTAGGTGAGTTTATTGACTCACCTCAGGCCTCTGCCGCTCCAACCAGGTCCGCTCCTCCTTCCCCGCTGTCGACGCTGGACTGAGGCCTACCTGAGCCTCGGGCCTCCCTTTATTGACTCACCTCAGGCCTCTGCCGCTCCAATGAAAGGGATTTTAATGGTTGAGTTCCTTATACACCTTGGAATTCTGGAGAACTGGTTCGTAGATTGCAGACACGCGGCTTAGATCTGCTGATGTGAACCGAGGCAAAACTACAGGATCCTTGAATAATCTTTCACAATTCAACTGAAAGCAGCCGGAATGTCCAGCTTTGAGAGAGGCTTTCTGCACCGTCAGGGCTGGAAATGTGAGTGAGCGAGCGACACTGTAGTGTTTTGAGTGTGTGCAGAACTGAACAGAGAAACACAAATGTAACAGGACTTTGTTACATTGAATAAGAAATGCGAATTGTTCCATTTTTCTACTATTTAATTGAACATGATTTACAAAATGTTTCCGCCCGGTTTCGAACCGGGGACCTTTCGCGTGTGAGGCGAACGTGATAACCACTACACTACGGAAACGCTGTGCTGAATAGCCGGCTTCTGCGGTAAATCTATGATTCTATAAAAAAAGTTATTAAAGTTTGACTGTCACCCGGCAAACATGTTAGCATTTCCTTCAGTGTGCAACACAAGTATTTCTGGGTTAATTAAAACAATTATGAAGAGTCTCACAGACTTCAATTGTCTTTGTCAGAACTGAATTCCCTGACTGGGAATCAAACCTGATTGATTCCTATGATGATGGGGTTGTACTTTGAGGAGAGATTGAGTAGCTTGGGCCTGTATTCTCTCGAGTTCAGAAGAACGAGAGGTGTTCTCATTGAAAGGTACAATTTTCTTGGAGGGCTTGGAAGGGTAGACGCTGAGAGGCTGTTTCCCCTGGCTGGAGAGTCTAGAACTAGGGGATAGAGTCTCAGGATAAGGGGCCGGCCATTTGAGACTGAGATGAGATGACATTTCTTCACTCAGAGGGTTGTGAACCTTTGGAATTCTCAACCTCAGAGGGCAGTGGATGCTCAGTCATTCAGTATATGCAAGGATTTGGGTGTCCTTTTACACGGAATACAGAAAGTTAACGTGCATGTACAGCAAGCAGTTAGGAAGGTGTTTGGCATGTTCGCCTTTATTGCAAGGGGGTTGGAGTACAAGAGTAAAGAAGTCTTGCTGCAATTGTACGGGGCTTTTGGACTTTAAGAAAATCAAGGGATATGGGGATCGCACGGGAAAGTGCAGTTGAGGTAAAAGGTCTGTCATGATCTTATTCCGGTTCAGTGAGTGGGCGCGCTCCACCTATATACGGGTACCAATGAATTGGCCCCGCCCCCTGCCTTTGAAAAAGCCCGCGAAGCTCTTACCCCGCTGGGGAAAAAGGCCACGTAGGTGAGTTTATTGACTCACCTCAGGCCTCTGCCGCTCCAACCAGGTCCGCTCCTCCTTCCCCGCTGTCGACGCTGGACTGAGGCCTACCTGAGCCTCGGGCCTCCCTTTATTGACTCACCTCAGGCCTCTGCCGCTCCAATGAAAGGGATTTTAATGGTTGAGTTCCTTATACACCTTGGAATTCTGGAGAACTGGTTCGTAGATTGCAGACACGCGGCTTAGATCTGCTGATGTGAACCGAGGCAAAACTACAGGATCCTTGAATAATCTTTCACAATTCAACTGAAAGCAGCCGGAATGTCCAGCTTTGAGAGAGGCTTTCTGCACCGTCAGGGCTGGAAATGTGAGTGAGCGAGCGACACTGTAGTGTTTTGAGTGTGTGCAGAACTGAACAGAGAAACACAAATGTAACAGGACTTTGTTACATTGAATAAGAAATGCGAATTGTTCCATTTTTCTACTATTTAATTGAACATGATTTACAAAATGTTTCCGCCCGGTTTCGAACCGGGGACCTTTCGCGTGTTAGGCGAACGTGATAACCACTACACTACGGAAACGCTGTGCTGAATAGCCGGCTTCTGCGGTAAATCTATGATTCTATAAAAAAAGTTATTAAAGTTTGACTGTCACCCGGCAAACATGTTAGCATTTCCTTCAGTGTGCAACACAAGTATTTCTGGGTTAATTAAAACAATTATGAAGAGTCTCACAGACTTCAATTGTCTTTGTCAGAACTGAATTCCCTGACTGGGAATCAAACCTGATTGATTCCTATGATGATGGGGTTGTACTTTGAGGAGAGATTGAGTAGCTTGGGCCTGTATTCTCTCGAGTTCAGAAGAACGAGAGGTGTTCTCATTGAAAGGTACAATTTTCTTGGAGGGCTTGGAAGGGTAGACGCTGAGAGGCTGTTTCCCCTGGCTGGAGAGTCTAGAACTAGGGGATAGAGTCTCAGGATAAGGGGCCGGCCATTTGAGACTGAGATGAGATGACATTTCTTCACTCAGAGGGTTGTGAACCTTTGGAATTCTCAACCTCAGAGGGCAGTGGATGCTCAGTCATTCAGTATATGCAAGGATTTGGGTGTCCTTTTACACGGAATACAGAAAGTTAACGTGCATGTACAGCAAGCAGTTAGGAAGGTGTTTGGCATGTTCGCCTTTATTGCAAGGGGGTTGGAGTACAAGAGTAAAGAAGTCTTGCTGCAATTGTACGGGGCTTTTGGACTTTAAGAAAATCAAGGGATATGGGGATCGCACGGGAAAGTGCAGTTGAGGTAAAAGGTCTGTCATGATCTTATTCCGGTTCAGTGAGTGGGCGCGCTCCACCTATATACGGGTACCAATGAATTGGCCCCGCCCCCTGCCTTTGAAAAAGCCCGCGAAGCTCTTACCCCGCTGGGGAAAAAGGCCACGTAGGTGAGTTTATTGACTCACCTCAGGCCTCTGCCGCTCCAACCAGGTCCGCTCCTCCTTCCCCGCTGTCGACGCTGGACTGAGGCCTACCTGAGCCTCGGGCCTCCCTTTATTGACTCACCTCAGGCCTCTGCCGCTCCAATGAAAGGGATTTTAATGGTTGAGTTCCTTATACACCTTGGAATTCTGGAGAACTGGTTCGTAGATTGCAGACACGCGGCTTAGATCTGCTGATGTGAACCGAGGCAAAACTACAGGATCCTTGAATAATCTTTCACAATTCAACTGAAAGCAGCCGGAATGTCCAGCTTTGAGAGAGGCTTTCTGCACCGTCAGGGCTGGAAATGTGAGTGAGCGAGCGACACTGTAGTGTTTTGAGTGTGTGCAGAACTGAACAGAGAAACACAAATGTAACAGGACTTTGTTACGTTGAATAAGAAATGCGAATTGTTCCATTTTTCTACTATTTAATTGAACATGATTTACAAAATGTTTCCGCCCGGTTTCGAACCGGGGACCTTTCGCGTGTGAGGCGAACGTGATAACCACTACACTACGGAAACGCTGTGCTGAATAGCCGGCTTCTGCGGTAAATCTATGATTCTATAAAAAAAGTTATTAAAGTTTGACTGTCACCCGGCAAACATGTTAGCATTTCCTTCAGTGTGCAACACAAGTATTTCTGGGTTAATTAAAACAATTATGAAGAGTCTCACAGACTTCAATTGTCTTTGTCAGAACTGAATTCCCTGACTGGGAATCAAACCTGATTGATTCCTATGATGATGGGGTTGTACTTTGAGGAGAGATTGAGTAGCTTGGGCCTGTATTCTCTCGAGTTCAGAAGAACGAGAGGTGTTCTCATTGAAAGGTACAATTTTCTTGGAGGGCTTGGAAGGGTAGACGCTGAGAGGCTGTTTCCCCTGGCTGGAGAGTCTAGAACTAGGGGATAGAGTCTCAGGATAAGGGGCCGGCCATTTGAGACTGAGATGAGATGACATTTCTTCACTCAGAGGGTTGTGAACCTTTGGAATTCTCAACCTCAGAGGGCAGTGGATGCTCATTCATTCAGTATATGCAAGGATTTGGGTGTCCTTTTACACGGAATACAGAAAGTTAACGTGCATGTACAGCAAGCAGTTAGGAAGGTGTTTGGCATGTTCGCCTTTATTGCAAGGGGGTTGGAGTACAAGAGTAAAGAAGTCTTGCTGCAATTGTACGGGGCTTTTGGACTTTAAGAAAATCAAGGGATATGGGGATCGCACGGGAAAGTGCAGTTGAGGTAAAAGGTCTGTCATGATCTTATTCCGGTTCAGTGAGTGGGCGCGCTCCACCTATATACGGGTACCAATGAATTGGCCCCGCCCCCTGCCTTTGAAAAAGCCCGCGAAGCTCTTACCCCGCTGGGGAAAAAGGCCACGTAGGTGAGTTTATTGACTCACCTCAGGCCTCTGCCGCTCCAACCAGGTCCGCTCCTCCTTCCCCGCTGTCGACGCTGGACTGAGGCCTACCTGAGCCTCGGGCCTCCCTTTATTGACTCACCTCAGGCCTCTGCCGCTCCAATGAAAGGGATTTTAATGGTTGAGTTCCTTATACACCTTGGAATTCTGGAGAACTGGTTCGTAGATTGCAGACACGCGGCTTAGATCTGCTGATGTGAACCGAGGCAAAACTACAGGATCCTTGAATAATCTTTCACAATTCAACTGAAAGCAGCCGGAATGTCCAGCTTTGAGAGAGGCTTTCTGCACCGTCAGGGCTGGAAATGTGAGTGAGCGAGCGACACTGTAGTGTTTTGAGTGTGTGCAGAACTGAACAGAGAAACACAAATGTAACAGGACTTTGTTACATTGAATAAGAAATGCGAATTGTTCCATTTTTCTACTATTTAATTGAACATGATTTACAAAATGTTTCCGCCCGGTTTCGAACCGGGGACCTTTCGCGTGTTAGGCGAACGTGATAACCACTACACTACGGAAACGCTGTGCTGAATAGCCGGCTTCTGCGGTAAATCTATGATTCTATAAAAAAAGTTATTAAAGTTTGACTGTCACCCGGCAAACATGTTAGCATTTCCTTCAGTGTGCAACACAAGTATTTCTGGGTTAATTAAAACAATTATGAAGAGTCTCACAGACTTCAATTGTCTTTGTCAGAACTGAATTCCCTGACTGGGAATCAAACCTGATTGATTCCTATGATGATGGGGTTGTACTTTGAGGAGAGATTGAGTAGCTTGGGCCTGTATTCTCTCGAGTTCAGAAGAACGAGAGGTGTTCTCATTGAAAGGTACAATTTTCTTGGAGGGCTTGGAAGGGTAGACGCTGAGAGGCTGTTTCCCCTGGCTGGAGAGTCTAGAACTAGGGGATAGAGTCTCAGGATAAGGGGCCGGCCATTTGAGACTGAGATGAGATGACATTTCTTCACTCAGAGGGTTGTGAACCTTTGGAATTCTCAACCTCAGAGGGCAGTGGATGCTCAATTCATTCAGTATATGCAAGGATTTGGGTGTCCTTTTACACGGAATACAGAAAGTTAACGTGCATGTACAGCAAGCAGTTAGGAAGGTGTTTGGCATGTTCGCCTTTATTGCAAGGGGGTTGGAGTACAAGAGTAAAGAAGTCTTGCTGCAATTGTACGGGGCTTTTGGACTTTAAGAAAATCAAGGGATATGGGGATCGCACGGGAAAGTGCAGTTGAGGTAAAAGGTCTGTCATGATCTTATTCCGGTTCAGTGAGTGGGCGCGCTCCACCTATATACGGGTACCAATGAATTGGCCCCGCCCCCTGCCTTTGAAAAAGCCCGCGAAGCTCTTACCCCGCTGGGGAAAAAGGCCACGTAGGTGAGTTTATTGACTCACCTCAGGCCTCTGCCGCTCCAACCAGGTCCGCTCCTCCTTCCCCGCTGTCGACGCTGGACTGAGGCCTACCTGAGCCTCGGGCCTCCCTTTATTGACTCACCTCAGGCCTCTGCCGCTCCAATGAAAGGGATTTTAATGGTTGAGTTCCTTATACACCTTGGAATTCTGGAGAACTGGTTCGTAGATTGCAGACACGCGGCTTAGATCTGCTGATGTGAACCGAGGCAAAACTACAGGATCCTTGAATAATCTTTCACAATTCAACTGAAAGCAGCCGGAATGTCCAGCTTTGAGAGAGGCTTTCTGCACCGTCAGGGCTGGAAATGTGAGTGAGCGAGCGACACTGTAGTGTTTTGAGTGTGTGCAGAACTGAACAGAGAAACACAAATGTAACAGGACTTTGTTACGTTGAATAAGAAATGCGAATTGTTCCATTTTTCTACTATTTAATTGAACATGATTTACAAAATGTTTCCGCCCGGTTTCGAACCGGGGACCTTTCGCGTGTTAGGCGAACGTGATAACCACTACACTACGGAAACGCTGTGCTGAATAGCCGGCTTCTGCGGTAAATCTATGATTCTATAAAAAAAGTTATTAAAGTTTGACTGTCACCCGGCAAACATGTTAGCATTTCCTTCAGTGTGCAACACAAGTATTTCTGGGTTAATTAAAACAATTATGAAGAGTCTCACAGACTTCAATTGTCTTTGTCAGAACTGAATTCCCTGACTGGGAATCAAACCTGATTGATTCCTATGATGATGGGGTTGTACTTTGAGGAGAGATTGAGTAGCTTGGGCCTGTATTCTCTCGAGTTCAGAAGAACGAGAGGTGTTCTCATTGAAAGGTACAATTTTCTTGGAGGGCTTGGAAGGGTAGACGCTGAGAGGCTGTTTCCCCTGGCTGGAGAGTCTAGAACTAGGGGATAGAGTCTCAGGATAAGGGGCCGGCCATTTGAGACTGAGATGAGATGACATTTCTTCACTCAGAGGGTTGTGAACCTTTGGAATTCTCAACCTCAGAGGGCAGTGGATGCTCATTCATTCAGTATATGCAAGGATTTGGGTGTCCTTTTACACGGAATACAGAAAGTTAACGTGCATGTACAGCAAGCAGTTAGGAAGGTGTTTGGCATGTTCGCCTTTATTGCAAGGGGGTTGGAGTACAAGAGTAAAGAAGTCTTGCTGCAATTGTACGGGGCTTTTGGACTTTAAGAAAATCAAGGGATATGGGGATCGCACGGGAAAGTGCAGTTGAGGTAAAAGGTCTGTCATGATCTTATTCCGGTTCAGTGAGTGGGCGCGCTCCACCTATATACGGGTACCAATGAATTGGCCCCGCCCCCTGCCTTTGAAAAAGCCCGCGAAGCTCTTACCCCGCTGGGGAAAAAGGCCACGTAGGTGAGTTTATTGACTCACCTCAGGCCTCTGCCGCTCCAACCAGGTCCGCTCCTCCTTCCCCGCTGTCGACGCTGGACTGAGGCCTACCTGAGCCTCGGGCCTCCCTTTATTGACTCACCTCAGGCCTCTGCCGCTCCAATGAAAGGGATTTTAATGGTTGAGTTCCTTATACACCTTGGAATTCTGGAGAACTGGTTCGTAGATTGCAGACACGCGGCTTAGATCTGCTGATGTGAACCGAGGCAAAACTACAGGATCCTTGAATAATCTTTCACAATTCAACTGAAAGCAGCCGGAATGTCCAGCTTTGAGAGAGGCTTTCTGCACCGTCAGGGCTGGAAATGTGAGTGAGCGAGCGACACTGTAGTGTTTTGAGTGTGTGCAGAACTGAACAGAGAAACACAAATGTAACAGGACTTTGTTACGTTGAATAAGAAATGCGAATTGTTCCATTTTTCTACTATTTAATTGAACATGATTTACAAAATGTTTCCGCCCGGTTTCGAACCGGGGACCTTTCGCGTGTTAGGCGAACGTGATAACCACTACACTACGGAAACGCTGTGCTGAATAGCCGGCTTCTGCGGTAAATCTATGATTCTATAAAAAAAGTTATTAAAGTTTGACTGTCACCCGGCAAACATGTTAGCATTTCCTTCAGTGTGCAACACAAGTATTTCTGGGTTAATTAAAACAATTATGAAGAGTCTCACAGACTTCAATTGTCTTTGTCAGAACTGAATTCCCTGACTGGGAATCAAACCTGATTGATTCCTATGATGATGGGGTTGTACTTTGAGGAGAGATTGAGTAGCTTGGGCCTGTATTCTCTCGAGTTCAGAAGAACGAGAGGTGTTCTCATTGAAAGGTACAATTTTCTTGGAGGGCTTGGAAGGGTAGACGCTGAGAGGCTGTTTCCCCTGGCTGGAGAGTCTAGAACTAGGGGATAGAGTCTCAGGATAAGGGGCCGGCCATTTGAGACTGAGATGAGATGACATTTCTTCACTCAGAGGGTTGTGAACCTTTGGAATTCTCAACCTCAGAGGGCAGTGGATGCTCAATTCATTCAGTATATGCAAGGATTTGGGTGTCCTTTTACACGGAATACAGAAAGTTAACGTGCATGTACAGCAAGCAGTTAGGAAGGTGTTTGGCATGTTCGCCTTTATTGCAAGGGGGTTGGAGTACAAGAGTAAAGAAGTCTTGCTGCAATTGTACGGGGCTTTTGGACTTTAAGAAAATCAAGGGATATGGGGATCGCACGGGAAAGTGCAGTTGAGGTAAAAGGTCTGTCATGATCTTATTCCGGTTCAGTGAGTGGGCGCGCTCCACCTAGAGACGGGTACCAATGAATTGGCCCCGCCCCCTGCCTTTGAAAAAGCCCGCGAAGCTCTTACCCCGCTGGGGAAAAAGGCCACGTAGGTGAGTTTATTGACTCACCTCAGGCCTCTGCCGCTCCAACCAGGTCCGCTCCTCCTTCCCCGCTGTCGACGCTGGACTGAGGCCTACCTGAGCCTCGGGCCTCCCTTTATTGACTCACCTCAGGCCTCTGCCGCTCCAATGAAAGGGATTTTAATGGTTGAGTTCCTTATACACCTTGGAATTCTGGAGAACTGGTTCGTAGATTGCAGACACGCGGCTTAGATCTGCTGATGTGAACCGAGGCAAAACTACAGGATCCTTGAATAATCTTTCACAATTCAACTGAAAGCAGCCGGAATGTCCAGCTTTGAGAGAGGCTTTCTGCACCGTCAGGGCTGGAAATGTGAGTGAGCGAGCGACACTGTAGTGTTTTGAGTGTGTGCAGAACTGAACAGAGAAACACAAATGTAACAGGACTTTGTTACGTTGAATAAGAAATGCGAATTGTTCCATTTTTCTACTATTTAATTGAACATGATTTACAAAATGTTTCCGCCCGGTTTCGAACCGGGGACCTTTCGCGTGTTAGGCGAACGTGATAACCACTACACTACGGAAACGCTGTGCTGAATAGCCGGCTTCTGCGGTAAATCTATGATTCTATAAAAAAAGTTATTAAAGTTTGACTGTCACCCGGCAAACATGTTAGCATTTCCTTCAGTGTGCAACACAAGTATTTCTGGGTTAATTAAAACAATTATGAAGAGTCTCACAGACTTCAATTGTCTTTGTCAGAACTGAATTCCCTGACTGGGAATCAAACCTGATTGATTCCTATGATGATGGGGTTGTACTTTGAGGAGAGATTGAGTAGCTTGGGCCTGTATTCTCTCGAGTTCAGAAGAACGAGAGGTGTTCTCATTGAAAGGTACAATTTTCTTGGAGGGCTTGGAAGGGTAGACGCTGAGAGGCTGTTTCCCCTGGCTGGAGAGTCTAGAACTAGGGGATAGAGTCTCAGGATAAGGGGCCGGCCATTTGAGACTGAGATGAGATGACATTTCTTCACTCAGAGGGTTGTGAACCTTTGGAATTCTCAACCTCAGAGGGCAGTGGATGCTCAATTCATTCAGTATATGCAAGGATTTGGGTGTCCTTTTACACGGAATACAGAAAGTTAACGTGCATGTACAGCAAGCAGTTAGGAAGGTGTTTGGCATGTTCGCCTTTATTGCAAGGGGGTTGGAGTACAAGAGTAAAGAAGTCTTGCTGCAATTGTACGGGGCTTTTGGACTTTAAGAAAATCAAGGGATATGGGGATCGCACGGGAAAGTGCAGTTGAGGTAAAAGGTCTGTCATGATCTTATTCCGGTTCAGTGAGTGGGCGCGCTCCACCTAGAGACGGGTACCAATGAATTGGCCCCGCCCCCTGCCTTTGAAAAAGCCCGCGAAGCTCTTACCCCGCTGGGGAAAAAGGCCACGTAGGTGAGTTTATTGACTCACCTCAGGCCTCTGCCGCTCCAACCAGGTCCGCTCCTCCTTCCCCGCTGTCGACGCTGGACTGAGGCCTACCTGAGCCTCGGGCCTCCCTTTATTGACTCACCTCAGGCCTCTGCCGCTCCAATGAAAGGGATTTTAATGGTTGAGTTCCTTATACACCTTGGAATTCTGGAGAACTGGTTCGTAGATTGCAGACACGCGGCTTAGATCTGCTGATGTGAACCGAGGCAAAACTACAGGATCCTTGAATAATCTTTCACAATTCAACTGAAAGCAGCCGGAATGTCCAGCTTTGAGAGAGGCTTTCTGCACCGTCAGGGCTGGAAATGTGAGTGAGCGAGCGACACTGTAGTGTTTTGAGTGTGTGCAGAACTGAACAGAGAAACACAAATGTAACAGGACTTTGTTACGTTGAATAAGAAATGCGAATTGTTCCATTTTTCTACTATTTAATTGAACATGATTTACAAAATGTTTCCGCCCGGTTTCGAACCGGGGACCTTTCGCGTGTTAGGCGAACGTGATAACCACTACACTACGGAAACGCTGTGCTGAATAGCCGGCTTCTGCGGTAAATCTATGATTCTATAAAAAAAGTTATTAAAGTTTGACTGTCACCCGGCAAACATGTTAGCATTTCCTTCAGTGTGCAACACAAGTATTTCTGGGTTAATTAAAACAATTATGAAGAGTCTCACAGACTTCAATTGTCTTTGTCAGAACTGAATTCCCTGACTGGGAATCAAACCTGATTGATTCCTATGATGATGGGGTTGTACTTTGAGGAGAGATTGAGTAGCTTGGGCCTGTATTCTCTCGAGTTCAGAAGAACGAGAGGTGTTCTCATTGAAAGGTACAATTTTCTTGGAGGGCTTGGAAGGGTAGACGCTGAGAGGCTGTTTCCCCTGGCTGGAGAGTCTAGAACTAGGGGATAGAGTCTCAGGATAAGGGGCCGGCCATTTGAGACTGAGATGAGATGACATTTCTTCACTCAGAGGGTTGTGAACCTTTGGAATTCTCAACCTCAGAGGGCAGTGGATGCTCAATTCATTCAGTATATGCAAGGATTTGGGTGTCCTTTTACACGGAATACAGAAAGTTAACGTGCATGTACAGCAAGCAGTTAGGAAGGTGTTTGGCATGTTCGCCTTTATTGCAAGGGGGTTGGAGTACAAGAGTAAAGAAGTCTTGCTGCAATTGTACGGGGCTTTTGGACTTTAAGAAAATCAAGGGATATGGGGATCGCACGGGAAAGTGCAGTTGAGGTAAAAGGTCTGTCATGATCTTATTCCGGTTCAGTGAGTGGGCGCGCTCCACCTATATACGGGTACCAATGAATTGGCCCCGCCCCCTGCCTTTGAAAAAGCCCGCGAAGCTCTTACCCCGCTGGGGAAAAAGGCCACGTAGGTGAGTTTATTGACTCACCTCAGGCCTCTGCCGCTCCAACCAGGTCCGCTCCTCCTTCCCCGCTGTCGACGCTGGACTGAGGCCTACCTGAGCCTCGGGCCTCCCTTTATTGACTCACCTCAGGCCTCTGCCGCTCCAATGAAAGGGATTTTAATGGTTGAGTTCCTTATACACCTTGGAATTCTGGAGAACTGGTTCGTAGATTGCAGACACGCGGCTTAGATCTGCTGATGTGAACCGAGGCAAAACTACAGGATCCTTGAATAATCTTTCACAATTCAACTGAAAGCAGCCGGAATGTCCAGCTTTGAGAGAGGCTTTCTGCACCGTCAGGGCTGGAAATGTGAGTGAGCGAGCGACACTGTAGTGTTTTGAGTGTGTGCAGAACTGAACAGAGAAACACAAATGTAACAGGACTTTGTTACGTTGAATAAGAAATGCGAATTGTTCCATTTTTCTACTATTTAATTGAACATGATTTACAAAATGTTTCCGCCCGGTTTCGAACCGGGGACCTTTCGCGTGTTAGGCGAACGTGATAACCACTACACTACGGAAACGCTGTGCTGAATAGCCGGCTTCTGCGGTAAATCTATGATTCTATAAAAAAAGTTATTAAAGTTTGACTGTCACCCGGCAAACATGTTAGCATTTCCTTCAGTGTGCAACACAAGTATTTCTGGGTTAATTAAAACAATTATGAAGAGTCTCACAGACTTCAATTGTCTTTGTCAGAACTGAATTCCCTGACTGGGAATCAAACCTGATTGATTCCTATGATGATGGGGTTGTACTTTGAGGAGAGATTGAGTAGCTTGGGCCTGTATTCTCTCGAGTTCAGAAGAACGAGAGGTGTTCTCATTGAAAGGTACAATTTTCTTGGAGGGCTTGGAAGGGTAGACGCTGAGAGGCTGTTTCCCCTGGCTGGAGAGTCTAGAACTAGGGGATAGAGTCTCAGGATAAGGGGCCGGCCATTTGAGACTGAGATGAGATGACATTTCTTCACTCAGAGGGTTGTGAACCTTTGGAATTCTCAACCTCAGAGGGCAGTGGATGCTCAATTCATTCAGTATATGCAAGGATTTGGGTGTCCTTTTACACGGAATACAGAAAGTTAACGTGCATGTACAGCAAGCAGTTAGGAAGGTGTTTGGCATGTTCGCCTTTATTGCAAGGGGGTTGGAGTACAAGAGTAAAGAAGTCTTGCTGCAATTGTACGGGGCTTTTGGACTTTAAGAAAATCAAGGGATATGGGGATCGCACGGGAAAGTGCAGTTGAGGTAAAAGGTCTGTCATGATCTTATTCCGGTTCAGTGAGTGGGCGCGCTCCACCTAGATACGGGTACCAATGAATTGGCCCCGCCCCCTGCCTTTGAAAAAGCCCGCGAAGCTCTTACCCCGCTGGGGAAAAAGGCCACGTAGGTGAGTTTATTGACTCACCTCAGGCCTCTGCCGCTCCAACCAGGTCCGCTCCTCCTTCCCCGCTGTCGACGCTGGACTGAGGCCTACCTGAGCCTCGGGCCTCCCTTTATTGACTCACCTCAGGCCTCTGCCGCTCCAATGAAAGGGATTTTAATGGTTGAGTTCCTTATACACCTTGGAATTCTGGAGAACTGGTTCGTAGATTGCAGACACGCGGCTTAGATCTGCTGATGTGAACCGAGGCAAAACTACAGGATCCTTGAATAATCTTTCACAATTCAACTGAAAGCAGCCGGAATGTCCAGCTTTGAGAGAGGCTTTCTGCACCGTCAGGGCTGGAAATGTGAGTGAGCGAGCGACACTGTAGTGTTTTGAGTGTGTGCAGAACTGAACAGAGAAACACAAATGTAACAGGACTTTGTTACGTTGAATAAGAAATGCGAATTGTTCCATTTTTCTACTATTTAATTGAACATGATTTACAAAATGTTTCCGCCCGGTTTCGAACCGGGGACCTTTCGCGTGTTAGGCGAACGTGATAACCACTACACTACGGAAACGCTGTGCTGAATAGCCGGCTTCTGCGGTAAATCTATGATTCTATAAAAAAAGTTATTAAAGTTTGACTGTCACCCGGCAAACATGTTAGCATTTCCTTCAGTGTGCAACACAAGTATTTCTGGGTTAATTAAAACAATTATGAAGAGTCTCACAGACTTCAATTGTCTTTGTCAGAACTGAATTCCCTGACTGGGAATCAAACCTGATTGATTCCTATGATGATGGGGTTGTACTTTGAGGAGAGATTGAGTAGCTTGGGCCTGTATTCTCTCGAGTTCAGAAGAACGAGAGGTGTTCTCATTGAAAGGTACAATTTTCTTGGAGGGCTTGGAAGGGTAGACGCTGAGAGGCTGTTTCCCCTGGCTGGAGAGTCTAGAACTAGGGGATAGAGTCTCAGGATAAGGGGCCGGCCATTTGAGACTGAGATGAGATGACATTTCTTCACTCAGAGGGTTGTGAACCTTTGGAATTCTCAACCTCAGAGGGCAGTGGATGCTCAATTCATTCAGTATATGCAAGGATTTGGGTGTCCTTTTACACGGAATACAGAAAGTTAACGTGCATGTACAGCAAGCAGTTAGGAAGGTGTTTGGCATGTTCGCCTTTATTGCAAGGGGGTTGGAGTACAAGAGTAAAGAAGTCTTGCTGCAATTGTACGGGGCTTTTGGACTTTAAGAAAATCAAGGGATATGGGGATCGCACGGGAAAGTGCAGTTGAGGTAAAAGGTCTGTCATGATCTTATTCCGGTTCAGTGAGTGGGCGCGCTCCACCTAGAGACGGGTACCAATGAATTGGCCCCGCCCCCTGCCTTTGAAAAAGCCCGCGAAGCTCTTACCCCGCTGGGGAAAAAGGCCACGTAGGTGAGTTTATTGACTCACCTCAGGCCTCTGCCGCTCCAACCAGGTCCGCTCCTCCTTCCCCGCTGTCGACGCTGGACTGAGGCCTACCTGAGCCTCGGGCCTCCCTTTATTGACTCACCTCAGGCCTCTGCCGCTCCAATGAAAGGGATTTTAATGGTTGAGTTCCTTATACACCTTGGAATTCTGGAGAACTGGTTCGTAGATTGCAGACACGCGGCTTAGATCTGCTGATGTGAACCGAGGCAAAACTACAGGATCCTTGAATAATCTTTCACAATTCAACTGAAAGCAGCCGGAATGTCCAGCTTTGAGAGAGGCTTTCTGCACCGTCAGGGCTGGAAATGTGAGTGAGCGAGCGACACTGTAGTGTTTTGAGTGTGTGCAGAACTGAACAGAGAAACACAAATGTAACAGGACTTTGTTACGTTGAATAAGAAATGCGAATTGTTCCATTTTTCTACTATTTAATTGAACATGATTTACAAAATGTTTCCGCCCGGTTTCGAACCGGGGACCTTTCGCGTGTTAGGCGAACGTGATAACCACTACACTACGGAAACGCTGTGCTGAATAGCCGGCTTCTGCGGTAAATCTATGATTCTATAAAAAAAGTTATTAAAGTTTGACTGTCACCCGGCAAACATGTTAGCATTTCCTTCAGTGTGCAACACAAGTATTTCTGGGTTAATTAAAACAATTATGAAGAGTCTCACAGACTTCAATTGTCTTTGTCAGAACTGAATTCCCTGACTGGGAATCAAACCTGATTGATTCCTATGATGATGGGGTTGTACTTTGAGGAGAGATTGAGTAGCTTGGGCCTGTATTCTCTCGAGTTCAGAAGAACGAGAGGTGTTCTCATTGAAAGGTACAATTTTCTTGGAGGGCTTGGAAGGGTAGACGCTGAGAGGCTGTTTCCCCTGGCTGGAGAGTCTAGAACTAGGGGATAGAGTCTCAGGATAAGGGGCCGGCCATTTGAGACTGAGATGAGATGACATTTCTTCACTCAGAGGGTTGTGAACCTTTGGAATTCTCAACCTCAGAGGGCAGTGGATGCTCAATTCATTCAGTATATGCAAGGATTTGGGTGTCCTTTTACACGGAATACAGAAAGTTAACGTGCATGTACAGCAAGCAGTTAGGAAGGTGTTTGGCATGTTCGCCTTTATTGCAAGGGGGTTGGAGTACAAGAGTAAAGAAGTCTTGCTGCAATTGTACGGGGCTTTTGGACTTTAAGAAAATCAAGGGATATGGGGATCGCACGGGAAAGTGCAGTTGAGGTAAAAGGTCTGTCATGATCTTATTCCGGTTCAGTGAGTGGGCGCGCTCCACCTAGAGACGGGTACCAATGAATTGGCCCCGCCCCCTGCCTTTGAAAAAGCCCGCGAAGCTCTTACCCCGCTGGGGAAAAAGGCCACGTAGGTGAGTTTATTGACTCACCTCAGGCCTCTGCCGCTCCAACCAGGTCCGCTCCTCCTTCCCCGCTGTCGACGCTGGACTGAGGCCTACCTGAGCCTCGGGCCTCCCTTTATTGACTCACCTCAGGCCTCTGCCGCTCCAATGAAAGGGATTTTAATGGTTGAGTTCCTTATACACCTTGGAATTCTGGAGAACTGGTTCGTAGATTGCAGACACGCGGCTTAGATCTGCTGATGTGAACCGAGGCAAAACTACAGGATCCTTGAATAATCTTTCACAATTCAACTGAAAGCAGCCGGAATGTCCAGCTTTGAGAGAGGCTTTCTGCACCGTCAGGGCTGGAAATGTGAGTGAGCGAGCGACACTGTAGTGTTTTGAGTGTGTGCAGAACTGAACAGAGAAACACAAATGTAACAGGACTTTGTTACGTTGAATAAGAAATGCGAATTGTTCCATTTTTCTACTATTTAATTGAACATGATTTACAAAATGTTTCCGCCCGGTTTCGAACCGGGGACCTTTCGCGTGTTAGGCGAACGTGATAACCACTACACTACGGAAACGCTGTGCTGAATAGCCGGCTTCTGCGGTAAATCTATGATTCTATAAAAAAAGTTATTAAAGTTTGACTGTCACCCGGCAAACATGTTAGCATTTCCTTCAGTGTGCAACACAAGTATTTCTGGGTTAATTAAAACAATTATGAAGAGTCTCACAGACTTCAATTGTCTTTGTCAGAACTGAATTCCCTGACTGGGAATCAAACCTGATTGATTCCTATGATGATGGGGTTGTACTTTGAGGAGAGATTGAGTAGCTTGGGCCTGTATTCTCTCGAGTTCAGAAGAACGAGAGGTGTTCTCATTGAAAGGTACAATTTTCTTGGAGGGCTTGGAAGGGTAGACGCTGAGAGGCTGTTTCCCCTGGCTGGAGAGTCTAGAACTAGGGGATAGAGTCTCAGGATAAGGGGCCGGCCATTTGAGACTGAGATGAGATGACATTTCTTCACTCAGAGGGTTGTGAACCTTTGGAATTCTCAACCTCAGAGGGCAGTGGATGCTCAATTCATTCAGTATATGCAAGGATTTGGGTGTCCTTTTACACGGAATACAGAAAGTTAACGTGCATGTACAGCAAGCAGTTAGGAAGGTGTTTGGCATGTTCGCCTTTATTGCAAGGGGGTTGGAGTACAAGAGTAAAGAAGTCTTGCTGCAATTGTACGGGGCTTTTGGACTTTAAGAAAATCAAGGGATATGGGGATCGCACGGGAAAGTGCAGTTGAGGTAAAAGGTCTGTCATGATCTTATTCCGGTTCAGTGAGTGGGCGCGCTCCACCTAGAGACGGGTACCAATGAATTGGCCCCGCCCCCTGCCTTTGAAAAAGCCCGCGAAGCTCTTACCCCGCTGGGGAAAAAGGCCACGTAGGTGAGTTTATTGACTCACCTCAGGCCTCTGCCGCTCCAACCAGGTCCGCTCCTCCTTCCCCGCTGTCGACGCTGGACTGAGGCCTACCTGAGCCTCGGGCCTCCCTTTATTGACTCACCTCAGGCCTCTGCCGCTCCAATGAAAGGGATTTTAATGGTTGAGTTCCTTATACACCTTGGAATTCTGGAGAACTGGTTCGTAGATTGCAGACACGCGGCTTAGATCTGCTGATGTGAACCGAGGCAAAACTACAGGATCCTTGAATAATCTTTCACAATTCAACTGAAAGCAGCCGGAATGTCCAGCTTTGAGAGAGGCTTTCTGCACCGTCAGGGCTGGAAATGTGAGTGAGCGAGCGACACTGTAGTGTTTTGAGTGTGTGCAGAACTGAACAGAGAAACACAAATGTAACAGGACTTTGTTACGTTGAATAAGAAATGCGAATTGTTCCATTTTTCTACTATTTAATTGAACATGATTTACAAAATGTTTCCGCCCGGTTTCGAACCGGGGACCTTTCGCGTGTTAGGCGAACGTGATAACCACTACACTACGGAAACGCTGTGCTGAATAGCCGGCTTCTGCGGTAAATCTATGATTCTATAAAAAAAGTTATTAAAGTTTGACTGTCACCCGGCAAACATGTTAGCATTTCCTTCAGTGTGCAACACAAGTATTTCTGGGTTAATTAAAACAATTATGAAGAGTCTCACAGACTTCAATTGTCTTTGTCAGAACTGAATTCCCTGACTGGGAATCAAACCTGATTGATTCCTATGATGATGGGGTTGTACTTTGAGGAGAGATTGAGTAGCTTGGGCCTGTATTCTCTCGAGTTCAGAAGAACGAGAGGTGTTCTCATTGAAAGGTACAATTTTCTTGGAGGGCTTGGAAGGGTAGACGCTGAGAGGCTGTTTCCCCTGGCTGGAGAGTCTAGAACTAGGGGATAGAGTCTCAGGATAAGGGGCCGGCCATTTGAGACTGAGATGAGATGACATTTCTTCACTCAGAGGGTTGTGAACCTTTGGAATTCTCAACCTCAGAGGGCAGTGGATGCTCAATTCATTCAGTATATGCAAGGATTTGGGTGTCCTTTTACACGGAATACAGAAAGTTAACGTGCATGTACAGCAAGCAGTTAGGAAGGTGTTTGGCATGTTCGCCTTTATTGCAAGGGGGTTGGAGTACAAGAGTAAAGAAGTCTTGCTGCAATTGTACGGGGCTTTTGGACTTTAAGAAAATCAAGGGATATGGGGATCGCACGGGAAAGTGCAGTTGAGGTAAAAGGTCTGTCATGATCTTATTCCGGTTCAGTGAGTGGGCGCGCTCCACCTAGAGACGGGTACCAATGAATTGGCCCCGCCCCCTGCCTTTGAAAAAGCCCGCGAAGCTCTTACCCCGCTGGGGAAAAAGGCCACGTAGGTGAGTTTATTGACTCACCTCAGGCCTCTGCCGCTCCAACCAGGTCCGCTCCTCCTTCCCCGCTGTCGACGCTGGACTGAGGCCTACCTGAGCCTCGGGCCTCCCTTTATTGACTCACCTCAGGCCTCTGCCGCTCCAATGAAAGGGATTTTAATGGTTGAGTTCCTTATACACCTTGGAATTCTGGAGAACTGGTTCGTAGATTGCAGACACGCGGCTTAGATCTGCTGATGTGAACCGAGGCAAAACTACAGGATCCTTGAATAATCTTTCACAATTCAACTGAAAGCAGCCGGAATGTCCAGCTTTGAGAGAGGCTTTCTGCACCGTCAGGGCTGGAAATGTGAGTGAGCGAGCGACACTGTAGTGTTTTGAGTGTGTGCAGAACTGAACAGAGAAACACAAATGTAACAGGACTTTGTTACGTTGAATAAGAAATGCGAATTGTTCCATTTTTCTACTATTTAATTGAACATGATTTACAAAATGTTTCCGCCCGGTTTCGAACCGGGGACCTTTCGCGTGTTAGGCGAACGTGATAACCACTACACTACGGAAACGCTGTGCTGAATAGCCGGCTTCTGCGGTAAATCTATGATTCTATAAAAAAAGTTATTAAAGTTTGACTGTCACCCGGCAAACATGTTAGCATTTCCTTCAGTGTGCAACACAAGTATTTCTGGGTTAATTAAAACAATTATGAAGAGTCTCACAGACTTCAATTGTCTTTGTCAGAACTGAATTCCCTGACTGGGAATCAAACCTGATTGATTCCTATGATGATGGGGTTGTACTTTGAGGAGAGATTGAGTAGCTTGGGCCTGTATTCTCTCGAGTTCAGAAGAACGAGAGGTGTTCTCATTGAAAGGTACAATTTTCTTGGAGGGCTTGGAAGGGTAGACGCTGAGAGGCTGTTTCCCCTGGCTGGAGAGTCTAGAACTAGGGGATAGAGTCTCAGGATAAGGGGCCGGCCATTTGAGACTGAGATGAGATGACATTTCTTCACTCAGAGGGTTGTGAACCTTTGGAATTCTCAACCTCAGAGGGCAGTGGATGCTCAATTCATTCAGTATATGCAAGGATTTGGGTGTCCTTTTACACGGAATACAGAAAGTTAACGTGCATGTACAGCAAGCAGTTAGGAAGGTGTTTGGCATGTTCGCCTTTATTGCAAGGGGGTTGGAGTACAAGAGTAAAGAAGTCTTGCTGCAATTGTACGGGGCTTTTGGACTTTAAGAAAATCAAGGGATATGGGGATCGCACGGGAAAGTGCAGTTGAGGTAAAAGGTCTGTCATGATCTTATTCCGGTTCAGTGAGTGGGCGCGCTCCACCTAGAGACGGGTACCAATGAATTGGCCCCGCCCCCTGCCTTTGAAAAAGCCCGCGAAGCTCTTACCCCGCTGGGGAAAAAGGCCACGTAGGTGAGTTTATTGACTCACCTCAGGCCTCTGCCGCTCCAACCAGGTCCGCTCCTCCTTCCCCGCTGTCGACGCTGGACTGAGGCCTACCTGAGCCTCGGGCCTCCCTTTATTGACTCACCTCAGGCCTCTGCCGCTCCAATGAAAGGGATTTTAATGGTTGAGTTCCTTATACACCTTGGAATTCTGGAGAACTGGTTCGTAGATTGCAGACACGCGGCTTAGATCTGCTGATGTGAACCGAGGCAAAACTACAGGATCCTTGAATAATCTTTCACAATTCAACTGAAAGCAGCCGGAATGTCCAGCTTTGAGAGAGGCTTTCTGCACCGTCAGGGCTGGAAATGTGAGTGAGCGAGCGACACTGTAGTGTTTTGAGTGTGTGCAGAACTGAACAGAGAAACACAAATGTAACAGGACTTTGTTACGTTGAATAAGAAATGCGAATTGTTCCATTTTTCTACTATTTAATTGAACATGATTTACAAAATGTTTCCGCCCGGTTTCGAACCGGGGACCTTTCGCGTGTTAGGCGAACGTGATAACCACTACACTACGGAAACGCTGTGCTGAATAGCCGGCTTCTGCGGTAAATCTATGATTCTATAAAAAAAGTTATTAAAGTTTGACTGTCACCCGGCAAACATGTTAGCATTTCCTTCAGTGTGCAACACAAGTATTTCTGGGTTAATTAAAACAATTATGAAGAGTCTCACAGACTTCAATTGTCTTTGTCAGAACTGAATTCCCTGACTGGGAATCAAACCTGATTGATTCCTATGATGATGGGGTTGTACTTTGAGGAGAGATTGAGTAGCTTGGGCCTGTATTCTCTCGAGTTCAGAAGAACGAGAGGTGTTCTCATTGAAAGGTACAATTTTCTTGGAGGGCTTGGAAGGGTAGACGCTGAGAGGCTGTTTCCCCTGGCTGGAGAGTCTAGAACTAGGGGATAGAGTCTCAGGATAAGGGGCCGGCCATTTGAGACTGAGATGAGATGACATTTCTTCACTCAGAGGGTTGTGAACCTTTGGAATTCTCAACCTCAGAGGGCAGTGGATGCTCAATTCATTCAGTATATGCAAGGATTTGGGTGTCCTTTTACACGGAATACAGAAAGTTAACGTGCATGTACAGCAAGCAGTTAGGAAGGTGTTTGGCATGTTCGCCTTTATTGCAAGGGGGTTGGAGTACAAGAGTAAAGAAGTCTTGCTGCAATTGTACGGGGCTTTTGGACTTTAAGAAAATCAAGGGATATGGGGATCGCACGGGAAAGTGCAGTTGAGGTAAAAGGTCTGTCATGATCTTATTCCGGTTCAGTGAGTGGGCGCGCTCCACCTATATACGGGTACCAATGAATTGGCCCCGCCCCCTGCCTTTGAAAAAGCCCGCGAAGCTCTTACCCCGCTGGGGAAAAAGGCCACGTAGGTGAGTTTATTGACTCACCTCAGGCCTCTGCCGCTCCAACCAGGTCCGCTCCTCCTTCCCCGCTGTCGACGCTGGACTGAGGCCTACCTGAGCCTCGGGCCTCCCTTTATTGACTCACCTCAGGCCTCTGCCGCTCCAATGAAAGGGATTTTAATGGTTGAGTTCCTTATACACCTTGGAATTCTGGAGAACTGGTTCGTAGATTGCAGACACGCGGCTTAGATCTGCTGATGTGAACCGAGGCAAAACTACAGGATCCTTGAATAATCTTTCACAATTCAACTGAAAGCAGCCGGAATGTCCAGCTTTGAGAGAGGCTTTCTGCACCGTCAGGGCTGGAAATGTGAGTGAGCGAGCGACACTGTAGTGTTTTGAGTGTGTGCAGAACTGAACAGAGAAACACAAATGTAACAGGACTTTGTTACGTTGAATAAGAAATGCGAATTGTTCCATTTTTCTACTATTTAATTGAACATGATTTACAAAATGTTTCCGCCCGGTTTCGAACCGGGGACCTTTCGCGTGTTAGGCGAACGTGATAACCACTACACTACGGAAACGCTGTGCTGAATAGCCGGCTTCTGCGGTAAATCTATGATTCTATAAAAAAAGTTATTAAAGTTTGACTGTCACCCGGCAAACATGTTAGCATTTCCTTCAGTGTGCAACACAAGTATTTCTGGGTTAATTAAAACAATTATGAAGAGTCTCACAGACTTCAATTGTCTTTGTCAGAACTGAATTCCCTGACTGGGAATCAAACCTGATTGATTCCTATGATGATGGGGTTGTACTTTGAGGAGAGATTGAGTAGCTTGGGCCTGTATTCTCTCGAGTTCAGAAGAACGAGAGGTGTTCTCATTGAAAGGTACAATTTTCTTGGAGGGCTTGGAAGGGTAGACGCTGAGAGGCTGTTTCCCCTGGCTGGAGAGTCTAGAACTAGGGGATAGAGTCTCAGGATAAGGGGCCGGCCATTTGAGACTGAGATGAGATGACATTTCTTCACTCAGAGGGTTGTGAACCTTTGGAATTCTCAACCTCAGAGGGCAGTGGATGCTCAATTCATTCAGTATATGCAAGGATTTGGGTGTCCTTTTACACGGAATACAGAAAGTTAACGTGCATGTACAGCAAGCAGTTAGGAAGGTGTTTGGCATGTTCGCCTTTATTGCAAGGGGGTTGGAGTACAAGAGTAAAGAAGTCTTGCTGCAATTGTACGGGGCTTTTGGACTTTAAGAAAATCAAGGGATATGGGGATCGCACGGGAAAGTGCAGTTGAGGTAAAAGGTCTGTCATGATCTTATTCCGGTTCAGTGAGTGGGCGCGCTCCACCTAGATACGGGTACCAATGAATTGGCCCCGCCCCCTGCCTTTGAAAAAGCCCGCGAAGCTCTTACCCCGCTGGGGAAAAAGGCCACGTAGGTGAGTTTATTGACTCACCTCAGGCCTCTGCCGCTCCAACCAGGTCCGCTCCTCCTTCCCCGCTGTCGACGCTGGACTGAGGCCTACCTGAGCCTCGGGCCTCCCTTTATTGACTCACCTCAGGCCTCTGCCGCTCCAATGAAAGGGATTTTAATGGTTGAGTTCCTTATACACCTTGGAATTCTGGAGAACTGGTTCGTAGATTGCAGACACGCGGCTTAGATCTGCTGATGTGAACCGAGGCAAAACTACAGGATCCTTGAATAATCTTTCACAATTCAACTGAAAGCAGCCGGAATGTCCAGCTTTGAGAGAGGCTTTCTGCACCGTCAGGGCTGGAAATGTGAGTGAGCGAGCGACACTGTAGTGTTTTGAGTGTGTGCAGAACTGAACAGAGAAACACAAATGTAACAGGACTTTGTTACGTTGAATAAGAAATGCGAATTGTTCCATTTTTCTACTATTTAATTGAACATGATTTACAAAATGTTTCCGCCCGGTTTCGAACCGGGGACCTTTCGCGTGTTAGGCGAACGTGATAACCACTACACTACGGAAACGCTGTGCTGAATAGCCGGCTTCTGCGGTAAATCTATGATTCTATAAAAAAAGTTATTAAAGTTTGACTGTCACCCGGCAAACATGTTAGCATTTCCTTCAGTGTGCAACACAAGTATTTCTGGGTTAATTAAAACAATTATGAAGAGTCTCACAGACTTCAATTGTCTTTGTCAGAACTGAATTCCCTGACTGGGAATCAAACCTGATTGATTCCTATGATGATGGGGTTGTACTTTGAGGAGAGATTGAGTAGCTTGGGCCTGTATTCTCTCGAGTTCAGAAGAACGAGAGGTGTTCTCATTGAAAGGTACAATTTTCTTGGAGGGCTTGGAAGGGTAGACGCTGAGAGGCTGTTTCCCCTGGCTGGAGAGTCTAGAACTAGGGGATAGAGTCTCAGGATAAGGGGCCGGCCATTTGAGACTGAGATGAGATGACATTTCTTCACTCAGAGGGTTGTGAACCTTTGGAATTCTCAACCTCAGAGGGCAGTGGATGCTCAATTCATTCAGTATATGCAAGGATTTGGGTGTCCTTTTACACGGAATACAGAAAGTTAACGTGCATGTACAGCAAGCAGTTAGGAAGGTGTTTGGCATGTTCGCCTTTATTGCAAGGGGGTTGGAGTACAAGAGTAAAGAAGTCTTGCTGCAATTGTACGGGGCTTTTGGACTTTAAGAAAATCAAGGGATATGGGGATCGCACGGGAAAGTGCAGTTGAGGTAAAAGGTCTGTCATGATCTTATTCCGGTTCAGTGAGTGGGCGCGCTCCACCTAGAGACGGGTACCAATGAATTGGCCCCGCCCCCTGCCTTTGAAAAAGCCCGCGAAGCTCTTACCCCGCTGGGGAAAAAGGCCACGTAGGTGAGTTTATTGACTCACCTCAGGCCTCTGCCGCTCCAACCAGGTCCGCTCCTCCTTCCCCGCTGTCGACGCTGGACTGAGGCCTACCTGAGCCTCGGGCCTCCCTTTATTGACTCACCTCAGGCCTCTGCCGCTCCAATGAAAGGGATTTTAATGGTTGAGTTCCTTATACACCTTGGAATTCTGGAGAACTGGTTCGTAGATTGCAGACACGCGGCTTAGATCTGCTGATGTGAACCGAGGCAAAACTACAGGATCCTTGAATAATCTTTCACAATTCAACTGAAAGCAGCCGGAATGTCCAGCTTTGAGAGAGGCTTTCTGCACCGTCAGGGCTGGAAATGTGAGTGAGCGAGCGACACTGTAGTGTTTTGAGTGTGTGCAGAACTGAACAGAGAAACACAAATGTAACAGGACTTTGTTACGTTGAATAAGAAATGCGAATTGTTCCATTTTTCTACTATTTAATTGAACATGATTTACAAAATGTTTCCGCCCGGTTTCGAACCGGGGACCTTTCGCGTGTTAGGCGAACGTGATAACCACTACACTACGGAAACGCTGTGCTGAATAGCCGGCTTCTGCGGTAAATCTATGATTCTATAAAAAAAGTTATTAAAGTTTGACTGTCACCCGGCAAACATGTTAGCATTTCCTTCAGTGTGCAACACAAGTATTTCTGGGTTAATTAAAACAATTATGAAGAGTCTCACAGACTTCAATTGTCTTTGTCAGAACTGAATTCCCTGACTGGGAATCAAACCTGATTGATTCCTATGATGATGGGGTTGTACTTTGAGGAGAGATTGAGTAGCTTGGGCCTGTATTCTCTCGAGTTCAGAAGAACGAGAGGTGTTCTCATTGAAAGGTACAATTTTCTTGGAGGGCTTGGAAGGGTAGACGCTGAGAGGCTGTTTCCCCTGGCTGGAGAGTCTAGAACTAGGGGATAGAGTCTCAGGATAAGGGGCCGGCCATTTGAGACTGAGATGAGATGACATTTCTTCACTCAGAGGGTTGTGAACCTTTGGAATTCTCAACCTCAGAGGGCAGTGGATGCTCAATTCATTCAGTATATGCAAGGATTTGGGTGTCCTTTTACACGGAATACAGAAAGTTAACGTGCATGTACAGCAAGCAGTTAGGAAGGTGTTTGGCATGTTCGCCTTTATTGCAAGGGGGTTGGAGTACAAGAGTAAAGAAGTCTTGCTGCAATTGTACGGGGCTTTTGGACTTTAAGAAAATCAAGGGATATGGGGATCGCACGGGAAAGTGCAGTTGAGGTAAAAGGTCTGTCATGATCTTATTCCGGTTCAGTGAGTGGGCGCGCTCCACCTAGAGACGGGTACCAATGAATTGGCCCCGCCCCCTGCCTTTGAAAAAGCCCGCGAAGCTCTTACCCCGCTGGGGAAAAAGGCCACGTAGGTGAGTTTATTGACTCACCTCAGGCCTCTGCCGCTCCAACCAGGTCCGCTCCTCCTTCCCCGCTGTCGACGCTGGACTGAGGCCTACCTGAGCCTCGGGCCTCCCTTTATTGACTCACCTCAGGCCTCTGCCGCTCCAATGAAAGGGATTTTAATGGTTGAGTTCCTTATACACCTTGGAATTCTGGAGAACTGGTTCGTAGATTGCAGACACGCGGCTTAGATCTGCTGATGTGAACCGAGGCAAAACTACAGGATCCTTGAATAATCTTTCACAATTCAACTGAAAGCAGCCGGAATGTCCAGCTTTGAGAGAGGCTTTCTGCACCGTCAGGGCTGGAAATGTGAGTGAGCGAGCGACACTGTAGTGTTTTGAGTGTGTGCAGAACTGAACAGAGAAACACAAATGTAACAGGACTTTGTTACGTTGAATAAGAAATGCGAATTGTTCCATTTTTCTACTATTTAATTGAACATGATTTACAAAATGTTTCCGCCCGGTTTCGAACCGGGGACCTTTCGCGTGTTAGGCGAACGTGATAACCACTACACTACGGAAACGCTGTGCTGAATAGCCGGCTTCTGCGGTAAATCTATGATTCTATAAAAAAAGTTATTAAAGTTTGACTGTCACCCGGCAAACATGTTAGCATTTCCTTCAGTGTGCAACACAAGTATTTCTGGGTTAATTAAAACAATTATGAAGAGTCTCACAGACTTCAATTGTCTTTGTCAGAACTGAATTCCCTGACTGGGAATCAAACCTGATTGATTCCTATGATGATGGGGTTGTACTTTGAGGAGAGATTGAGTAGCTTGGGCCTGTATTCTCTCGAGTTCAGAAGAACGAGAGGTGTTCTCATTGAAAGGTACAATTTTCTTGGAGGGCTTGGAAGGGTAGACGCTGAGAGGCTGTTTCCCCTGGCTGGAGAGTCTAGAACTAGGGGATAGAGTCTCAGGATAAGGGGCCGGCCATTTGAGACTGAGATGAGATGACATTTCTTCACTCAGAGGGTTGTGAACCTTTGGAATTCTCAACCTCAGAGGGCAGTGGATGCTCAATTCATTCAGTATATGCAAGGATTTGGGTGTCCTTTTACACGGAATACAGAAAGTTAACGTGCATGTACAGCAAGCAGTTAGGAAGGTGTTTGGCATGTTCGCCTTTATTGCAAGGGGGTTGGAGTACAAGAGTAAAGAAGTCTTGCTGCAATTGTACGGGGCTTTTGGACTTTAAGAAAATCAAGGGATATGGGGATCGCACGGGAAAGTGCAGTTGAGGTAAAAGGTCTGTCATGATCTTATTCCGGTTCAGTGAGTGGGCGCGCTCCACCTAGAGACGGGTACCAATGAATTGGCCCCGCCCCCTGCCTTTGAAAAAGCCCGCGAAGCTCTTACCCCGCTGGGGAAAAAGGCCACGTAGGTGAGTTTATTGACTCACCTCAGGCCTCTGCCGCTCCAACCAGGTCCGCTCCTCCTTCCCCGCTGTCGACGCTGGACTGAGGCCTACCTGAGCCTCGGGCCTCCCTTTATTGACTCACCTCAGGCCTCTGCCGCTCCAATGAAAGGGATTTTAATGGTTGAGTTCCTTATACACCTTGGAATTCTGGAGAACTGGTTCGTAGATTGCAGACACGCGGCTTAGATCTGCTGATGTGAACCGAGGCAAAACTACAGGATCCTTGAATAATCTTTCACAATTCAACTGAAAGCAGCCGGAATGTCCAGCTTTGAGAGAGGCTTTCTGCACCGTCAGGGCTGGAAATGTGAGTGAGCGAGCGACACTGTAGTGTTTTGAGTGTGTGCAGAACTGAACAGAGAAACACAAATGTAACAGGACTTTGTTACGTTGAATAAGAAATGCGAATTGTTCCATTTTTCTACTATTTAATTGAACATGATTTACAAAATGTTTCCGCCCGGTTTCGAACCGGGGACCTTTCGCGTGTTAGGCGAACGTGATAACCACTACACTACGGAAACGCTGTGCTGAATAGCCGGCTTCTGCGGTAAATCTATGATTCTATAAAAAAAGTTATTAAAGTTTGACTGTCACCCGGCAAACATGTTAGCATTTCCTTCAGTGTGCAACACAAGTATTTCTGGGTTAATTAAAACAATTATGAAGAGTCTCACAGACTTCAATTGTCTTTGTCAGAACTGAATTCCCTGACTGGGAATCAAACCTGATTGATTCCTATGATGATGGGGTTGTACTTTGAGGAGAGATTGAGTAGCTTGGGCCTGTATTCTCTCGAGTTCAGAAGAACGAGAGGTGTTCTCATTGAAAGGTACAATTTTCTTGGAGGGCTTGGAAGGGTAGACGCTGAGAGGCTGTTTCCCCTGGCTGGAGAGTCTAGAACTAGGGGATAGAGTCTCAGGATAAGGGGCCGGCCATTTGAGACTGAGATGAGATGACATTTCTTCACTCAGAGGGTTGTGAACCTTTGGAATTCTCAACCTCAGAGGGCAGTGGATGCTCAATTCATTCAGTATATGCAAGGATTTGGGTGTCCTTTTACACGGAATACAGAAAGTTAACGTGCATGTACAGCAAGCAGTTAGGAAGGTGTTTGGCATGTTCGCCTTTATTGCAAGGGGGTTGGAGTACAAGAGTAAAGAAGTCTTGCTGCAATTGTACGGGGCTTTTGGACTTTAAGAAAATCAAGGGATATGGGGATCGCACGGGAAAGTGCAGTTGAGGTAAAAGGTCTGTCATGATCTTATTCCGGTTCAGTGAGTGGGCGCGCTCCACCTAGAGACGGGTACCAATGAATTGGCCCCGCCCCCTGCCTTTGAAAAAGCCCGCGAAGCTCTTACCCCGCTGGGGAAAAAGGCCACGTAGGTGAGTTTATTGACTCACCTCAGGCCTCTGCCGCTCCAACCAGGTCCGCTCCTCCTTCCCCGCTGTCGACGCTGGACTGAGGCCTACCTGAGCCTCGGGCCTCCCTTTATTGACTCACCTCAGGCCTCTGCCGCTCCAATGAAAGGGATTTTAATGGTTGAGTTCCTTATACACCTTGGAATTCTGGAGAACTGGTTCGTAGATTGCAGACACGCGGCTTAGATCTGCTGATGTGAACCGAGGCAAAACTACAGGATCCTTGAATAATCTTTCACAATTCAACTGAAAGCAGCCGGAATGTCCAGCTTTGAGAGAGGCTTTCTGCACCGTCAGGGCTGGAAATGTGAGTGAGCGAGCGACACTGTAGTGTTTTGAGTGTGTGCAGAACTGAACAGAGAAACACAAATGTAACAGGACTTTGTTACGTTGAATAAGAAATGCGAATTGTTCCATTTTTCTACTATTTAATTGAACATGATTTACAAAATGTTTCCGCCCGGTTTCGAACCGGGGACCTTTCGCGTGTTAGGCGAACGTGATAACCACTACACTACGGAAACGCTGTGCTGAATAGCCGGCTTCTGCGGTAAATCTATGATTCTATAAAAAAAGTTATTAAAGTTTGACTGTCACCCGGCAAACATGTTAGCATTTCCTTCAGTGTGCAACACAAGTATTTCTGGGTTAATTAAAACAATTATGAAGAGTCTCACAGACTTCAATTGTCTTTGTCAGAACTGAATTCCCTGACTGGGAATCAAACCTGATTGATTCCTATGATGATGGGGTTGTACTTTGAGGAGAGATTGAGTAGCTTGGGCCTGTATTCTCTCGAGTTCAGAAGAACGAGAGGTGTTCTCATTGAAAGGTACAATTTTCTTGGAGGGCTTGGAAGGGTAGACGCTGAGAGGCTGTTTCCCCTGGCTGGAGAGTCTAGAACTAGGGGATAGAGTCTCAGGATAAGGGGCCGGCCATTTGAGACTGAGATGAGATGACATTTCTTCACTCAGAGGGTTGTGAACCTTTGGAATTCTCAACCTCAGAGGGCAGTGGATGCTCAATTCATTCAGTATATGCAAGGATTTGGGTGTCCTTTTACACGGAATACAGAAAGTTAACGTGCATGTACAGCAAGCAGTTAGGAAGGTGTTTGGCATGTTCGCCTTTATTGCAAGGGGGTTGGAGTACAAGAGTAAAGAAGTCTTGCTGCAATTGTACGGGGCTTTTGGACTTTAAGAAAATCAAGGGATATGGGGATCGCACGGGAAAGTGCAGTTGAGGTAAAAGGTCTGTCATGATCTTATTCCGGTTCAGTGAGTGGGCGCGCTCCACCTAGAGACGGGTACCAATGAATTGGCCCCGCCCCCTGCCTTTGAAAAAGCCCGCGAAGCTCTTACCCCGCTGGGGAAAAAGGCCACGTAGGTGAGTTTATTGACTCACCTCAGGCCTCTGCCGCTCCAACCAGGTCCGCTCCTCCTTCCCCGCTGTCGACGCTGGACTGAGGCCTACCTGAGCCTCGGGCCTCCCTTTATTGACTCACCTCAGGCCTCTGCCGCTCCAATGAAAGGGATTTTAATGGTTGAGTTCCTTATACACCTTGGAATTCTGGAGAACTGGTTCGTAGATTGCAGACACGCGGCTTAGATCTGCTGATGTGAACCGAGGCAAAACTACAGGATCCTTGAATAATCTTTCACAATTCAACTGAAAGCAGCCGGAATGTCCAGCTTTGAGAGAGGCTTTCTGCACCGTCAGGGCTGGAAATGTGAGTGAGCGAGCGACACTGTAGTGTTTTGAGTGTGTGCAGAACTGAACAGAGAAACACAAATGTAACAGGACTTTGTTACGTTGAATAAGAAATGCGAATTGTTCCATTTTTCTACTATTTAATTGAACATGATTTACAAAATGTTTCCGCCCGGTTTCGAACCGGGGACCTTTCGCGTGTTAGGCGAACGTGATAACCACTACACTACGGAAACGCTGTGCTGAATAGCCGGCTTCTGCGGTAAATCTATGATTCTATAAAAAAAGTTATTAAAGTTTGACTGTCACCCGGCAAACATGTTAGCATTTCCTTCAGTGTGCAACACAAGTATTTCTGGGTTAATTAAAACAATTATGAAGAGTCTCACAGACTTCAATTGTCTTTGTCAGAACTGAATTCCCTGACTGGGAATCAAACCTGATTGATTCCTATGATGATGGGGTTGTACTTTGAGGAGAGATTGAGTAGCTTGGGCCTGTATTCTCTCGAGTTCAGAAGAACGAGAGGTGTTCTCATTGAAAGGTACAATTTTCTTGGAGGGCTTGGAAGGGTAGACGCTGAGAGGCTGTTTCCCCTGGCTGGAGAGTCTAGAACTAGGGGATAGAGTCTCAGGATAAGGGGCCGGCCATTTGAGACTGAGATGAGATGACATTTCTTCACTCAGAGGGTTGTGAACCTTTGGAATTCTCAACCTCAGAGGGCAGTGGATGCTCAATTCATTCAGTATATGCAAGGATTTGGGTGTCCTTTTACACGGAATACAGAAAGTTAACGTGCATGTACAGCAAGCAGTTAGGAAGGTGTTTGGCATGTTCGCCTTTATTGCAAGGGGGTTGGAGTACAAGAGTAAAGAAGTCTTGCTGCAATTGTACGGGGCTTTTGGACTTTAAGAAAATCAAGGGATATGGGGATCGCACGGGAAAGTGCAGTTGAGGTAAAAGGTCTGTCATGATCTTATTCCGGTTCAGTGAGTGGGCGCGCTCCACCTAGAGACGGGTACCAATGAATTGGCCCCGCCCCCTGCCTTTGAAAAAGCCCGCGAAGCTCTTACCCCGCTGGGGAAAAAGGCCACGTAGGTGAGTTTATTGACTCACCTCAGGCCTCTGCCGCTCCAACCAGGTCCGCTCCTCCTTCCCCGCTGTCGACGCTGGACTGAGGCCTACCTGAGCCTCGGGCCTCCCTTTATTGACTCACCTCAGGCCTCTGCCGCTCCAATGAAAGGGATTTTAATGGTTGAGTTCCTTATACACCTTGGAATTCTGGAGAACTGGTTCGTAGATTGCAGACACGCGGCTTAGATCTGCTGATGTGAACCGAGGCAAAACTACAGGATCCTTGAATAATCTTTCACAATTCAACTGAAAGCAGCCGGAATGTCCAGCTTTGAGAGAGGCTTTCTGCACCGTCAGGGCTGGAAATGTGAGTGAGCGAGCGACACTGTAGTGTTTTGAGTGTGTGCAGAACTGAACAGAGAAACACAAATGTAACAGGACTTTGTTACGTTGAATAAGAAATGCGAATTGTTCCATTTTTCTACTATTTAATTGAACATGATTTACAAAATGTTTCCGCCCGGTTTCGAACCGGGGACCTTTCGCGTGTTAGGCGAACGTGATAACCACTACACTACGGAAACGCTGTGCTGAATAGCCGGCTTCTGCGGTAAATCTATGATTCTATAAAAAAAGTTATTAAAGTTTGACTGTCACCCGGCAAACATGTTAGCATTTCCTTCAGTGTGCAACACAAGTATTTCTGGGTTAATTAAAACAATTATGAAGAGTCTCACAGACTTCAATTGTCTTTGTCAGAACTGAATTCCCTGACTGGGAATCAAACCTGATTGATTCCTATGATGATGGGGTTGTACTTTGAGGAGAGATTGAGTAGCTTGGGCCTGTATTCTCTCGAGTTCAGAAGAACGAGAGGTGTTCTCATTGAAAGGTACAATTTTCTTGGAGGGCTTGGAAGGGTAGACGCTGAGAGGCTGTTTCCCCTGGCTGGAGAGTCTAGAACTAGGGGATAGAGTCTCAGGATAAGGGGCCGGCCATTTGAGACTGAGATGAGATGACATTTCTTCACTCAGAGGGTTGTGAACCTTTGGAATTCTCAACCTCAGAGGGCAGTGGATGCTCAATTCATTCAGTATATGCAAGGATTTGGGTGTCCTTTTACACGGAATACAGAAAGTTAACGTGCATGTACAGCAAGCAGTTAGGAAGGTGTTTGGCATGTTCGCCTTTATTGCAAGGGGGTTGGAGTACAAGAGTAAAGAAGTCTTGCTGCAATTGTACGGGGCTTTTGGACTTTAAGAAAATCAAGGGATATGGGGATCGCACGGGAAAGTGCAGTTGAGGTAAAAGGTCTGTCATGATCTTATTCCGGTTCAGTGAGTGGGCGCGCTCCACCTAGAGACGGGTACCAATGAATTGGCCCCGCCCCCTGCCTTTGAAAAAGCCCGCGAAGCTCTTACCCCGCTGGGGAAAAAGGCCACGTAGGTGAGTTTATTGACTCACCTCAGGCCTCTGCCGCTCCAACCAGGTCCGCTCCTCCTTCCCCGCTGTCGACGCTGGACTGAGGCCTACCTGAGCCTCGGGCCTCCCTTTATTGACTCACCTCAGGCCTCTGCCGCTCCAATGAAAGGGATTTTAATGGTTGAGTTCCTTATACACCTTGGAATTCTGGAGAACTGGTTCGTAGATTGCAGACACGCGGCTTAGATCTGCTGATGTGAACCGAGGCAAAACTACAGGATCCTTGAATAATCTTTCACAATTCAACTGAAAGCAGCCGGAATGTCCAGCTTTGAGAGAGGCTTTCTGCACCGTCAGGGCTGGAAATGTGAGTGAGCGAGCGACACTGTAGTGTTTTGAGTGTGTGCAGAACTGAACAGAGAAACACAAATGTAACAGGACTTTGTTACGTTGAATAAGAAATGCGAATTGTTCCATTTTTCTACTATTTAATTGAACATGATTTACAAAATGTTTCCGCCCGGTTTCGAACCGGGGACCTTTCGCGTGTTAGGCGAACGTGATAACCACTACACTACGGAAACGCTGTGCTGAATAGCCGGCTTCTGCGGTAAATCTATGATTCTATAAAAAAAGTTATTAAAGTTTGACTGTCACCCGGCAAACATGTTAGCATTTCCTTCAGTGTGCAACACAAGTATTTCTGGGTTAATTAAAACAATTATGAAGAGTCTCACAGACTTCAATTGTCTTTGTCAGAACTGAATTCCCTGACTGGGAATCAAACCTGATTGATTCCTATGATGATGGGGTTGTACTTTGAGGAGAGATTGAGTAGCTTGGGCCTGTATTCTCTCGAGTTCAGAAGAACGAGAGGTGTTCTCATTGAAAGGTACAATTTTCTTGGAGGGCTTGGAAGGGTAGACGCTGAGAGGCTGTTTCCCCTGGCTGGAGAGTCTAGAACTAGGGGATAGAGTCTCAGGATAAGGGGCCGGCCATTTGAGACTGAGATGAGATGACATTTCTTCACTCAGAGGGTTGTGAACCTTTGGAATTCTCAACCTCAGAGGGCAGTGGATGCTCAATTCATTCAGTATATGCAAGGATTTGGGTGTCCTTTTACACGGAATACAGAAAGTTAACGTGCATGTACAGCAAGCAGTTAGGAAGGTGTTTGGCATGTTCGCCTTTATTGCAAGGGGGTTGGAGTACAAGAGTAAAGAAGTCTTGCTGCAATTGTACGGGGCTTTTGGACTTTAAGAAAATCAAGGGATATGGGGATCGCACGGGAAAGTGCAGTTGAGGTAAAAGGTCTGTCATGATCTTATTCCGGTTCAGTGAGTGGGCGCGCTCCACCTAGAGACGGGTACCAATGAATTGGCCCCGCCCCCTGCCTTTGAAAAAGCCCGCGAAGCTCTTACCCCGCTGGGGAAAAAGGCCACGTAGGTGAGTTTATTGACTCACCTCAGGCCTCTGCCGCTCCAACCAGGTCCGCTCCTCCTTCCCCGCTGTCGACGCTGGACTGAGGCCTACCTGAGCCTCGGGCCTCCCTTTATTGACTCACCTCAGGCCTCTGCCGCTCCAATGAAAGGGATTTTAATGGTTGAGTTCCTTATACACCTTGGAATTCTGGAGAACTGGTTCGTAGATTGCAGACACGCGGCTTAGATCTGCTGATGTGAACCGAGGCAAAACTACAGGATCCTTGAATAATCTTTCACAATTCAACTGAAAGCAGCCGGAATGTCCAGCTTTGAGAGAGGCTTTCTGCACCGTCAGGGCTGGAAATGTGAGTGAGCGAGCGACACTGTAGTGTTTTGAGTGTGTGCAGAACTGAACAGAGAAACACAAATGTAACAGGACTTTGTTACGTTGAATAAGAAATGCGAATTGTTCCATTTTTCTACTATTTAATTGAACATGATTTACAAAATGTTTCCGCCCGGTTTCGAACCGGGGACCTTTCGCGTGTTAGGCGAACGTGATAACCACTACACTACGGAAACGCTGTGCTGAATAGCCGGCTTCTGCGGTAAATCTATGATTCTATAAAAAAAGTTATTAAAGTTTGACTGTCACCCGGCAAACATGTTAGCATTTCCTTCAGTGTGCAACACAAGTATTTCTGGGTTAATTAAAACAATTATGAAGAGTCTCACAGACTTCAATTGTCTTTGTCAGAACTGAATTCCCTGACTGGGAATCAAACCTGATTGATTCCTATGATGATGGGGTTGTACTTTGAGGAGAGATTGAGTAGCTTGGGCCTGTATTCTCTCGAGTTCAGAAGAACGAGAGGTGTTCTCATTGAAAGGTACAATTTTCTTGGAGGGCTTGGAAGGGTAGACGCTGAGAGGCTGTTTCCCCTGGCTGGAGAGTCTAGAACTAGGGGATAGAGTCTCAGGATAAGGGGCCGGCCATTTGAGACTGAGATGAGATGACATTTCTTCACTCAGAGGGTTGTGAACCTTTGGAATTCTCAACCTCAGAGGGCAGTGGATGCTCAATTCATTCAGTATATGCAAGGATTTGGGTGTCCTTTTACACGGAATACAGAAAGTTAACGTGCATGTACAGCAAGCAGTTAGGAAGGTGTTTGGCATGTTCGCCTTTATTGCAAGGGGGTTGGAGTACAAGAGTAAAGAAGTCTTGCTGCAATTGTACGGGGCTTTTGGACTTTAAGAAAATCAAGGGATATGGGGATCGCACGGGAAAGTGCAGTTGAGGTAAAAGGTCTGTCATGATCTTATTCCGGTTCAGTGAGTGGGCGCGCTCCACCTAGAGACGGGTACCAATGAATTGGCCCCGCCCCCTGCCTTTGAAAAAGCCCGCGAAGCTCTTACCCCGCTGGGGAAAAAGGCCACGTAGGTGAGTTTATTGACTCACCTCAGGCCTCTGCCGCTCCAACCAGGTCCGCTCCTCCTTCCCCGCTGTCGACGCTGGACTGAGGCCTACCTGAGCCTCGGGCCTCCCTTTATTGACTCACCTCAGGCCTCTGCCGCTCCAATGAAAGGGATTTTAATGGTTGAGTTCCTTATACACCTTGGAATTCTGGAGAACTGGTTCGTAGATTGCAGACACGCGGCTTAGATCTGCTGATGTGAACCGAGGCAAAACTACAGGATCCTTGAATAATCTTTCACAATTCAACTGAAAGCAGCCGGAATGTCCAGCTTTGAGAGAGGCTTTCTGCACCGTCAGGGCTGGAAATGTGAGTGAGCGAGCGACACTGTAGTGTTTTGAGTGTGTGCAGAACTGAACAGAGAAACACAAATGTAACAGGACTTTGTTACGTTGAATAAGAAATGCGAATTGTTCCATTTTTCTACTATTTAATTGAACATGATTTACAAAATGTTTCCGCCCGGTTTCGAACCGGGGACCTTTCGCGTGTTAGGCGAACGTGATAACCACTACACTACGGAAACGCTGTGCTGAATAGCCGGCTTCTGCGGTAAATCTATGATTCTATAAAAAAAGTTATTAAAGTTTGACTGTCACCCGGCAAACATGTTAGCATTTCCTTCAGTGTGCAACACAAGTATTTCTGGGTTAATTAAAACAATTATGAAGAGTCTCACAGACTTCAATTGTCTTTGTCAGAACTGAATTCCCTGACTGGGAATCAAACCTGATTGATTCCTATGATGATGGGGTTGTACTTTGAGGAGAGATTGAGTAGCTTGGGCCTGTATTCTCTCGAGTTCAGAAGAACGAGAGGTGTTCTCATTGAAAGGTACAATTTTCTTGGAGGGCTTGGAAGGGTAGACGCTGAGAGGCTGTTTCCCCTGGCTGGAGAGTCTAGAACTAGGGGATAGAGTCTCAGGATAAGGGGCCGGCCATTTGAGACTGAGATGAGATGACATTTCTTCACTCAGAGGGTTGTGAACCTTTGGAATTCTCAACCTCAGAGGGCAGTGGATGCTCAATTCATTCAGTATATGCAAGGATTTGGGTGTCCTTTTACACGGAATACAGAAAGTTAACGTGCATGTACAGCAAGCAGTTAGGAAGGTGTTTGGCATGTTCGCCTTTATTGCAAGGGGGTTGGAGTACAAGAGTAAAGAAGTCTTGCTGCAATTGTACGGGGCTTTTGGACTTTAAGAAAATCAAGGGATATGGGGATCGCACGGGAAAGTGCAGTTGAGGTAAAAGGTCTGTCATGATCTTATTCCGGTTCAGTGAGTGGGCGCGCTCCACCTAGAGACGGGTACCAATGAATTGGCCCCGCCCCCTGCCTTTGAAAAAGCCCGCGAAGCTCTTACCCCGCTGGGGAAAAAGGCCACGTAGGTGAGTTTATTGACTCACCTCAGGCCTCTGCCGCTCCAACCAGGTCCGCTCCTCCTTCCCCGCTGTCGACGCTGGACTGAGGCCTACCTGAGCCTCGGGCCTCCCTTTATTGACTCACCTCAGGCCTCTGCCGCTCCAATGAAAGGGATTTTAATGGTTGAGTTCCTTATACACCTTGGAATTCTGGAGAACTGGTTCGTAGATTGCAGACACGCGGCTTAGATCTGCTGATGTGAACCGAGGCAAAACTACAGGATCCTTGAATAATCTTTCACAATTCAACTGAAAGCAGCCGGAATGTCCAGCTTTGAGAGAGGCTTTCTGCACCGTCAGGGCTGGAAATGTGAGTGAGCGAGCGACACTGTAGTGTTTTGAGTGTGTGCAGAACTGAACAGAGAAACACAAATGTAACAGGACTTTGTTACGTTGAATAAGAAATGCGAATTGTTCCATTTTTCTACTATTTAATTGAACATGATTTACAAAATGTTTCCGCCCGGTTTCGAACCGGGGACCTTTCGCGTGTTAGGCGAACGTGATAACCACTACACTACGGAAACGCTGTGCTGAATAGCCGGCTTCTGCGGTAAATCTATGATTCTATAAAAAAAGTTATTAAAGTTTGACTGTCACCCGGCAAACATGTTAGCATTTCCTTCAGTGTGCAACACAAGTATTTCTGGGTTAATTAAAACAATTATGAAGAGTCTCACAGACTTCAATTGTCTTTGTCAGAACTGAATTCCCTGACTGGGAATCAAACCTGATTGATTCCTATGATGATGGGGTTGTACTTTGAGGAGAGATTGAGTAGCTTGGGCCTGTATTCTCTCGAGTTCAGAAGAACGAGAGGTGTTCTCATTGAAAGGTACAATTTTCTTGGAGGGCTTGGAAGGGTAGACGCTGAGAGGCTGTTTCCCCTGGCTGGAGAGTCTAGAACTAGGGGATAGAGTCTCAGGATAAGGGGCCGGCCATTTGAGACTGAGATGAGATGACATTTCTTCACTCAGAGGGTTGTGAACCTTTGGAATTCTCAACCTCAGAGGGCAGTGGATGCTCAATTCATTCAGTATATGCAAGGATTTGGGTGTCCTTTTACACGGAATACAGAAAGTTAACGTGCATGTACAGCAAGCAGTTAGGAAGGTGTTTGGCATGTTCGCCTTTATTGCAAGGGGGTTGGAGTACAAGAGTAAAGAAGTCTTGCTGCAATTGTACGGGGCTTTTGGACTTTAAGAAAATCAAGGGATATGGGGATCGCACGGGAAAGTGCAGTTGAGGTAAAAGGTCTGTCATGATCTTATTCCGGTTCAGTGAGTGGGCGCGCTCCACCTAGAGACGGGTACCAATGAATTGGCCCCGCCCCCTGCCTTTGAAAAAGCCCGCGAAGCTCTTACCCCGCTGGGGAAAAAGGCCACGTAGGTGAGTTTATTGACTCACCTCAGGCCTCTGCCGCTCCAACCAGGTCCGCTCCTCCTTCCCCGCTGTCGACGCTGGACTGAGGCCTACCTGAGCCTCGGGCCTCCCTTTATTGACTCACCTCAGGCCTCTGCCGCTCCAATGAAAGGGATTTTAATGGTTGAGTTCCTTATACACCTTGGAATTCTGGAGAACTGGTTCGTAGATTGCAGACACGCGGCTTAGATCTGCTGATGTGAACCGAGGCAAAACTACAGGATCCTTGAATAATCTTTCACAATTCAACTGAAAGCAGCCGGAATGTCCAGCTTTGAGAGAGGCTTTCTGCACCGTCAGGGCTGGAAATGTGAGTGAGCGAGCGACACTGTAGTGTTTTGAGTGTGTGCAGAACTGAACAGAGAAACACAAATGTAACAGGACTTTGTTACGTTGAATAAGAAATGCGAATTGTTCCATTTTTCTACTATTTAATTGAACATGATTTACAAAATGTTTCCGCCCGGTTTCGAACCGGGGACCTTTCGCGTGTTAGGCGAACGTGATAACCACTACACTACGGAAACGCTGTGCTGAATAGCCGGCTTCTGCGGTAAATCTATGATTCTATAAAAAAAGTTATTAAAGTTTGACTGTCACCCGGCAAACATGTTAGCATTTCCTTCAGTGTGCAACACAAGTATTTCTGGGTTAATTAAAACAATTATGAAGAGTCTCACAGACTTCAATTGTCTTTGTCAGAACTGAATTCCCTGACTGGGAATCAAACCTGATTGATTCCTATGATGATGGGGTTGTACTTTGAGGAGAGATTGAGTAGCTTGGGCCTGTATTCTCTCGAGTTCAGAAGAACGAGAGGTGTTCTCATTGAAAGGTACAATTTTCTTGGAGGGCTTGGAAGGGTAGACGCTGAGAGGCTGTTTCCCCTGGCTGGAGAGTCTAGAACTAGGGGATAGAGTCTCAGGATAAGGGGCCGGCCATTTGAGACTGAGATGAGATGACATTTCTTCACTCAGAGGGTTGTGAACCTTTGGAATTCTCAACCTCAGAGGGCAGTGGATGCTCAATTCATTCAGTATATGCAAGGATTTGGGTGTCCTTTTACACGGAATACAGAAAGTTAACGTGCATGTACAGCAAGCAGTTAGGAAGGTGTTTGGCATGTTCGCCTTTATTGCAAGGGGGTTGGAGTACAAGAGTAAAGAAGTCTTGCTGCAATTGTACGGGGCTTTTGGACTTTAAGAAAATCAAGGGATATGGGGATCGCACGGGAAAGTGCAGTTGAGGTAAAAGGTCTGTCATGATCTTATTCCGGTTCAGTGAGTGGGCGCGCTCCACCTAGAGACGGGTACCAATGAATTGGCCCCGCCCCCTGCCTTTGAAAAAGCCCGCGAAGCTCTTACCCCGCTGGGGAAAAAGGCCACGTAGGTGAGTTTATTGACTCACCTCAGGCCTCTGCCGCTCCAACCAGGTCCGCTCCTCCTTCCCCGCTGTCGACGCTGGACTGAGGCCTACCTGAGCCTCGGGCCTCCCTTTATTGACTCACCTCAGGCCTCTGCCGCTCCAATGAAAGGGATTTTAATGGTTGAGTTCCTTATACACCTTGGAATTCTGGAGAACTGGTTCGTAGATTGCAGACACGCGGCTTAGATCTGCTGATGTGAACCGAGGCAAAACTACAGGATCCTTGAATAATCTTTCACAATTCAACTGAAAGCAGCCGGAATGTCCAGCTTTGAGAGAGGCTTTCTGCACCGTCAGGGCTGGAAATGTGAGTGAGCGAGCGACACTGTAGTGTTTTGAGTGTGTGCAGAACTGAACAGAGAAACACAAATGTAACAGGACTTTGTTACGTTGAATAAGAAATGCGAATTGTTCCATTTTTCTACTATTTAATTGAACATGATTTACAAAATGTTTCCGCCCGGTTTCGAACCGGGGACCTTTCGCGTGTTAGGCGAACGTGATAACCACTACACTACGGAAACGCTGTGCTGAATAGCCGGCTTCTGCGGTAAATCTATGATTCTATAAAAAAAGTTATTAAAGTTTGACTGTCACCCGGCAAACATGTTAGCATTTCCTTCAGTGTGCAACACAAGTATTTCTGGGTTAATTAAAACAATTATGAAGAGTCTCACAGACTTCAATTGTCTTTGTCAGAACTGAATTCCCTGACTGGGAATCAAACCTGATTGATTCCTATGATGATGGGGTTGTACTTTGAGGAGAGATTGAGTAGCTTGGGCCTGTATTCTCTCGAGTTCAGAAGAACGAGAGGTGTTCTCATTGAAAGGTACAATTTTCTTGGAGGGCTTGGAAGGGTAGACGCTGAGAGGCTGTTTCCCCTGGCTGGAGAGTCTAGAACTAGGGGATAGAGTCTCAGGATAAGGGGCCGGCCATTTGAGACTGAGATGAGATGACATTTCTTCACTCAGAGGGTTGTGAACCTTTGGAATTCTCAACCTCAGAGGGCAGTGGATGCTCAATTCATTCAGTATATGCAAGGATTTGGGTGTCCTTTTACACGGAATACAGAAAGTTAACGTGCATGTACAGCAAGCAGTTAGGAAGGTGTTTGGCATGTTCGCCTTTATTGCAAGGGGGTTGGAGTACAAGAGTAAAGAAGTCTTGCTGCAATTGTACGGGGCTTTTGGACTTTAAGAAAATCAAGGGATATGGGGATCGCACGGGAAAGTGCAGTTGAGGTAAAAGGTCTGTCATGATCTTATTCCGGTTCAGTGAGTGGGCGCGCTCCACCTAGAGACGGGTACCAATGAATTGGCCCCGCCCCCTGCCTTTGAAAAAGCCCGCGAAGCTCTTACCCCGCTGGGGAAAAAGGCCACGTAGGTGAGTTTATTGACTCACCTCAGGCCTCTGCCGCTCCAACCAGGTCCGCTCCTCCTTCCCCGCTGTCGACGCTGGACTGAGGCCTACCTGAGCCTCGGGCCTCCCTTTATTGACTCACCTCAGGCCTCTGCCGCTCCAATGAAAGGGATTTTAATGGTTGAGTTCCTTATACACCTTGGAATTCTGGAGAACTGGTTCGTAGATTGCAGACACGCGGCTTAGATCTGCTGATGTGAACCGAGGCAAAACTACAGGATCCTTGAATAATCTTTCACAATTCAACTGAAAGCAGCCGGAATGTCCAGCTTTGAGAGAGGCTTTCTGCACCGTCAGGGCTGGAAATGTGAGTGAGCGAGCGACACTGTAGTGTTTTGAGTGTGTGCAGAACTGAACAGAGAAACACAAATGTAACAGGACTTTGTTACGTTGAATAAGAAATGCGAATTGTTCCATTTTTCTACTATTTAATTGAACATGATTTACAAAATGTTTCCGCCCGGTTTCGAACCGGGGACCTTTCGCGTGTTAGGCGAACGTGATAACCACTACACTACGGAAACGCTGTGCTGAATAGCCGGCTTCTGCGGTAAATCTATGATTCTATAAAAAAAGTTATTAAAGTTTGACTGTCACCCGGCAAACATGTTAGCATTTCCTTCAGTGTGCAACACAAGTATTTCTGGGTTAATTAAAACAATTATGAAGAGTCTCACAGACTTCAATTGTCTTTGTCAGAACTGAATTCCCTGACTGGGAATCAAACCTGATTGATTCCTATGATGATGGGGTTGTACTTTGAGGAGAGATTGAGTAGCTTGGGCCTGTATTCTCTCGAGTTCAGAAGAACGAGAGGTGTTCTCATTGAAAGGTACAATTTTCTTGGAGGGCTTGGAAGGGTAGACGCTGAGAGGCTGTTTCCCCTGGCTGGAGAGTCTAGAACTAGGGGATAGAGTCTCAGGATAAGGGGCCGGCCATTTGAGACTGAGATGAGATGACATTTCTTCACTCAGAGGGTTGTGAACCTTTGGAATTCTCAACCTCAGAGGGCAGTGGATGCTCAATTCATTCAGTATATGCAAGGATTTGGGTGTCCTTTTACACGGAATACAGAAAGTTAACGTGCATGTACAGCAAGCAGTTAGGAAGGTGTTTGGCATGTTCGCCTTTATTGCAAGGGGGTTGGAGTACAAGAGTAAAGAAGTCTTGCTGCAATTGTACGGGGCTTTTGGACTTTAAGAAAATCAAGGGATATGGGGATCGCACGGGAAAGTGCAGTTGAGGTAAAAGGTCTGTCATGATCTTATTCCGGTTCAGTGAGTGGGCGCGCTCCACCTAGAGACGGGTACCAATGAATTGGCCCCGCCCCCTGCCTTTGAAAAAGCCCGCGAAGCTCTTACCCCGCTGGGGAAAAAGGCCACGTAGGTGAGTTTATTGACTCACCTCAGGCCTCTGCCGCTCCAACCAGGTCCGCTCCTCCTTCCCCGCTGTCGACGCTGGACTGAGGCCTACCTGAGCCTCGGGCCTCCCTTTATTGACTCACCTCAGGCCTCTGCCGCTCCAATGAAAGGGATTTTAATGGTTGAGTTCCTTATACACCTTGGAATTCTGGAGAACTGGTTCGTAGATTGCAGACACGCGGCTTAGATCTGCTGATGTGAACCGAGGCAAAACTACAGGATCCTTGAATAATCTTTCACAATTCAACTGAAAGCAGCCGGAATGTCCAGCTTTGAGAGAGGCTTTCTGCACCGTCAGGGCTGGAAATGTGAGTGAGCGAGCGACACTGTAGTGTTTTGAGTGTGTGCAGAACTGAACAGAGAAACACAAATGTAACAGGACTTTGTTACGTTGAATAAGAAATGCGAATTGTTCCATTTTTCTACTATTTAATTGAACATGATTTACAAAATGTTTCCGCCCGGTTTCGAACCGGGGACCTTTCGCGTGTTAGGCGAACGTGATAACCACTACACTACGGAAACGCTGTGCTGAATAGCCGGCTTCTGCGGTAAATCTATGATTCTATAAAAAAAGTTATTAAAGTTTGACTGTCACCCGGCAAACATGTTAGCATTTCCTTCAGTGTGCAACACAAGTATTTCTGGGTTAATTAAAACAATTATGAAGAGTCTCACAGACTTCAATTGTCTTTGTCAGAACTGAATTCCCTGACTGGGAATCAAACCTGATTGATTCCTATGATGATGGGGTTGTACTTTGAGGAGAGATTGAGTAGCTTGGGCCTGTATTCTCTCGAGTTCAGAAGAACGAGAGGTGTTCTCATTGAAAGGTACAATTTTCTTGGAGGGCTTGGAAGGGTAGACGCTGAGAGGCTGTTTCCCCTGGCTGGAGAGTCTAGAACTAGGGGATAGAGTCTCAGGATAAGGGGCCGGCCATTTGAGACTGAGATGAGATGACATTTCTTCACTCAGAGGGTTGTGAACCTTTGGAATTCTCAACCTCAGAGGGCAGTGGATGCTCAATTCATTCAGTATATGCAAGGATTTGGGTGTCCTTTTACACGGAATACAGAAAGTTAACGTGCATGTACAGCAAGCAGTTAGGAAGGTGTTTGGCATGTTCGCCTTTATTGCAAGGGGGTTGGAGTACAAGAGTAAAGAAGTCTTGCTGCAATTGTACGGGGCTTTTGGACTTTAAGAAAATCAAGGGATATGGGGATCGCACGGGAAAGTGCAGTTGAGGTAAAAGGTCTGTCATGATCTTATTCCGGTTCAGTGAGTGGGCGCGCTCCACCTAGAGACGGGTACCAATGAATTGGCCCCGCCCCCTGCCTTTGAAAAAGCCCGCGAAGCTCTTACCCCGCTGGGGAAAAAGGCCACGTAGGTGAGTTTATTGACTCACCTCAGGCCTCTGCCGCTCCAACCAGGTCCGCTCCTCCTTCCCCGCTGTCGACGCTGGACTGAGGCCTACCTGAGCCTCGGGCCTCCCTTTATTGACTCACCTCAGGCCTCTGCCGCTCCAATGAAAGGGATTTTAATGGTTGAGTTCCTTATACACCTTGGAATTCTGGAGAACTGGTTCGTAGATTGCAGACACGCGGCTTAGATCTGCTGATGTGAACCGAGGCAAAACTACAGGATCCTTGAATAATCTTTCACAATTCAACTGAAAGCAGCCGGAATGTCCAGCTTTGAGAGAGGCTTTCTGCACCGTCAGGGCTGGAAATGTGAGTGAGCGAGCGACACTGTAGTGTTTTGAGTGTGTGCAGAACTGAACAGAGAAACACAAATGTAACAGGACTTTGTTACGTTGAATAAGAAATGCGAATTGTTCCATTTTTCTACTATTTAATTGAACATGATTTACAAAATGTTTCCGCCCGGTTTCGAACCGGGGACCTTTCGCGTGTTAGGCGAACGTGATAACCACTACACTACGGAAACGCTGTGCTGAATAGCCGGCTTCTGCGGTAAATCTATGATTCTATAAAAAAAGTTATTAAAGTTTGACTGTCACCCGGCAAACATGTTAGCATTTCCTTCAGTGTGCAACACAAGTATTTCTGGGTTAATTAAAACAATTATGAAGAGTCTCACAGACTTCAATTGTCTTTGTCAGAACTGAATTCCCTGACTGGGAATCAAACCTGATTGATTCCTATGATGATGGGGTTGTACTTTGAGGAGAGATTGAGTAGCTTGGGCCTGTATTCTCTCGAGTTCAGAAGAACGAGAGGTGTTCTCATTGAAAGGTACAATTTTCTTGGAGGGCTTGGAAGGGTAGACGCTGAGAGGCTGTTTCCCCTGGCTGGAGAGTCTAGAACTAGGGGATAGAGTCTCAGGATAAGGGGCCGGCCATTTGAGACTGAGATGAGATGACATTTCTTCACTCAGAGGGTTGTGAACCTTTGGAATTCTCAACCTCAGAGGGCAGTGGATGCTCAATTCATTCAGTATATGCAAGGATTTGGGTGTCCTTTTACACGGAATACAGAAAGTTAACGTGCATGTACAGCAAGCAGTTAGGAAGGTGTTTGGCATGTTCGCCTTTATTGCAAGGGGGTTGGAGTACAAGAGTAAAGAAGTCTTGCTGCAATTGTACGGGGCTTTTGGACTTTAAGAAAATCAAGGGATATGGGGATCGCACGGGAAAGTGCAGTTGAGGTAAAAGGTCTGTCATGATCTTATTCCGGTTCAGTGAGTGGGCGCGCTCCACCTAGAGACGGGTACCAATGAATTGGCCCCGCCCCCTGCCTTTGAAAAAGCCCGCGAAGCTCTTACCCCGCTGGGGAAAAAGGCCACGTAGGTGAGTTTATTGACTCACCTCAGGCCTCTGCCGCTCCAACCAGGTCCGCTCCTCCTTCCCCGCTGTCGACGCTGGACTGAGGCCTACCTGAGCCTCGGGCCTCCCTTTATTGACTCACCTCAGGCCTCTGCCGCTCCAATGAAAGGGATTTTAATGGTTGAGTTCCTTATACACCTTGGAATTCTGGAGAACTGGTTCGTAGATTGCAGACACGCGGCTTAGATCTGCTGATGTGAACCGAGGCAAAACTACAGGATCCTTGAATAATCTTTCACAATTCAACTGAAAGCAGCCGGAATGTCCAGCTTTGAGAGAGGCTTTCTGCACCGTCAGGGCTGGAAATGTGAGTGAGCGAGCGACACTGTAGTGTTTTGAGTGTGTGCAGAACTGAACAGAGAAACACAAATGTAACAGGACTTTGTTACGTTGAATAAGAAATGCGAATTGTTCCATTTTTCTACTATTTAATTGAACATGATTTACAAAATGTTTCCGCCCGGTTTCGAACCGGGGACCTTTCGCGTGTTAGGCGAACGTGATAACCACTACACTACGGAAACGCTGTGCTGAATAGCCGGCTTCTGCGGTAAATCTATGATTCTGTAAAAAAAGTTATTAAAGTTTGACTGTCACCCGGCAAACATGTTAGCATTTCCTTCAGTGTGCAACACAAGTATTTCTGGGTTAATTAAAACAATTATGAAGAGTCTCACAGACTTCAATTGTCTTTGTCAGAACTGAATTCCCTGACTGGGAATCAAACCTGATTGATTCCTATGATGATGGGGTTGTACTTTGAGGAGAGATTGAGTAGCTTGGGCCTGTATTCTCTCGAGTTCAGAAGAACGAGAGGTGTTCTCATTGAAAGGTACAATTTTCTTGGAGGGCTTGGAAGGGTAGACGCTGAGAGGCTGTTTCCCCTGGCTGGAGAGTCTAGAACTAGGGGATAGAGTCTCAGGATAAGGGGCCGGCCATTTGAGACTGAGATGAGATGACATTTCTTCACTCAGAGGGTTGTGAACCTTTGGAATTCTCAACCTCAGAGGGCAGTGGATGCTCAATTCATTCAGTATATGCAAGGATTTGGGTGTCCTTTTACACGGAATACAGAAAGTTAACGTGCATGTACAGCAAGCAGTTAGGAAGGTGTTTGGCATGTTCGCCTTTATTGCAAGGGGGTTGGAGTACAAGAGTAAAGAAGTCTTGCTGCAATTGTACGGGGCTTTTGGACTTTAAGAAAATCAAGGGATATGGGGATCGCACGGGAAAGTGCAGTTGAGGTAAAAGGTCTGTCATGATCTTATTCCGGTTCAGTGAGTGGGCGCGCTCCACCTAGAGACGGGTACCAATGAATTGGCCCCGCCCCCTGCCTTTGAAAAAGCCCGCGAAGCTCTTACCCCGCTGGGGAAAAAGGCCACGTAGGTGAGTTTATTGACTCACCTCAGGCCTCTGCCGCTCCAACCAGGTCCGCTCCTCCTTCCCCGCTGTCGACGCTGGACTGAGGCCTACCTGAGCCTCGGGCCTCCCTTTATTGACTCACCTCAGGCCTCTGCCGCTCCAATGAAAGGGATTTTAATGGTTGAGTTCCTTATACACCTTGGAATTCTGGAGAACTGGTTCGTAGATTGCAGACACGCGGCTTAGATCTGCTGATGTGAACCGAGGCAAAACTACAGGATCCTTGAATAATCTTTCACAATTCAACTGAAAGCAGCCGGAATGTCCAGCTTTGAGAGAGGCTTTCTGCACCGTCAGGGCTGGAAATGTGAGTGAGCGAGCGACACTGTAGTGTTTTGAGTGTGTGCAGAACTGAACAGAGAAACACAAATGTAACAGGACTTTGTTACGTTGAATAAGAAATGCGAATTGTTCCATTTTTCTACTATTTAATTGAACATGATTTACAAAATGTTTCCGCCCGGTTTCGAACCGGGGACCTTTCGCGTGTTAGGCGAACGTGATAACCACTACACTACGGAAACGCTGTGCTGAATAGCCGGCTTCTGCGGTAAATCTATGATTCTATAAAAAAAGTTATTAAAGTTTGACTGTCACCCGGCAAACATGTTAGCATTTCCTTCAGTGTGCAACACAAGTATTTCTGGGTTAATTAAAACAATTATGAAGAGTCTCACAGACTTCAATTGTCTTTGTCAGAACTGAATTCCCTGACTGGGAATCAAACCTGATTGATTCCTATGATGATGGGGTTGTACTTTGAGGAGAGATTGAGTAGCTTGGGCCTGTATTCTCTCGAGTTCAGAAGAACGAGAGGTGTTCTCATTGAAAGGTACAATTTTCTTGGAGGGCTTGGAAGGGTAGACGCTGAGAGGCTGTTTCCCCTGGCTGGAGAGTCTAGAACTAGGGGATAGAGTCTCAGGATAAGGGGCCGGCCATTTGAGACTGAGATGAGATGACATTTCTTCACTCAGAGGGTTGTGAACCTTTGGAATTCTCAACCTCAGAGGGCAGTGGATGCTCAATTCATTCAGTATATGCAAGGATTTGGGTGTCCTTTTACACGGAATACAGAAAGTTAACGTGCATGTACAGCAAGCAGTTAGGAAGGTGTTTGGCATGTTCGCCTTTATTGCAAGGGGGTTGGAGTACAAGAGTAAAGAAGTCTTGCTGCAATTGTACGGGGCTTTTGGACTTTAAGAAAATCAAGGGATATGGGGATCGCACGGGAAAGTGCAGTTGAGGTAAAAGGTCTGTCATGATCTTATTCCGGTTCAGTGAGTGGGCGCGCTCCACCTAGAGACGGGTACCAATGAATTGGCCCCGCCCCCTGCCTTTGAAAAAGCCCGCGAAGCTCTTACCCCGCTGGGGAAAAAGGCCACGTAGGTGAGTTTATTGACTCACCTCAGGCCTCTGCCGCTCCAACCAGGTCCGCTCCTCCTTCCCCGCTGTCGACGCTGGACTGAGGCCTACCTGAGCCTCGGGCCTCCCTTTATTGACTCACCTCAGGCCTCTGCCGCTCCAATGAAAGGGATTTTAATGGTTGAGTTCCTTATACACCTTGGAATTCTGGAGAACTGGTTCGTAGATTGCAGACACGCGGCTTAGATCTGCTGATGTGAACCGAGGCAAAACTACAGGATCCTTGAATAATCTTTCACAATTCAACTGAAAGCAGCCGGAATGTCCAGCTTTGAGAGAGGCTTTCTGCACCGTCAGGGCTGGAAATGTGAGTGAGCGAGCGACACTGTAGTGTTTTGAGTGTGTGCAGAACTGAACAGAGAAACACAAATGTAACAGGACTTTGTTACGTTGAATAAGAAATGCGAATTGTTCCATTTTTCTACTATTTAATTGAACATGATTTACAAAATGTTTCCGCCCGGTTTCGAACCGGGGACCTTTCGCGTGTTAGGCGAACGTGATAACCACTACACTACGGAAACGCTGTGCTGAATAGCCGGCTTCTGCGGTAAATCTATGATTCTATAAAAAAAGTTATTAAAGTTTGACTGTCACCCGGCAAACATGTTAGCATTTCCTTCAGTGTGCAACACAAGTATTTCTGGGTTAATTAAAACAATTATGAAGAGTCTCACAGACTTCAATTGTCTTTGTCAGAACTGAATTCCCTGACTGGGAATCAAACCTGATTGATTCCTATGATGATGGGGTTGTACTTTGAGGAGAGATTGAGTAGCTTGGGCCTGTATTCTCTCGAGTTCAGAAGAACGAGAGGTGTTCTCATTGAAAGGTACAATTTTCTTGGAGGGCTTGGAAGGGTAGACGCTGAGAGGCTGTTTCCCCTGGCTGGAGAGTCTAGAACTAGGGGATAGAGTCTCAGGATAAGGGGCCGGCCATTTGAGACTGAGATGAGATGACATTTCTTCACTCAGAGGGTTGTGAACCTTTGGAATTCTCAACCTCAGAGGGCAGTGGATGCTCAATTCATTCAGTATATGCAAGGATTTGGGTGTCCTTTTACACGGAATACAGAAAGTTAACGTGCATGTACAGCAAGCAGTTAGGAAGGTGTTTGGCATGTTCGCCTTTATTGCAAGGGGGTTGGAGTACAAGAGTAAAGAAGTCTTGCTGCAATTGTACGGGGCTTTTGGACTTTAAGAAAATCAAGGGATATGGGGATCGCACGGGAAAGTGCAGTTGAGGTAAAAGGTCTGTCATGATCTTATTCCGGTTCAGTGAGTGGGCGCGCTCCACCTAGAGACGGGTACCAATGAATTGGCCCCGCCCCCTGCCTTTGAAAAAGCCCGCGAAGCTCTTACCCCGCTGGGGAAAAAGGCCACGTAGGTGAGTTTATTGACTCACCTCAGGCCTCTGCCGCTCCAACCAGGTCCGCTCCTCCTTCCCCGCTGTCGACGCTGGACTGAGGCCTACCTGAGCCTCGGGCCTCCCTTTATTGACTCACCTCAGGCCTCTGCCGCTCCAATGAAAGGGATTTTAATGGTTGAGTTCCTTATACACCTTGGAATTCTGGAGAACTGGTTCGTAGATTGCAGACACGCGGCTTAGATCTGCTGATGTGAACCGAGGCAAAACTACAGGATCCTTGAATAATCTTTCACAATTCAACTGAAAGCAGCCGGAATGTCCAGCTTTGAGAGAGGCTTTCTGCACCGTCAGGGCTGGAAATGTGAGTGAGCGAGCGACACTGTAGTGTTTTGAGTGTGTGCAGAACTGAACAGAGAAACACAAATGTAACAGGACTTTGTTACGTTGAATAAGAAATGCGAATTGTTCCATTTTTCTACTATTTAATTGAACATGATTTACAAAATGTTTCCGCCCGGTTTCGAACCGGGGACCTTTCGCGTGTTAGGCGAACGTGATAACCACTACACTACGGAAACGCTGTGCTGAATAGCCGGCTTCTGCGGTAAATCTATGATTCTATAAAAAAAGTTATTAAAGTTTGACTGTCACCCGGCAAACATGTTAGCATTTCCTTCAGTGTGCAACACAAGTATTTCTGGGTTAATTAAAACAATTATGAAGAGTCTCACAGACTTCAATTGTCTTTGTCAGAACTGAATTCCCTGACTGGGAATCAAACCTGATTGATTCCTATGATGATGGGGTTGTACTTTGAGGAGAGATTGAGTAGCTTGGGCCTGTATTCTCTCGAGTTCAGAAGAACGAGAGGTGTTCTCATTGAAAGGTACAATTTTCTTGGAGGGCTTGGAAGGGTAGACGCTGAGAGGCTGTTTCCCCTGGCTGGAGAGTCTAGAACTAGGGGATAGAGTCTCAGGATAAGGGGCCGGCCATTTGAGACTGAGATGAGATGACATTTCTTCACTCAGAGGGTTGTGAACCTTTGGAATTCTCAACCTCAGAGGGCAGTGGATGCTCAATTCATTCAGTATATGCAAGGATTTGGGTGTCCTTTTACACGGAATACAGAAAGTTAACGTGCATGTACAGCAAGCAGTTAGGAAGGTGTTTGGCATGTTCGCCTTTATTGCAAGGGGGTTGGAGTACAAGAGTAAAGAAGTCTTGCTGCAATTGTACGGGGCTTTTGGACTTTAAGAAAATCAAGGGATATGGGGATCGCACGGGAAAGTGCAGTTGAGGTAAAAGGTCTGTCATGATCTTATTCCGGTTCAGTGAGTGGGCGCGCTCCACCTAGAGACGGGTACCAATGAATTGGCCCCGCCCCCTGCCTTTGAAAAAGCCCGCGAAGCTCTTACCCCGCTGGGGAAAAAGGCCACGTAGGTGAGTTTATTGACTCACCTCAGGCCTCTGCCGCTCCAACCAGGTCCGCTCCTCCTTCCCCGCTGTCGACGCTGGACTGAGGCCTACCTGAGCCTCGGGCCTCCCTTTATTGACTCACCTCAGGCCTCTGCCGCTCCAATGAAAGGGATTTTAATGGTTGAGTTCCTTATACACCTTGGAATTCTGGAGAACTGGTTCGTAGATTGCAGACACGCGGCTTAGATCTGCTGATGTGAACCGAGGCAAAACTACAGGATCCTTGAATAATCTTTCACAATTCAACTGAAAGCAGCCGGAATGTCCAGCTTTGAGAGAGGCTTTCTGCACCGTCAGGGCTGGAAATGTGAGTGAGCGAGCGACACTGTAGTGTTTTGAGTGTGTGCAGAACTGAACAGAGAAACACAAATGTAACAGGACTTTGTTACGTTGAATAAGAAATGCGAATTGTTCCATTTTTCTACTATTTAATTGAACATGATTTACAAAATGTTTCCGCCCGGTTTCGAACCGGGGACCTTTCGCGTGTTAGGCGAACGTGATAACCACTACACTACGGAAACGCTGTGCTGAATAGCCGGCTTCTGCGGTAAATCTATGATTCTATAAAAAAAGTTATTAAAGTTTGACTGTCACCCGGCAAACATGTTAGCATTTCCTTCAGTGTGCAACACAAGTATTTCTGGGTTAATTAAAACAATTATGAAGAGTCTCACAGACTTCAATTGTCTTTGTCAGAACTGAATTCCCTGACTGGGAATCAAACCTGATTGATTCCTATGATGATGGGGTTGTACTTTGAGGAGAGATTGAGTAGCTTGGGCCTGTATTCTCTCGAGTTCAGAAGAACGAGAGGTGTTCTCATTGAAAGGTACAATTTTCTTGGAGGGCTTGGAAGGGTAGACGCTGAGAGGCTGTTTCCCCTGGCTGGAGAGTCTAGAACTAGGGGATAGAGTCTCAGGATAAGGGGCCGGCCATTTGAGACTGAGATGAGATGACATTTCTTCACTCAGAGGGTTGTGAACCTTTGGAATTCTCAACCTCAGAGGGCAGTGGATGCTCAATTCATTCAGTATATGCAAGGATTTGGGTGTCCTTTTACACGGAATACAGAAAGTTAACGTGCATGTACAGCAAGCAGTTAGGAAGGTGTTTGGCATGTTCGCCTTTATTGCAAGGGGGTTGGAGTACAAGAGTAAAGAAGTCTTGCTGCAATTGTACGGGGCTTTTGGACTTTAAGAAAATCAAGGGATATGGGGATCGCACGGGAAAGTGCAGTTGAGGTAAAAGGTCTGTCATGATCTTATTCCGGTTCAGTGAGTGGGCGCGCTCCACCTAGAGACGGGTACCAATGAATTGGCCCCGCCCCCTGCCTTTGAAAAAGCCCGCGAAGCTCTTACCCCGCTGGGGAAAAAGGCCACGTAGGTGAGTTTATTGACTCACCTCAGGCCTCTGCCGCTCCAACCAGGTCCGCTCCTCCTTCCCCGCTGTCGACGCTGGACTGAGGCCTACCTGAGCCTCGGGCCTCCCTTTATTGACTCACCTCAGGCCTCTGCCGCTCCAATGAAAGGGATTTTAATGGTTGAGTTCCTTATACACCTTGGAATTCTGGAGAACTGGTTCGTAGATTGCAGACACGCGGCTTAGATCTGCTGATGTGAACCGAGGCAAAACTACAGGATCCTTGAATAATCTTTCACAATTCAACTGAAAGCAGCCGGAATGTCCAGCTTTGAGAGAGGCTTTCTGCACCGTCAGGGCTGGAAATGTGAGTGAGCGAGCGACACTGTAGTGTTTTGAGTGTGTGCAGAACTGAACAGAGAAACACAAATGTAACAGGACTTTGTTACGTTGAATAAGAAATGCGAATTGTTCCATTTTTCTACTATTTAATTGAACATGATTTACAAAATGTTTCCGCCCGGTTTCGAACCGGGGACCTTTCGCGTGTTAGGCGAACGTGATAACCACTACACTACGGAAACGCTGTGCTGAATAGCCGGCTTCTGCGGTAAATCTATGATTCTATAAAAAAAGTTATTAAAGTTTGACTGTCACCCGGCAAACATGTTAGCATTTCCTTCAGTGTGCAACACAAGTATTTCTGGGTTAATTAAAACAATTATGAAGAGTCTCACAGACTTCAATTGTCTTTGTCAGAACTGAATTCCCTGACTGGGAATCAAACCTGATTGATTCCTATGATGATGGGGTTGTACTTTGAGGAGAGATTGAGTAGCTTGGGCCTGTATTCTCTCGAGTTCAGAAGAACGAGAGGTGTTCTCATTGAAAGGTACAATTTTCTTGGAGGGCTTGGAAGGGTAGACGCTGAGAGGCTGTTTCCCCTGGCTGGAGAGTCTAGAACTAGGGGATAGAGTCTCAGGATAAGGGGCCGGCCATTTGAGACTGAGATGAGATGACATTTCTTCACTCAGAGGGTTGTGAACCTTTGGAATTCTCAACCTCAGAGGGCAGTGGATGCTCAATTCATTCAGTATATGCAAGGATTTGGGTGTCCTTTTACACGGAATACAGAAAGTTAACGTGCATGTACAGCAAGCAGTTAGGAAGGTGTTTGGCATGTTCGCCTTTATTGCAAGGGGGTTGGAGTACAAGAGTAAAGAAGTCTTGCTGCAATTGTACGGGGCTTTTGGACTTTAAGAAAATCAAGGGATATGGGGATCGCACGGGAAAGTGCAGTTGAGGTAAAAGGTCTGTCATGATCTTATTCCGGTTCAGTGAGTGGGCGCGCTCCACCTAGAGACGGGTACCAATGAATTGGCCCCGCCCCCTGCCTTTGAAAAAGCCCGCGAAGCTCTTACCCCGCTGGGGAAAAAGGCCACGTAGGTGAGTTTATTGACTCACCTCAGGCCTCTGCCGCTCCAACCAGGTCCGCTCCTCCTTCCCCGCTGTCGACGCTGGACTGAGGCCTACCTGAGCCTCGGGCCTCCCTTTATTGACTCACCTCAGGCCTCTGCCGCTCCAATGAAAGGGATTTTAATGGTTGAGTTCCTTATACACCTTGGAATTCTGGAGAACTGGTTCGTAGATTGCAGACACGCGGCTTAGATCTGCTGATGTGAACCGAGGCAAAACTACAGGATCCTTGAATAATCTTTCACAATTCAACTGAAAGCAGCCGGAATGTCCAGCTTTGAGAGAGGCTTTCTGCACCGTCAGGGCTGGAAATGTGAGTGAGCGAGCGACACTGTAGTGTTTTGAGTGTGTGCAGAACTGAACAGAGAAACACAAATGTAACAGGACTTTGTTACGTTGAATAAGAAATGCGAATTGTTCCATTTTTCTACTATTTAATTGAACATGATTTACAAAATGTTTCCGCCCGGTTTCGAACCGGGGACCTTTCGCGTGTTAGGCGAACGTGATAACCACTACACTACGGAAACGCTGTGCTGAATAGCCGGCTTCTGCGGTAAATCTATGATTCTATAAAAAAAGTTATTAAAGTTTGACTGTCACCCGGCAAACATGTTAGCATTTCCTTCAGTGTGCAACACAAGTATTTCTGGGTTAATTAAAACAATTATGAAGAGTCTCACAGACTTCAATTGTCTTTGTCAGAACTGAATTCCCTGACTGGGAATCAAACCTGATTGATTCCTATGATGATGGGGTTGTACTTTGAGGAGAGATTGAGTAGCTTGGGCCTGTATTCTCTCGAGTTCAGAAGAACGAGAGGTGTTCTCATTGAAAGGTACAATTTTCTTGGAGGGCTTGGAAGGGTAGACGCTGAGAGGCTGTTTCCCCTGGCTGGAGAGTCTAGAACTAGGGGATAGAGTCTCAGGATAAGGGGCCGGCCATTTGAGACTGAGATGAGATGACATTTCTTCACTCAGAGGGTTGTGAACCTTTGGAATTCTCAACCTCAGAGGGCAGTGGATGCTCAATTCATTCAGTATATGCAAGGATTTGGGTGTCCTTTTACACGGAATACAGAAAGTTAACGTGCATGTACAGCAAGCAGTTAGGAAGGTGTTTGGCATGTTCGCCTTTATTGCAAGGGGGTTGGAGTACAAGAGTAAAGAAGTCTTGCTGCAATTGTACGGGGCTTTTGGACTTTAAGAAAATCAAGGGATATGGGGATCGCACGGGAAAGTGCAGTTGAGGTAAAAGGTCTGTCATGATCTTATTCCGGTTCAGTGAGTGGGCGCGCTCCACCTAGAGACGGGTACCAATGAATTGGCCCCGCCCCCTGCCTTTGAAAAAGCCCGCGAAGCTCTTACCCCGCTGGGGAAAAAGGCCACGTAGGTGAGTTTATTGACTCACCTCAGGCCTCTGCCGCTCCAACCAGGTCCGCTCCTCCTTCCCCGCTGTCGACGCTGGACTGAGGCCTACCTGAGCCTCGGGCCTCCCTTTATTGACTCACCTCAGGCCTCTGCCGCTCCAATGAAAGGGATTTTAATGGTTGAGTTCCTTATACACCTTGGAATTCTGGAGAACTGGTTCGTAGATTGCAGACACGCGGCTTAGATCTGCTGATGTGAACCGAGGCAAAACTACAGGATCCTTGAATAATCTTTCACAATTCAACTGAAAGCAGCCGGAATGTCCAGCTTTGAGAGAGGCTTTCTGCACCGTCAGGGCTGGAAATGTGAGTGAGCGAGCGACACTGTAGTGTTTTGAGTGTGTGCAGAACTGAACAGAGAAACACAAATGTAACAGGACTTTGTTACGTTGAATAAGAAATGCGAATTGTTCCATTTTTCTACTATTTAATTGAACATGATTTACAAAATGTTTCCGCCCGGTTTCGAACCGGGGACCTTTCGCGTGTTAGGCGAACGTGATAACCACTACACTACGGAAACGCTGTGCTGAATAGCCGGCTTCTGCGGTAAATCTATGATTCTATAAAAAAAGTTATTAAAGTTTGACTGTCACCCGGCAAACATGTTAGCATTTCCTTCAGTGTGCAACACAAGTATTTCTGGGTTAATTAAAACAATTATGAAGAGTCTCACAGACTTCAATTGTCTTTGTCAGAACTGAATTCCCTGACTGGGAATCAAACCTGATTGATTCCTATGATGATGGGGTTGTACTTTGAGGAGAGATTGAGTAGCTTGGGCCTGTATTCTCTCGAGTTCAGAAGAACGAGAGGTGTTCTCATTGAAAGGTACAATTTTCTTGGAGGGCTTGGAAGGGTAGACGCTGAGAGGCTGTTTCCCCTGGCTGGAGAGTCTAGAACTAGGGGATAGAGTCTCAGGATAAGGGGCCGGCCATTTGAGACTGAGATGAGATGACATTTCTTCACTCAGAGGGTTGTGAACCTTTGGAATTCTCAACCTCAGAGGGCAGTGGATGCTCAATTCATTCAGTATATGCAAGGATTTGGGTGTCCTTTTACACGGAATACAGAAAGTTAACGTGCATGTACAGCAAGCAGTTAGGAAGGTGTTTGGCATGTTCGCCTTTATTGCAAGGGGGTTGGAGTACAAGAGTAAAGAAGTCTTGCTGCAATTGTACGGGGCTTTTGGACTTTAAGAAAATCAAGGGATATGGGGATCGCACGGGAAAGTGCAGTTGAGGTAAAAGGTCTGTCATGATCTTATTCCGGTTCAGTGAGTGGGCGCGCTCCACCTAGAGACGGGTACCAATGAATTGGCCCCGCCCCCTGCCTTTGAAAAAGCCCGCGAAGCTCTTACCCCGCTGGGGAAAAAGGCCACGTAGGTGAGTTTATTGACTCACCTCAGGCCTCTGCCGCTCCAACCAGGTCCGCTCCTCCTTCCCCGCTGTCGACGCTGGACTGAGGCCTACCTGAGCCTCGGGCCTCCCTTTATTGACTCACCTCAGGCCTCTGCCGCTCCAATGAAAGGGATTTTAATGGTTGAGTTCCTTATACACCTTGGAATTCTGGAGAACTGGTTCGTAGATTGCAGACACGCGGCTTAGATCTGCTGATGTGAACCGAGGCAAAACTACAGGATCCTTGAATAATCTTTCACAATTCAACTGAAAGCAGCCGGAATGTCCAGCTTTGAGAGAGGCTTTCTGCACCGTCAGGGCTGGAAATGTGAGTGAGCGAGCGACACTGTAGTGTTTTGAGTGTGTGCAGAACTGAACAGAGAAACACAAATGTAACAGGACTTTGTTACGTTGAATAAGAAATGCGAATTGTTCCATTTTTCTACTATTTAATTGAACATGATTTACAAAATGTTTCCGCCCGGTTTCGAACCGGGGACCTTTCGCGTGTTAGGCGAACGTGATAACCACTACACTACGGAAACGCTGTGCTGAATAGCCGGCTTCTGCGGTAAATCTATGATTCTATAAAAAAAGTTATTAAAGTTTGACTGTCACCCGGCAAACATGTTAGCATTTCCTTCAGTGTGCAACACAAGTATTTCTGGGTTAATTAAAACAATTATGAAGAGTCTCACAGACTTCAATTGTCTTTGTCAGAACTGAATTCCCTGACTGGGAATCAAACCTGATTGATTCCTATGATGATGGGGTTGTACTTTGAGGAGAGATTGAGTAGCTTGGGCCTGTATTCTCTCGAGTTCAGAAGAACGAGAGGTGTTCTCATTGAAAGGTACAATTTTCTTGGAGGGCTTGGAAGGGTAGACGCTGAGAGGCTGTTTCCCCTGGCTGGAGAGTCTAGAACTAGGGGATAGAGTCTCAGGATAAGGGGCCGGCCATTTGAGACTGAGATGAGATGACATTTCTTCACTCAGAGGGTTGTGAACCTTTGGAATTCTCAACCTCAGAGGGCAGTGGATGCTCAATTCATTCAGTATATGCAAGGATTTGGGTGTCCTTTTACACGGAATACAGAAAGTTAACGTGCATGTACAGCAAGCAGTTAGGAAGGTGTTTGGCATGTTCGCCTTTATTGCAAGGGGGTTGGAGTACAAGAGTAAAGAAGTCTTGCTGCAATTGTACGGGGCTTTTGGACTTTAAGAAAATCAAGGGATATGGGGATCGCACGGGAAAGTGCAGTTGAGGTAAAAGGTCTGTCATGATCTTATTCCGGTTCAGTGAGTGGGCGCGCTCCACCTAGAGACGGGTACCAATGAATTGGCCCCGCCCCCTGCCTTTGAAAAAGCCCGCGAAGCTCTTACCCCGCTGGGGAAAAAGGCCACGTAGGTGAGTTTATTGACTCACCTCAGGCCTCTGCCGCTCCAACCAGGTCCGCTCCTCCTTCCCCGCTGTCGACGCTGGACTGAGGCCTACCTGAGCCTCGGGCCTCCCTTTATTGACTCACCTCAGGCCTCTGCCGCTCCAATGAAAGGGATTTTAATGGTTGAGTTCCTTATACACCTTGGAATTCTGGAGAACTGGTTCGTAGATTGCAGACACGCGGCTTAGATCTGCTGATGTGAACCGAGGCAAAACTACAGGATCCTTGAATAATCTTTCACAATTCAACTGAAAGCAGCCGGAATGTCCAGCTTTGAGAGAGGCTTTCTGCACCGTCAGGGCTGGAAATGTGAGTGAGCGAGCGACACTGTAGTGTTTTGAGTGTGTGCAGAACTGAACAGAGAAACACAAATGTAACAGGACTTTGTTACGTTGAATAAGAAATGCGAATTGTTCCATTTTTCTACTATTTAATTGAACATGATTTACAAAATGTTTCCGCCCGGTTTCGAACCGGGGACCTTTCGCGTGTTAGGCGAACGTGATAACCACTACACTACGGAAACGCTGTGCTGAATAGCCGGCTTCTGCGGTAAATCTATGATTCTATAAAAAAAGTTATTAAAGTTTGACTGTCACCCGGCAAACATGTTAGCATTTCCTTCAGTGTGCAACACAAGTATTTCTGGGTTAATTAAAACAATTATGAAGAGTCTCACAGACTTCAATTGTCTTTGTCAGAACTGAATTCCCTGACTGGGAATCAAACCTGATTGATTCCTATGATGATGGGGTTGTACTTTGAGGAGAGATTGAGTAGCTTGGGCCTGTATTCTCTCGAGTTCAGAAGAACGAGAGGTGTTCTCATTGAGTCAGAAGCAATGACCAATTTAAAACAGACTCCTAAAATACACAGTGTGTAAATTCAGATAGGGTATAAAACTTCATCAATGAATAAAGTTTCGCCAATTATTAAAGTTAAATTATTCAAGTTTCGACTGTCCCTCAGTGTGAGCATTTCTTTCAATCTGCAAAACAACGCTGTCGGTTAATGAATGGTGATTAAAACAATTAAACCACTAAACTACCAGAAAACACATTAAAGATTTGATCACAATTGCTGACATTTCTTATCTTTTTTCTTGTGTTTTTTCAGCTCTTGGCCCTTTTCAGCTCCTGACTGCGGATATTCCTCTGATTAAACGTGAACAAAATGGAATATCTCGCAGCCCCGGCCTCGGTGAATACCAGCAGATCTAAGGCCGCATTTCAGATGCGGAAACAAATCCATTAATTATTTGCTCTTCCCCAGCTTCAGAGCTCAGCGGGTTATTATCCATCCCTGGGCTGCAAGATAACAGGGACCCGGGCTAAACCTCCCCATACACCGAGCTCAGGCTCAGGAAAACCCCGGGGGAGATGATATCCCGGTCACGGAGCCTTCGAGCAGCATTGCACAAGCACCCGGAGTGAAACTTTCTAAATGCGGAAGTGATGAGCTGCAGGAAAGATATTAGCAAGTCAGGATGGCCGAGCGGTCTAAGGCGCTGCCTTCAGGTCGCACTCCTCTCTGGAGGCGTGGGTTCGAATCCCACTTCTGACATACTTTACTTTTAATTATTAAGTGGAACTCATGTGTTTTGACACCAGTGTCAAGCGCTTTGGGACATCCCTTAAAAGTGGGATTCAGCGGTTTACCTGCTCCCTTAACATTTCCATCTGCCCTGGTCCTGAAAGTGGAGACGATTCCGCAGTGTAGCAACTATCACGTTTGCGGAATCATTTTTTTGGAACTTGCTCCTTATGCATGTCCAGGGGCGAGTTTGCTCTCCTGTGGAAGGACATAAGAACATAAGAACGAAAGAATTAGGAGCTGGAGTAGTCCATATAATGTGTAAAGTGAGATATGGGTAACAGTTAACTGTTAAAATGCAAAGCACAAAACCTGCTGACAAGGGTGGTGCTGTTGTTGTTTGGCGAACCGACCTCTACCTAGCGGAGGCTGAACGCCAACTCTCCGACACCTCCTCCTACCTCCGCCTGGATATTGACGCCACTACCGAAAATCAAGTCACCGTTTCCAAGACTGTCACTGACCTCGTATGAGAAGAGATTGAGTAAACTAGGCCTGTATCCTCTTGAATTCAGAAGAATGAGAGGGGATCTGATTGAAGCATGCAAAATTATTGCAGGGCTTGATAGGGTGGATGCTGGAAGAATATTTCCCTTGGCTGGTGAGTCTAGAACCCTCAGGATAAAGGGTAGGCCATTCAGGACTGAGATGAGAAGAAATTTCTTCCCACAGAGGGTGGTGAATCTTTGGAATTCTCTACCGCAGAGGGCTGTGGAGGCTCAGTCATTGGTCATATTCAAAACAGAAGTCGATAGATTTCTGACGAGTAAGGGCATCAAGGGATATGGTGATTGTGCCAGTGAATGGAATTGAGGCAGAAGATCAGCCTGATCTGATTGAATGGCGGGGCAGTCTCGAAGTGCCTAATGTCCTGCTCCCGCTTCTATTTCTTATGTTCTTATGTTCTTATATCCTCTGGAGATCTTCCACCCACTTCCGCCAACCTCATAGTTCTCCAACCCCACACTGCCCGAGTCTACCTCCTTCCCAAGATCCACAAACAGGACTGCCCTGGTAGACCCATCGTCTCAGCCTGTTCTTGCCCCACGGAACTTATCTCTTCCTATCTCAACTCTATTTTTTCTCCCCTTGTCCAGTCTCTTCCCACCTACATCCGCAACTCTTCCGACACCCTCCGCCACTTTAACACCAGTTTCCAGTTTCCTGGCCCCAAACGCCGCCTTTTCACTATGGACGTACAATCCCTCTACAACTCCATCCCCCACCAGGATGGCCTGAGGGCGCTCCACTTCATCCTTGAAAAGAGGCTCAACCAGTTCCCATCCACCACCACCCTCCTCCGCCTGGCTGAACTTGATTTCACATTGAAAAATTTCTCCTTTGACTCCACTCACTTCCTCCAAATCAAAGGTGTTGCTATGGGAACCCGCATGCGTCCTAGCTATGCCTGCATTTTCGTGGGATATGTGGGACACTCTTTGTTCCAGTCCTACTCAGGTCCCCTCCCTCACCTCTTTTTCCGGTACATTGATGACTGTATTGGTGCCGTTTCCTGCTCTCGCCCTGAACGAGATAATTTCATTCACTTTGCTTCCAATTTCCACCCTTCCCTCACCTTCACATGGTCCATCTCCGACTCTTTCCTTCCCTTCCTCGACTTCTCCGTCTCCATCTCTGGGGATAGGTTATTGACAGACATTCACTACAAGCCCACTGACTCTCACAGCTACCTGGACTACACTTCCTCCCACCCCGCCTCCTGTAAGGGCTCTATTCCAATCTCCCAGTTTCTCCGCCTCTGGTGCATCTGCTCTCACGATGCCACCTTCTATACCAGTGCTTCCGACATGTCTTCCTTTTTCCTCAACCGAGGATTCCCCTTTACTATGGTTGACACAGCCCTTGACCGTGTCCGTTCTATCTCCTGCAATTCTGCCCTCACACCTGCCTCTCCCTCCCGGAACCACGATAGAGGTCCCTTTGTCCTCACCTTTCACCCCACCAGCCTCCACATTCAACGGATCATCCTCCACCATTTCCGTCACCTCCAGCGTGATCCCACCACCAAACACATCTTCCCCTCACCTCCCCTTTCAGCATTCCGAAGCGACTGCTCCCTCTGCGACACCCTGGTCCACTGCTCTATCACCCACAACACCCCTTCTCCCGGCACCTTCCCGTGCAAGCGCAGGAGATGCAACACAAGCCCTTATACCTCCCCCCTTCCCACTGTCCAGGGCTCCAAACTCCCCTTCCAGGTGAAACAGCGATTTACTTGTACTTCTTGCAATTTAGTATACTGTATTCACTGCTCACGATGTGGTCTCCTCTACAATGGGGAGACCAAATGCAGATTGGGTGACTGCTTTGCGGAACACCTCCATTCAGTCATAAGGGTCGCCTGTCACTTTAATTCTCCACTCCACTCCCACTCAGACCTCACCGTCCTCGGCCTCTTGCATTGTTCCACTGAAGCTCAGCTTAAGCTCGAGGAACAGCACCTCATCTTTCGATTAGGCACTTTACAGCCTTCTGGACTCAACACAGAGTTCAACAATTTCAGATCATAAACTCGGCCCCTATCATATATGTATACTTTTTATCCACACCTTTTATTTGTGTCTTCTTTTCTTCTCTCCCACATGGCTGCTGTCTTTCATTCTGCCAGCGCAATTTACACTTCATCGACAGCCATCCTTGGTTCCTTCACCTGTCCCATTACCATCTCCTTTTGCCTTGAATATTTCTCAATGTCTCTTAACATCTGCAGCCTTGTATCCTAACACAGACCTTCCCTTTTGTTCTTTCATCCCCTCCCCCCTTTCCCAGCCCGTACACTTGCCGAAAAATCAGGTCCAGTACCTCTTTTTTCCAGTTCTGACGAAAGTTCATCGACCTGAAACGTTAACTCTGTTTCTCTCTTTACAGATGCTGCCTGAAGTGCTCCAGCATTTTCTGTTTTTATTTCAGATTTCCAGCATCTGCAGTATTTTCTTTTTGTACTGAAGTATGGACTCTCCCTCAGTTAGCATTTCTTTCATTGTGCAAAAGAAGGTCATCGGTTACTGATGACGCTTTGAAAGCAATATAAAAGTTGAACAAAATGATCCCGCTGTAAGTGGGGCTTGAACCCACGACTCTGAGATTAAGAGTTTCATGCTCTACCGACTGAGCTAGCCGGACATGCTAAACCGCACATCCTTGCCGCTGATTGCAGCCAGGCGGCTGGTGGCTCCGGCCCGGACAACAGCATATCTGAGCCGCGTTTCTGCAAAATACGAACCAAGTTCTCCAGAAGCCCATGGTGTGTAAGGAAATCAAGTATCAAAATCCCTTTCATTAATCACAGGGATTCAGGCAAATTTCTGATCGCAAAGCGCTTTAGTCCTTGTCAATATCTCTTGTCCATTTCCCGGAGTTTCCCGATTCTGTCTGTCTCTCTGTCTCTGTTTATTCTGTGTGTGTCTACCTGCGGGTTGAGTTTGAACGAATACCTGTATTTGTGTCTGCCTGTTACTTTAAACAAATGAGGGCATCAGGCGCTTCTGTGCATGTCACTGGGAAATCAGGAGAAAGCAGGAGAAATGAAACAGTGTATGTGGAACGTGCATATATACAAATCTCTGGGTTTGCACTGTTGACCTCGTGGCGCAACGGTCTGACTCCAGATCGAAAGGATGCGTGTTCAAATCACGTCGGGTTCACTGTTCTTCCACATAATCCTGGAATTTATATTTTCTTTGCTGTTTCAAAATAACCAGACTCATGCTCCAAAAACTGTCTCACTGATTCCCCAGTGTCAGGGAGAGAAGCGCCACAATTCCTCATTTATTTAATGTGACAAGACACAAGAACAGGTATTCGTTCAAAATCAACCTGCAGGTGGCCACACACAGAATAAACAGAGCCAGAGAGACAGACAGAATCGGGAAACACAGGGAAATAGACAAGAGATATTGACAAGGACTGAAGCGCTTTGCGATCAGAATATTGCCCGAATCCCTGAGGTTAATGAAAGGGCTTTTGATACTTTATTTCTTTATACACCTTGGACTGCAAGAGAACCTGGTTCATGGTTTGCAGAGCAAGTTGAACCCCTGGGGAGGAGCCACCAGGCGCCTGGCTGCAATCAGTGACGAGGACAAGCAAGCTTGTCAGGCCCGGCTAGCTCAGTCGGTAGAGCATGAGACTCTTAATCTCAGGGTCCTGGGTTCGAGCCCCACGTTAGGCGTGTGCTTTTTCTTCAACTTGTATGTTGCTTTCACGGAAAAGCATAATTAACTCACCGATAAACTTCTTTAGCCCAATGAAGGAAATGATAACTGAGCGAGAGTCGATACTTCAATCATTTTATTTGTGCTTTGCATGTGAACTGTTACCCATATCTCATTTTACATAATGTGCTGTAGGAGTCTGGTTTAAAATGTTCCTTGCTAATGACACCATGAATCTGGAGCAACTTTTGTGTCATTGAACAGGCCCGGTTATTTCGACCGTGCACAGAAAATAGAATCAGCAGTGAACATCAAATCCCATCGTGCTGACTTTCAGATTCAACGCAGTCAGATTTGGAATAAAGTGATATAATTAAAAAAGTGAAAATTTGGAAGTAAGCTTTACTCGTATTTGTGCCTTTAATTAAAGTTTGTTGCGTCTGACTGCCGTTCATGTCTCTTAATAAGAAAGGAGGGGCTTGACGTTGACCAGACTGCACTGCGCCTGATGTGTGTGAGCTCATACTTTATATGGAGCGGTTTCTCGCTCTTTACTCGGTGTCATCTTTAGCTCAGCGGTTACTTCGCCACAGTTCGAACCCTGTCTGACCGCGGGCGCTGCCTGGCGTTTTTATTATCATTTTCAATCCCCTTCTTCAACACCAAAAACAAATTGCAGAACTGATTTTAATTAGCAGTGTGAAATTTTTCGAGGGCACCTTTAAATGATTCAATAACCAATTCCGAGCATCGCGAACGAGCCGGGTTCGATTCCCGATAAGGGAAGTAATTTTGATATCATCGTTTTTAATTCATGAATGCAAAATAATTTTATTAAATGAATAACATGCATCTAATGTATAAAATAAGAACTGTTTTAATCACCATTAATTATCCGATAACTTTCTTTTGCAGAATGAAAGAAATGATAATCTGATTACTGAGGGACAGTCGAAACTTCAGTCATTTATTTTGCTCTTTGCATATGCTGAACTGTTAACCCATATCTCATTTTACACATTGTATTTTAGGAGAATGGTTTAAAATGTTCATTACTTGTGAGAGCAGAGATCTGGGGCAACTTTTGTTTAATTTAACGGAACCAGCTAATTCACAGAAAAAAAAGTATTCTCTGACATGATGTTTTCAGACCATAAACTGACCGATATTTGTTAGGCCCCAAGTGGAAGATCTGCCACTTGCCCGCTTTGAACTCCATTAATCATTGTTCAGGGGGGATTTAATAAAGTTGATGAAAAGTATGGGGGTAACGGTTTCCACTGGCAGGAGTGTCAGCAGGGCGATGGGGGAAGAGCAGCGGACAGGGACTAATTGGATAGCTCTTTCAAAGAGGCTACATCAATTGCTCATTTTAATCTGCGATTGATAGATTTTAGTTAACCAAAATTATTAAGGGATCATTGAAGTCTGTGAGACAGTTCATAATTGTTTCTATTATCATTAATCAACCCAAAACATTTCGTTGCACACTGCAGGAATTGCTAACATGTTTACCGGATGACAGTCAAACTTTAATAACTTGTTGCAGAATCATAGAAAATTGCCTGAACCCCTGTGGTTAATGAAAGGGATTTTAATGGTTGAGTTCCTATACACCTTGGAATTCTGGAGAACTTGGTTCGTAGTTTGCAGAAATGCGGCTTAGATCTGCTGTTGTGAACCGAGGCAAAACTGCAGGATCCTTGAATAATCTTTCACAATTCAACTGAAAGCAGCCGGAATGTGCAGCTTTGAGAGAGGCTTTCAGCACCGTCAGGGATGGAAACGGGAATGAGCGAGCGGCACTGTAGTGTTTTGAGTGTGTGCAGAACTGAACAGAGAAACACAAATGCAACAGGACTTTGATTGCATTGAACAACAAATGCGAATCGTTTCATTTTTCTACTATTTAATTGAACATGATTTACAAAATGTTTCCGCCCGCTTTTGAACCGGGGACCTTTCGCGTGTTAGGCGAACGTGATAACCACTACACTACGGAAACGCTGTGCTGAATAGCCGGCTTCTGCGGTAAATCTATGATTCTATAAAAAAAGTTATTAAAGTTTGAATGTCACCCGGCAAACATGTTAGCATTTCCTTCAGTGTGCAACACAATTTTTTCTGGGTTAATTAAAACAATTATGAAGAGTCTCACAGACTTCAATTGCCTTTGTCAGAACTGAATTCCCTAACTGGGAATCAAACCTCATTGATTCCTATGATGATGGGGTTGCATTATGAGGAGAGATTGAGCAGCTTGGGCCTATATTCTCTCGAGTTCAGAAGAACGAGAGGTGTTCTCATTGAAAGGTACAATTTTCTTGGAGGCCTTGAAAGGGTAGACGCTGAGAGGCTGTTTCCCCTGGCTGGAGAGTCTAGAACTAGGGGATAGAGTCTCAGGATAAGGGGCCGGCCATTTGAGACTGAGATGAGATGACATTTCTTCACTCAGAGGATCGTGAACCTTTGGAATTCTCAACCTCAGAGGGCAGTGGATGCCCAGTCATTCAGTATATTCAAGGATTTGAATGTCCTTTTACACGGAATACAGAAAGTTAACGTGCATGTACAGCAAGCAGTTCGGAAGGTGTTTGGCATGTTCGCCTTTATTGCAAGGGGGGTTGGAGTACAAGAGTAAAGAAGTCTTGCTGCAATTGTACGGGGCTTTTGGACTTTAGAGAATCAAGGGATATGGGGATCGCACGGGAAAGTGCAGTTGAGGTCGAAGGTCAGTCATGATCTTATTCAGGTTCAGTGAGTGGGCGAGACCGTGGCAGATGGATAATAATGTGGATACATGTGAAGTTATCCTTTTTGGAAGAAAAAACAGAAAGGCAGAGTATTTCCTAAATGGTGAAAGATTGGGGAATGCAGATGCTTAAAGGAAACTTGGTGTCCATGTACATGAGTCACTGAAAGTGAATGTGCAGGTGCAGCAAGCCATTATAGAAGGCAAATGGTATGCTGGCCTTCATTACAAGAGGATTTGAGTACAGGAGTAAAGAAGTCTTACTCCAATTATATAATGCCTTGGTGAGACCAGACCTGGAGTATTGTGTACACTTTTGGTCTCCTTACCTAAGGAAAGATATACTTGCCATAGATGGAGTGCAACGAAGGTTCACGAGATTGATTCCTGGGATGGGGTGACTGTCCTATGAGAAGAGATTGAGCAAACTAGGCCTGTATTCCCTTGATTTCAGAACAATGAGAGGGGATCTCATTGAAGCATACAAAATTATTACAGGGCTTGATAGGGTGGATGCTGGGAGAATGTTTCACTTATCTGGGGAGTCTAGAACCAAGTGCCACAGCCTCAGGATAAACGTTTGGCCATTCAGGATTGAGATGAGAAGGAATTTCTTCACACAGAGGGTGATGAACCTTTGGAATTCTCTACCCCAGAGGGTAGTATGGTCCCTAGTGTATTTAATATTATTTAAATTAAAGGACGTAAAGTGAGTAAATTAAGGGTAGGACATGGCAGGGCAGTTCGGCTACGTGGAGTGCTCCTCATGTGCTATGTCGGAAGTCAGGGAGACTTTAGGTGTCCAGGGCGAACACATCTGCAGGAAGTGTCTCCAGCTGCATCTACTCGAAATCCGCGTTTTGGAGCTGGAGCTGTGGCTGGAGTCACTGCGGAGCATCCGCAAAGCTGAGATCTTCGTGGATAGCACGTTTAATGAGGTGGTCACACCGCAGGTATAGAGTGCACAGGCAGACAGGAAATGGGTGACCGCCAGACAGAGTAAAAGAACTAGGAAGGTAGTGCAGGAGTCCCCTGGGTCCATCTCCCTCTCCAACAGATTTTCCGTTTTGGATACTGCTGGGGTAGAAGGTTTCTCAGGGGAATGCAGCAAGAGCCAAGTCCGTGGCACTACGAGTGGCTCAGCTGCACAGGAGGGGAGGAAACAGAGTGGGAGGGCAATAGTGACAGGGGATTCTATCCTAAGGGGAACAGATAGACGTTTCTGTGGTCGCAGACGTGGCTCCCTGATGGTATGTTGCCTCCCTGGTGCCAGGGTCAAGGATGTCACTGAACGGTTGCAGGGCGTTCTGAATGGGGAGGGCGAACAGTCAGAGGTCGTGGTTCACATTGGTACCAACGACAAGGGCAGAAAGAGGGATGAGGTCCTGCAACAAGAATTTAGGGAGCTAGGTAGCAGATTAAAAAGCAGGACCTCAAAGGTTGCAATCTCTGGATAACTGCCAGTGCCACATGCTAGTGAGTATAGGAATAGGAAGATAGAGCAGATGAATGCGTGTCTAAAGCGTTGGTGCAGGAGGGAGGGGTTTAGTTTCCTGGATCACTGGGTCTGCTTCTGGGGAAGATGGGAGCTGTACAGGTCAGACGGGTTGCACCTGAACCGGAACGGGACCAACATCCTTGCGGGGAGGTTTGCTAGTACTGTTGGGGGTGGGGCGGGGGGGGGAGGGGTAAACTAACTTGGCAGGGGGATGGGATACGGTTGTGGAGCTATAGTAGGGGGTGATGCACAGCCAAATATAGAGGAAAAAGCAACTCAGCTTGGAAGGCAGAGCAAATATATAATTGCACAAGGGAGTATGGCAAGGCTGGATGGCATTTATTTAATGCAAGGAGTCTTGCGAATAACGCAGATAAATTGAAGGTGTTGATGAACACATGTGAGTATGATATTGTTGCTATCACCGAGACATGGTTGAGGGAGGGGCAGGACTGGCAGCTGAATATTCCGGGTATAGAAACTTCAGGCGAGACAGAGCGGTGTGTGTGAAAGAGGAGGGGGTGTAGCAATATTAATCAAGGAGTCAATTACTGCTGTAAGGAGGGATGATACCTGAGCAGGTTCCTCTAATGAGGCCATATTGGTAGAACTTAACGACAAAAAGTGGGCAAGCACTTTGCTGGGAGTGTACTATAGGCCCCCAAACAGTCAGGGGGAGATAGAGGAACAGATATGTAGGCAAATCTCAGAGAAGTGTAGAAATAATAGGGTAATAATAGTTGGGGATTTCAACTTCCCCAATATTAATTGGGATAGTCAGAGTGTGAAAGGCTTAGAGGGTGCGGAATTCTTAAAGTGCATCCAGGAGAGCTTTTTGTGCCAGCATGTAGAAAGTCCTACAAGAGAGGGGGTGGTACTGGACATAATTCTAGGTGTGTGAATGAGGGTAGCGCAGTTGATGTAGTCTACATGGACTTCAGTAAGGCTTTTGACAAAGTCCATCATGGGAGACTGGTCAAGAAGGTAAGAACCCATGGGATCCAGGGCAATTTGGCATATTGGATCCAAATTGGCTTCGTGGCAGGAGGCAGAGGGTGATGGTCGAAGCTTGTTTTTGTGACTGGAAGACTGTGTCCAGTGGTGTACCACAGGGATCGGTGCTGGGTCCTTTGCTGTTTGTAGTGTACATTAATGATTTCGATATGAATGTAAGAGGTATGATCAGTAAGTTCGCAGAAGACACGAAAGCTGGGATAAATTGTTAATTCCCGGACTGGCAACCAGTAGCCAGCGTTGTTCCGCAGGGGTCGGTGCTTGATCCCCAACTCTTTACAATCTATATTAACGATTTGGAGGAGGGGACCGAGTGTAACATATCAAAGTTCGCAGATGATACAAAGATAGGAGGGAAAGTAGAAAGTGAGGAGGACATAAAAAACCTACAAGGGGATATAGACAGGCTGGGTGAGTGGGTGGAGGTTTTGGCAGATGCAATACAATATTGGAAACTGTGAGGTTATGCACTTTGGCAGGAAAAATCAAAGAGAAATTTATTATCTTAATGGCGAGAAACTGGAAAGTAGGGCAGTACAAAGGGATCTGGGGGTCCTAGTGCAAGAAAATCAAAAGGTTAGTATGCAGGTGCAGCAGGTGATCAAGAAGGTCACCGGAATGTTGGCTTTTATTGCTAGGGGGATAGATTATAAAAACAGGGAGGTGTTGCTGTAGTTATATAAGGTATTGGTGAGCCCGCACCTGGAATACTGCGTACAGTTTTGGTATCCATACTTAAGAAAAGACATACTTGCTCTCGAGGCAATACAAAGAAGGTTCACTCGGTAAATCCCGGGGATGAGGGGGTGGACATATGAGGAGAGGTTGAGTAGATTGGGACTCTACTCATTGGAGTTCAGAAGAATGAGAGGCGATCTTATTGAAACATATAAGATTGTGAAGGGGCTTGATCGGGTGGATGCGGTAAGGATGTTCCCAAGGATGGGTGAAACAAGAACTAGGGGGCATAATCTTAGAATAAGGGCCTGCTCTTTCAAAACTGAGATGAAGAGAAACTTCTTCACTCAGAGGGTAGTAGGTCTGTGGAATTTGCTGCCCCAGGAAGCTGTGGAAGATACATCATTAAATAAAATTAAAACAGAAATAGATAGTTTCCTAGAGGTAAAGGGAATTAGGGGTTACGGTGAGCGGGCAGGAAATTGGACATGAGGCTGAGTTCGGATCGGTCAGGGCCCTGTGGGTGGCGGACCGGGCCCAGGGGCTGAGTGGCCGGGTCCTGCTCCTACTTCTTGTGTTCTTTAGATTTGAGTTTAGGATCAGATCAGCCATGATCTTATTGAATGGCGGAGCAGGCTCGAGGGGCCGATTGGCCTAATCCTGGTAAATAGCGAGGAGGGAAGCCTCAGGCTGCAGGACGATATAGATAGGATGGTTAGATGGGCAGAACAGTGGGAAATGGAAGTTAACCCTGAAAAGTGTGAGGTGATGCATTTTGGGAGGACAAACAAGGCAAGAGAATACACAATGAATGGTAGGATCCTAGGAAGGACAGAGGATCAGAGGGACCTTGGTGTGCATGTTCATAGATCCCTGAAGGCAGCAGGACAGGTAGATAACGTGGTAAAAAAGTCATATGGGATACTTACCTTCATTAGCCGAGGCATAGAATATAAGAGTAGGGAGGCTCTGATGGAGCTGAACAAAATGTTAGTTAGGCCACAGCTGGAATACTGTGTGCAGTTCTGGTCACCACACTATGGGAGGGATGTGATTGCATTGGAGAGGGAGCAGAGGAGATTCACCAGGATGTTGCCTGGGCTGGAGCGCTTCAGCTATGAAGAGAGACTGGACAGGCTGGGGTTGTTTTCCTTAGAGCAGAGAAGGCTGAGGGGGGACCTGATTGAGGTGTACAAATTTATGAGGAGCGTAGATAGGGTAGATAAAAAGGAACTTTTCCCCTTAGTAGAGGGGTCAATAACCAGGGGGCATAGTTTCAAGGTAAGTGGCAGGAGGTTTAGAGGGGATTTAAGGAAAAACTTTTTCACCCAGCGGGTGGTTGGAATCTGGAACTCACTGCCTGAAAGGTTGGCAGAGGCAGGAACCCTCACAACATTCAAGAAGCATTTAGATGAGCACTTTCAAACGCCATAGCATACAAGGCTACGGAGCAAGTGCTGGAAAATGGGATTAGAATAGACAGGGCTTGATGGCCGGCGCGGACGTCATGGACCGAAGGGCCTCTTTCTGTGCTGTATAACTCTATGACTCTATGACTATGAGAGGGCAGTGGAGGTTCAGAAATTGGGAATATTCAAAACAGAAGTAGATAGATTTCTGACGAGTAAGGGCATCAAGGGATATGGCGATAAGGCCGGTGAATGGATTTGAGGCAGAAGATAAGCCATGATCTCATTGAATGGCAGAGCAGGCTCGAAGGGGCGAATGGCCTACTCCTGCTCCTATTACTGATGTTCTTCTGTTTTAATGGCCTATCCCTGCTCCTGATTTTTATGTAACTTAAGTAACAGGGTTAGTGAGTTGGGGTTAATTGGTGTAGGGCTTCCAGACGTCATTGGGTCCCCATTTCAAAGTCCCCACATTGTGGTTCAAAACAAAGCTTAGAGTAATATGCAAGGAAGCTACAGTGGGTTGAACCAGAGAATGGTGCACACTGAGAAGCTGGGGCAGGTAAATCTGTGCTGCTGCAGCGGCACCAAGTGGTGACATAGAGAGTTGCCATTATAATTCTGAGAAGTCGCACAACACCAGGTTATCGTCCAACAGATTTATTTAAAATTACAAGCTTTCGGAGCTGTCGCCCCTTCGTCAGGCAAAGTTACTGTGAGAGAATCTATCAGAATTCACAGAATTTAAAAACACAGAGAAAATGCATAGATTAAATCTTTACCTACATCAAAGACACACTAAGAGCACAGCCAAGACAATGAGATGTGTCCCAGGGTGTCCAACGCGTCAGAACACCTGCTGGCTGCATATCCTCTCCATTTTTTGTGTTTGTTTCCTGTGTTTTTTTTTTAAAACTGGAAAGACCGGCAACGATGTCAAGTCACGTTCTATAGCGTGACATGAACCCGATATCCCGATTGAGGCCGTCCTCATGAGTGCGGAACTTGGCTATCAGTTTCTGCTCGATGATTTTGCGTTGTCGTATATCACGAAGGCCGCCTTGGAGAACGTTAACCCACAGATCCGAGGCTGAATGCCCTTGACTACTGAAGTGTTCCCCGACTGGGAGGCAACCATCCTGCTTGCCGATTGTTGCGTGGTGTCCGTTCATATGTTGTCTCAGTGTCTGCATGGTCTCGCCGATGTACCATGCTCTGGGGCATCCTTTACTGCAACGTATCAGGTAGACAACGTTGGCCGAGTCACATGAGTATGTACCATGTACCTGGTGGGTAGTGTCCTCACGTGTGATGACGGTATCTGTGTTCATGATCTGGCATGTCTTGCAGAGGTTGCCGTGGCAGGGTTGTGTGGTGTCGTGGTTGCTGTTCTCCTGACAGCTGGGTAATTTGCTGCGAACGATGGTACTTTTGAGGTTAGGCGGCTGCTTGAAGGCGAGTAGTGGAGGCGTGGGGATGGCCTTAGCATGGTGTTCGTCGTCATCGATGACATGTTGAAGGCTGCGAAGAACATGGCGTAGTTTCTCCGCTCCGGGGAAGTACTGGACGACGTAGGGTACTCTGTTGGTTGTGTCCCGTGTTCGTCTTCTGAGGAGGTCTGTGCGGTTTTTCGCTGTGGCCCGTCGGAACTGTCGATCGACGAGTCGAGCGTCATATCCCGTTCTTACGAGGGCGTCTTTCAGTGTCCGTAGGTGTCCATCGCGTTTCTCCTCGTCTGAGCAGATCCTGTGTATTCGCAGGGCTTGTCCATAGGGGATGGCTTCTTTAACGTGGTTAGGTTGGAAGCTGGAGAAGTGGAGCATCGTGAGGTTGTCCGTGGGCTTGCGGTAGAGTGAAGTGCTGAGGCGTCCATCTTTGATGGAGATTCGTGTGTCCAAGAATGAAACCGATTCTGAGGAGTAGTCCATGGTGAGTTTGATGGTGGGATGGAACCTGTTGATGCTATCGTGTAGTCCTTTCAGTGATCCTTCGCCGTGGGTCCAAAGCTGCGAGACACCGCCAAACAGACGAGGCAATGGAACTACGCTTCCTACATGCGCATCAAGAACAGGAAGCTTGAGAAATTCGGCATCACCACCAGCTACAACCAAGCCTCCCCGGTACCACGGTTGCACCCACAGGGAAGTCCATCTTCAACCTGTCGGACCTGATGCATTTTGGCAGAAGGAACAGGTAGAGGCAATATACACTTCATGGCACAGTTTTAAAGACTGTGCAGGGACAGAGGGACCTGCTAGATAATGTACATAGGTCCCTGAATGTGGAAGGACATATTGAGAGAGTGGTTAGCAAAGCATATGGGATCCTGGGCTTCATAATTAGAAATATTGAGTACAAAAGTAGAGAAGTTACGCTGAACCTTTATAAAACGCTGGTTAGGCCGCAACTGGAGTACTGTGTCCAGTTCTGGTCACCACACTTTAGGAAGGATGTGAAAGCCCTTGAGAGGATGCAGAGGAGATTTACCAGAATGGTTCCAGGGATGGGAGATCTTAACTACCAGGACAGGTTGGAGAAGCTGGATTTGTCTTCATTACAACAACAACAAAAACAACAACAACAAACCGTATTTATATAGCGCCTTTAACGTAGTATAACGTCCCAAGGTGCTGCACAGGAGTATTTTAAGACAAAGGAGGTTGAGGGGTGATTTGATAGAGGTGTACAAGATTATGACGGGTTTAGATCGGGTAGATGGGGAAAGGCTGTTCCCACTAGTTGATGGTACAAGGACGAGGGGACACAGATTTAAGGTTTTGGGCAAGAGATACAGGGGGGATGTGAAGAAAACTTTTTTACGCAGCGAGTGGTGAGGACCTGGAACTCGCTGCCAACAGAAGTGGTAGAAACGGTGACACTCAATGTTTTCAAGGGGAGACTGGATAGGCACTTTAGGAAAATAAACTCGCAGGGCTACGGGGACAGAGCGGAGGAATGGGACAGACTGGATTGCTCCACAGAGAGCTGGAACAAATCGATAGGCCGAATAGCCTCCTTCTGCGCCGTTATGACTCCATGACTATGAAGTATAGACTAGTGATAATGGGGGCTTCAACTATCCTAATATATCTGACTATAGAAACTTCAGAGGAGAAGTGAAAAGGAAAATCAGAGGGGAAAAGAGAGGGTTTGAGAATAGAATGGCAGCTAACATAAAAGTTCATCCAAAAGTCTTCTATAGGCATATATTACCAAGTTTAACGACACTATGTTAGTGACAGAGTAAGTAGTGTGGATGGGAGCAGAAAATTGCAAAGGGACATTGTTTGAGTGGGCAAAACTAGAGGCATCTGATTCAGAAGATTCGGCGGGAAGGAAATTCGGGAGGTTAATGAGTTTGAAAGGAACATTTTTGACTTGTGCAGTTCGGTCAGAGAAATGCGAGTGAAAGGAAATTATTGCAGAAAGAGCGATTCTGTATTGCACCTTCTCCCTGCACAGTGCTTCTGCAAATTAAGTTAAGCAGAGGTTTCCGTAGTGTAGCGGTTATCACTTTCGCCTCACCCGTGAAAAGTCCGCGGTTCGAGCCCGGGCGGAAACATTATGTGAGAGAATATCTTTGCTGCGAAATAAACTTAACAGGTTTCTTGTGTCAGAAGCAATGAACAATTTAAAACAGTCTCCAAAAATACACAGTGTGTAAATTCAGATAGGGTATAAAACTTCATCAATGAATAAAGCTTCGCCAATTATTCAAGTTTCGACTGTCCCTCAGTGTGAGTATTTCTTTCATTCTGCAAAAGAACGCTGACGGTTAATGAATGGTGATTAAAACAATTAAACCACTAAACTACCAGAAAACACATTAAAGAGTTGATCACAATTGCTGACATTTCTTATCTTTTTTCTTGTGTTTTTTGAGCTCTTGGCCCTTTTCAGCTCCTGACTGCCGATATTCCTCTGATTAAACGTGAACAAAATGCAATATCTCGCAGCCCCGGCCTCGGTTAATACCAGCAGATCTAAAGCCGCATTTCAGAGGCGGAAACAAATCCATTAATTATTTGCTCTACCCCAGCTCCAGAGCTCAGCGGGTTATTGTCCATCCCTGGGCTGCAAGATACCAGGGACCCGGGCTAAACCTCCCCATACACCGAGCTCAGGCTCAGGAAAACCCCGGGGGAGATGATATCCCGGTCACGGAGCCTTCGAGCAGCATTGCACAAGCACCCGGAGTGAAACTTCCTAAATGCGGAAGTGATGAGCTGCAAAACTCATATCAGCAAGTCAGGGTGGCCGAGCCGTCTGAGGCGCTGCGTTCAGGTCGCAGTCTCCTCTGAAAGACTTGGGTTCGAATCCCACTTCTGACATTCTTTACTTTTAATTACTAAGTGGAACTCATTTGTTTTGACACCAGTGTCAAGCGCTTTGGGACATCCCTTAAAAGTGGGATTCAGCGGTTTACCTGCTCCCTTAACATTTCCATCTGAACTGGTACTGAAAGTGGAGAAGAATCCGCAGTGTAGCAACTATCATGTTTGCGGAATCATTTTGTTGGAATTTGCTCCTTATGTATGTCCAGGGGCGAGTTTGCTCTCCTGTGCAAGGACATAAGAAAATAAGAACGAAAGAATTACGAGCTGGAGTAGCCCATATACTGTGTAAAATGAGATATGGGTAACAGTTAACAGTTAACATGCAAAGCACAAAACCTGCTGAAAAGGGTGGTGCTGTTGTTGTTTGGCGAACCGACCTCTACCTGGCGGAAGCTGAACGCCAACTCTCCGACTCCTCCTCCTACCTCCGCCTGGACCATGACCCCACTACCGAATATCAAGTCACCGTTTCCAAGACTGTCACTGACCTCGTATGAGAAGAGATTGAGTAAACTAGACCTGTATTCTCTTGAATTCAGAAGATTGAGAGGGGATCACATTGAAGCATGCAAAATTATTACTGGGCTTGATAGGGTGGATGCTGGGAGAATATTTCCCTTGGCTGGGGAGTCTAGAACCCTCAGGATAAAGGGTAGGCCATTCAGGACTGAGATGAGAAGAAATTTCTTCCCACAGAGGGTGGTGAATCTTTGGAATTCTCTACCGCAGAGGGCTGTGGAGGCTCAGTCATTGGTTATATTCAAAACAGAAGTCGATAGATTTCTGACTAGTAAGGGCATCAAGGGATATGGTGATAGTGCCGGTGAATGGAATTGAGGCAGAAGATCAGCCTGATCTGATTGAATGGCGGGGCAGGCTCGAAGTGCCGAATGTCCTACTCCTGCTCCTATTTCTTATGTGCTTATGTTCTTATCTCCTCTGGAGATCTTCCCCCCACTTCCGTCAACCTCATAGTTCCCCAACCCCACACAGCCCGCTTCTACCTCCTTCCCAAGATCCACAAACAGGACTGCCCTGGTAGACCCATCGTTTCAGCCTGTTCTTGCCCCACTGAACTTATCTCTTCCTATCTCGACTATATTTTTCTCCCCTTATCCAGTCTCTTCCCACCTACATCCGCGACTCTTCCGATGCCCTCCGCCACTTTAACATCAGTTTCCAGTTTCCTGGCCCCAAACGCCTCCTTTTCACTATGGACGTGTAATCCTTCTACACCTCTATCCCCCACCAGGATGGCCTGAGGTCGCTCCGCTTCTTCCTTGAACAGAGGCTCAACCAGTTCCCATCCACCACCACCCTCCTCCGCCTGGCTGAACTTGTTCTCACATTGACCAATTTCTCCTTTGACTCCACTGACTTCCTCCAAATCAAAGGTGTTGCTATGGGAACCCGCATGCGTCCTAGCTATGCCTGCCTTTTCGTGGGATATGTGGAACACTATTTGTTCCAGTCCTACTCAGGTCCCCTCCCTCACCTCTTTTTCCGGTACATTGTTGACTGTATTGGTGCCGTTTCCTGCTCTCGCCCTGAAGTAGATCATTTCATTCACTTTGCTTCCAATTTCCACCTTTCTCTCACCTTCACATGTTCTATCTCCGACTCTTTCCTTCCCTTCCTCGACTTCTCCGCCTCTATTTCTGGGGATAGGTTATTGACTGACATTCACTACAAGCCCACTGACTCTCACAGCTAGCTGGACTATACTTCCTCCCACACCGCCTCCTGTAAGGGCTCTATTCCAATCTCCCAGTTTCTCCGCCTCTAGCGCATCTGCTCTGACGATGCCACCTTCCATACCAATGCTTCTGACATGTCTTCCCTTTTCCTCAACCGAGGATACCCCTTTACTGTGGTTGACACGGCCCTTGAACGTGTACATTCTATCACCTGCAATTCTGCCCTCACACCTGCCGCTCCCTCCCGGAACCACGATTGAGTTCCCCTTGTCCTCACCTTTCACCCCACCAGCCTCCACATTCAACGGATCATCCTCCACCATTTCCATCACATCCAGCGTGATCCCACCACCAAACACATCTTCCCATCACGTCCCCTTTCAGAATTCCGAAGGGACCGCTCCCTCCGCGACACCCTGGTCCACTCCTCTATCACCCCCAACACCCCTTCCCCTTCGCCCGGCACCTTCCCGTGCAAGCGCAGGAGATGCAACACAAGCCCTTATACCTCCCCCCTTCCCACTGCCCAGGGCCCTAAACTGCCCTTACAGGTGAAACAGCGAGTTACTTGTACTTCTTGTAATTTAGTATACTGTATTCACTGCTCACGATGTGGTCTCCTCTACAATGGGGAGACCAAACGCAGATTGGGTGACTGCTTTGCGGAACACCTCCGTTCAGTCCGTAAGGGGGACCACGAGCTTCCGGTCGCCTGTCACTTTAATTCTCCGCTCCAATCCTACTCAGACCTCACCGTCCTCGGCCTCTTGCATTGTTCCACTGAAGCTCAGCTTAAGCTCGAGGAACAGCACCTCATCTTTCATTTAGGCACTTTACAGCCTTCTGGACTCAACATAGAGTTCAACAATTTCAGATCATAAACTCGGCCCCTATCATAAGAACATAAGAACATAAGAAATAGGAGCAGGAGTAGACCAATCGGCCCCTCGAGCCTGCTCCGCCATTCAATAAGATCATGGCTGATCTGGTCCTAACCGCCAATCTACTATCTACTATCACAGAACCATCTCCTGCATCTAAAAGAATTGCACACACGAAATAGGAGCAGAATCAGGCTACACGGTCCCTGGGCCCGCTCCACTACCCACAGGGCCATGACCGATCCGAACCTAGACTCATGTCCAAATTCCTGCCCGCTCCCCGTAACCCTTAATGCCCTTTACTTCTAGGAAACTGTCTATTTCTGTTTTAAATTTATTTAATGATGTAGCTTCTACAGCTTTTTGTGGCAGCATATTCCATGGACCTACCACCCTCTGAGTGAAGTAGTTCCTCCTCATCTCAGTTTTGAAAGAGCAGCCCCTTATTCTAAGACTATGTCCCCTAGTTCTAGTCTCACCCGTCATCGGGAACATCCTCCCCGCATCCACCCGATCCAACCCCTTCACAATCTTATATGTTTCAATAAGATCGCCTCTCATTCTTCTGAACTCCAATGAGTAGAGTCCCAATCTACACAACCTCTCCTCATATGACCACCCCCTCATCCCCGGGATTAACCGAGTGAACCTTTTTTGCACTGCCTCGAGAGCAAGGATGTCTTTCCTTAAGTAAGGACACCAAAACTGTATGCAGTATTCCAGGTGCGGTCTCACCAATACCTTGTACAACTGAAGCAATACCTCCCTATTTTTATATTCTATCCCCCTAGCAATGAAAGCCAACATTCCATTTGCCTTCTTAATCACTTGCTGCACCTGCATACTAACCTTTTGAGTTTCGTGCACCAGGACCCCCAGATCCCTTTGCACTTCAGTACTCTCCAGTTTCTTGCCATTAAGATAATAAATTGCTCTAGGATTTTTCCTGCCAAAGTGCATCACCTCACACTTTCCAGTGTTGTATTCCATCTGCCAAATCTCTGCCCACTTACTTAGCCTGTCTATGTCCCCTTGCAGGTTTTTTATGTCCTCCTCACTCACTACTTTCCCTCCCATCTTAGTATCATCTGCAAATTTTGATATGTTACACTTGGTCCCTTCCTCCAAATCGTTAATATAGATTGTAAAGAGTTGGGGACCCAGCACTGACCCCTGTGGAACACCACTAGTTACTGATTGCCAGTCTGAGAATGAACCATTTATCCCAACTCTTTGCTTTCTGTTAGATAGCCAATCCTCTATCCATGCCAGAATATTACCCCCAATCCCGTGATTTTTTACCTTAAGCAATAATCTTTTGTGTGGCACCTTGTCAAATGCCTTTTGGAAGTCTAAATACACTACGTCCACTGGTTCCCCTTTATCCACTCTATATGTTACTTCCTCAAAGAACTCCAGCAAATTTGTCAAACATGACTTCCCCTTCGTAAAACCATGCTGACTTTGTCCTATTAAATTATGATTATCCAAATGTCCTGTTACCGTTTCCTTAATAATGGACTCCAAAATTTTACCTACCACAGATTTTAGGCTAACCGGTCTATAGTTACCAGCCTTCTGTCTACTGCCCTTTCTAAATAAGGGTGTTACATTAGCAGTTTTCCAGTCTGCCGGGACCTTAGCGGAATCCAGGGAGTTTTGAAAAATTATTACCAATGCATCTACAATCCCTACCGCCACTTCCTTCAAGACTCTAGGATGTAAGCCATCAGGTCCAGGTGATTTATCCGCCTTGAGTCCCATTATTTTACCGAGTACCACTTCCTTAGTGATTTTGATCGTGTTTAGCTCCTCTCCCCCTATAGCCCCCTGTTTGTCCAGTGTTGGGATATTCTTAGTGTCCTCTACTGTAAAGACTGATACAAAATATTCATTCAGTGTTTTTGCCATCTCCATATTTCCCACCATTAATTTCCCGGTCTCATCCTCTAAGGGACCAACATTTACTTTAGCCACCCTTTTTCTTTTTATATAACTATAAAAACTCTTACTATCTGTTTTTATATTTTTTGCTAATTTACTTTCATAATCTATCTTCCCTTTCTTAATCAATCTTTTTGTTATTTTTTGCTGCCTTTTAAAGTTTTCCCAATCCTCTGTCCTCCACTAGATTTCGCTACCTTATATGCCCTTGTTTTTAGTCGAATACTATCCTTAATTTCTTTACTTAGCCACGGATGACTGTCCTTTCTTTTACACCCTTTTCTTTTCAGTGGAATATATTTTTTTTGGAAGTTCTAAAATAACTCCTTGAATGTACACCACTGATCATGTGTCGTCTTACCCTTTAATCTATTTTCCCAATCCACTCTACTCAATTCCGCTCGCATACCTTCATAGTCTCCTTTCTTCAAGCTTAGCACGCTTGTTTGAGATCCAACCTTCTCACCCTCTAATTGAATATGGAATTCAACCATGTTATGGTCACTCATTCCAAGGGGATCCTTTACTAGGACATTTTAATTAATCCTGTCTCGTTACACAGGACCAGATCTAAGGTTGCTTGCCCCCTGGTCGGTTCAGTTACATACTGCTCAAGAAACCCATCCCTAATACACTCAATGAACTCATCCTCAAGGCAGCCCTGCCCCATTTGATTTGTCCAATTAATATGATAGTTAAAATCCCCCATAATTATAGATGTTCCCTTATTACATGCCTCAACTATTTCCTGATTGATACTCCGTCCAACAGAGTTGCAACTGTTCGGAGGCCTATAGACTACGCCCACTAGTGTTTTTTTCCCCTTATTATTCCTTATCTCCACCCAAACTGTTTCATTATCATGATTTTTTGACCCAATATCATTACTCTGTATTACAGTGATTCCTTCCTTTATTAACATAGCCACCCCACCTCCCCTTCCTTCCTGCCTGTCCTTCCTGATCGTTAAATAACCTGGTATGTTTAATTCCCAGGCATTGTCACCCTGCAGCCATGTTTCTGTAATGGCCACAATATCATAACCATATGTAGTTATTTGTGCCATTAACTCGTCTATTTTGTTACGAATGCTACGTGCATTCAGATAGAGAACTTTCAAATATGCTTTGTGGCACTTAGTTCCTGCTTTTTCACTTTTTACCACTTTACCTTTTGCTCCACACACTCTGTCCCTTCCTGCCACACTCTGATTTGTGATTCCCCTACTGCTACCTATGTCTATGACCCTCTCTGTTGTCATTTTTATTTTTTGCTCTCTTGAAACCTCCCCCCCACTTATTAGTTTAAAGCCCTCTCCACAGCCCTAGTTATTCGATTCTCCAGGACACTAGTCCAGCACTGGCCAAGTGAAGTCCGTCCCAACGGAACAGCTCTCTCCTGCCCCAGTACTGGTGCCAGTGTCCCAAGAAGCAAAACCCATTTTTCCCACACCAGTCTTTGAGCCACGCATTCAACTCCCTGATTTTATTTACCCGAGCCAAATTTGCTCGTGGCTCAGGTAGTAATCCAGAGATTATTACCCTCGAGGTTCTGCTTTTTAATTTGGCCCCTAGCTGCTCAAACTCCCTCAGCAGAACCTCTTTCCTTGTCCTATCTATGTCATTGGTACCAACATGGACCACGACAACTGGATCCTCCCCCTCCCACTCCAAGTTTCTCTCCAGCCCAGAGGAGATGTCCTTAACCCTGGCACCGGGCAGGCAACACAGCCTTCGGGACTCTCGCTCTTGGCTGCAAAGAACCCTATCTATCCCCCTAATGATACTGTCCCCTACCACTACAACATTTCTTTTTACTCCCCCCACTTGAATGGCCCCCCTTACCACGGTGCTGTGGCCAGGTTGCTCATCCTCCCTGCAGTCCCCGCTCCTATCCACACAGGGAGTAAGAGCCTCGAACCTGTTGGACAAGAGCAAGGGCTGCGGCTCCTCCAACACTACCTCCTGGATCCCTGTACCTGCCTCACTCGTAGTCACACCTTCCTGTCCCTGACCACGGGCTACTTCTGAATTAGTTACTCTAATTGGTGTGACTACCTCCTGAAACACGGTGTCCAGGTAACTCTCCCCCTCCCTGATGTGTCGCAGTGTTTGAAGCTTGGACTCCAGCTCATCAACACGGAGCCGGAGGTCCTCGAGCAGCCAACACTTACTGCAAATGTGTTCACCGTGAACATCAATGGTGTCCACCAGCTCCCACATATTGCAGCAGCAACACATCACCTGCTCTCCCATTCTATGCAATTAATTAAACATGTATTATTTACCCTTCAGTTAATTTATGCCAGCAGTCTCCGCTACACCACAGATACCCGAGAAACTATAAACTATGGAATTGAAGTTTTGTATAAAAAAAAAGAGAAATACTCACCAACCAATCACTTACCTGCTTTCTGGTGACGTCACACTTAGATTATTTTTTACCTCTCTCCTGCTCTCGGCTTGGTGAAAGCCTACCTGGTCGCTGCCGCCTTTTACCGCCGCCGCCTCGCCGCTGTTGCTCCACCCAGGTCCGCCGCCTCTGTGGGCCTACCTGGTCGCTGCCGCCTTTTACCGCCGCCGCCTCGCCGCTGTTGCTCCACCCAGGTCCGCCGCCTCTGTGGGCCTACCTGGTCGCTGCCGCCTTTTACCGCCGCCGCCTCGCCGCTGTTGCTCCACCCAGGTCCGCCGCCTCTGTGGGCCTACCTGGTCGCTGCCGCCTTTTACCGCCGCCGCCTCGCCGCTGTTGCTCCACCCAGGTCCGCCGCCTCTGTGGGCCTACCTGGTCGCTGCCGCCTTTTACCGCCGCCGCCTCGCCGCTGTTGCTCCACCCAGGTCCGCCGCCTCTGTGGGCCTACCTGGTCGCTGCCGCCTTTTAACGCCGCCGCCTCGCCGCTGTTGCTCCACACAGGTCCGTCGCCTCTGTATATGTATATTTTTTATCCACACCTTTTGTTTGTGTCTTCTTTTCTTCTCTCCCACATGGCAGCTGTCTTTCATTCTGCCAGCTCAATTTACATTTCATCGACAGCCATCCTTGGTTTCTTAACCTGTCCCATTACCATCTCCTTTTGCCTTGAATATTTCTCAATATCTCTTAACATCTGCCGCCTTGTATCCTAACACAGAACTTCCCTTTTGTTCTTTCATCCCCTCCCCCCTTTCCCAGCCCCGACACTTGCTGAAAAATCTGTTCCATTTCCTGCTTTATTCCAGTTCTCACGAAAGGTCATCGACCTGAAACGTTAACGCTGTTTCTCTCTTCACAGATGCTGCCTGACCTGCTGAGTATCTCCAGCATTTTCTGTTTTTTTTCAGATTTCCAGCATCTGCAGTATTTTCTTTTTGTATTGAAGTATGGACTCTCCCTCAGTTAGCATTTCTTTCATTATGCAAAACAAGATCATCGGCGATCAATGAGGCTTTGAAAGCAACATACAAGTTGAACAAAAAGCTTCCGCCCAACGTGGGGCTCGAACCTCCGACCCTGAGATTATGAGTCGCATGCTCTACCGACTGAGCCAGCCGGGCCTGCTGAAATAGCACGTCATTGTCGCTGATTGCAGCCAGGCGCCTGGTGGCTCCGGCCCGGTCACAACAGCATATCTGAGCCGCGTTTCTGCAATCTTCAGACCAAGTTCTCCAGAAGCCCAAGGTGTATAAGGAACTCAAGCATCAAAATCCCTTTCATTAACCATAGGGGTTCAGGCAATTTTCTGATCGCAAAGCGCTTTAGTCCTTGTCAATGTGTCAACAAACGCAGGTCAGAGGCTAGATATTCTGCGGCGAGTGTCTCACCGCCTGACTCCCCAAAGACTTTCCACCATCTACAAGGCACAAGTCAGGAGTGTGATGGAATACTCTCCACTTGCCTGGATGAGTGCAGCTCCAACAACACTCAAGAAGCTCGATACCATCCAGGACAAAGCAGCCCACTTGATTGGCAGCGCATCCACCACCTTAAACATTCACTCCCTCCACCACCGGCGTACCGTGGCTGCAGTGTGTACCATCTACAAGATGCACTGCAGCAACTTGCCAAGGCTTCTTCGGCAGCACCTCCCAAACCTGTGACCTCTTCCACCTAGAAGGACAGGGGCAGCAGGCGCGTGGGAACACCACCACCTCCAAGTCACACAACATCCTGACTGGAAATATATCGGCTGTTCCTTCATCGTCGCTGGGTCAAAATCCTGGAACTCCTTCCCGAACGGCACTGTGGGAGCACCTTCACCACACGGACTGTAGTGGTTCAAGAAGGCAGCTCACCACCACCTTCTCAAGGGCAATTAGGGATGGGCAATAAATGCTGGCCTTGCCAGCGATGCCCACATCCCATAAACGAATAAAAAAAAATTCTCAACCCTTTTTTGTGGCATTGCATTCCTTGCTGACCTTTATCTGCTTACTCCTCCTTAGGCCCTGCTAACAGACCCCAGGCTGACTCATTTATTGACATATTTAGGGTATGTATCAGTTCAGGTATGGAGGGGGTATATTGTTTAACGGGGAATAATTAACAGGATTGATTTAAAAAGACACAGGACTGGCTCGAATACTAATGATGTGAATCTTCGATTACACATGTGTGCAGTGCACCCGAGTGATGTCCAGGCAGGGAAATCGTAGGAATTAGAAATGAAATATCTAATCCCTACAGATTGAAGCAAGAGAGAGATATATTCTCATGGAGTACCGGAGTGACATTTAACGATTTCTGGAGTGTTAGCTGCCCTCCTTCTTGGAATAAATGTATCTCAACGTGGGCTTGAAGGTTCCTCTGACGTTCTCATTGTCAACAGAGGTCAACACGACGCACCTGAAAAGTACAATCTACACATAAACAAAAAGGCTAATGGGATGCTGGCCTTTATATCTAGAGGACTAGAGTACAAAGGGGGTAGAAGTTATGCTGCAGATGTACAAAACCCTGGTTAGACCACACCTGGAGTACTGTGAGCAGTTCTGGGCACCACACCTAAGGAAGGATAGATTGACCTTGGAGGGAGTGCAGCGTAGGTTTACCAGAATGATAACCGGACTCCAAGGGTTAAGTTATGAGGAGAGATTACACAAATTAGGGTTGTATTCCCTCGAATTTAGAAGGTTAAGCGGTGATCTGATCGAAGTTTTCAAGGTATTAAAGGGAACTGATAGGGTAGATAGAGAGAAACTATTTCCGCTGGTTAGGGATTCAAGGACTAGGGGGCATAGTCTAAAAATTAGAGCCAGACCTTTTAGGAGTGTAATTAGGAAACACTTCTACACACAAAGGGTGGTAGAAGTTTGGAACTCTCTTCCGCAAACGGCAATTGGTGCTGGATCAATTGTTAATTTTAAATTGGAGATTGATAGATTTTTGTTAACCAAAGGTATTAAGGGATACAGGCCAAAGGCGGGTATATGGAGTTAGGTCGCAGATCAGCCATGATCTCATTGAATGGCGGAACAGGCTCGAGGGGCTAAATGGCCTCCTCCTGTTCCTATGTACATAATCAGATGTGATCTGGAATCCACTGCCTGAAAGGGTGGTGGCGGCAGATTCAATAATAACTTTCAAAAGGGAGTTGGATAAATACTTGACAAGGGAAAACAAATTGCAGGGCTGTGGTGAAAGAGCAAGGGAGTGGGACTTTTTTTTATTTAGTCATACACGGGATGTGGGCATCGCTGGCAATGCCAGCATTTATTGCCCATCCCTAATTGCCCCTTGAGAAAGTGGTGGTGAGTCGCCTTCTTGAACCGCTGCAGTCCGTGTGGTGAAGGTGCTCCCACAGTGCTGTTCGGGAGGGAGTTCCAGGATTTTGACCCAGCGGCGATGAAGGAACGGCCGATATATTCCCAAGTCAGGGTGTTGTCTGACTTGGAGGGGAACTTGGAGGTGTTGGTGTTCCCCATGCGCCTGCTGTCCTTGTCCTTCTAGGTGGTAGAGGTCGCGGGTTTGGGAGGCGGACTTGGATAGCTATTTCAAAAGGCATGATGGATTGAATGGCCTCCTTCTGTGCTGTATGCTTCTTCTGTGAAATGCTTACCGTAGTTCCACGAAATCCAGCATAGCTGCGCTTGTACTGGCCAATGGCTGCTGCTGATTTCTCACTCTGAAGGAACTCACACCTTGAAAACAAAGCGGTGTTACAAAGGAAGATGTCAGAAATCAGTGTTCACTTGACGCCTTGAGAGTTTGTTTTATTGCGTCCACTTACGAGGGCAGATGGGGCCTCGGTTTAACGACTCTAACTGATACTGCAGCGCTCCCTCAGTACTGCACTGGGAGCGTCAGCCGAGATTTTGGTGCTCAAGTCTTTGGAGTGGGATTTGAACCCACAAACTTCTGGACTCAGAGGCAAGAGTGACACCCACTGAGCCAAGGCTGACACTAATCAATATCACAGGGACCCTGGAAATGTCCTCCATGGCGTCCTGCGTTGCTATGAGCGATGCCAGCAAGCAATTAATTTAAATCCGCTGAAAGGGTTTGCAATTGATATTTGAATAATAGATTTCATAGGCTTTGATAAAGAAAGACTTGCATTTATATAGCGCCTTTCATGACCACCAGATGTCCCAAAGCGCTTTCCAGCCAATGAAGTGCAGTCACAGCTGTAATGTAGAAAATGCAGCGGCCAATCTGCACACAGCAAGATCCCACTAACAGCAATGAGATACTGACCAGATAATCTGTTTCAGTGGTGTTGACTGAGGAATAAAGACTGGCCCAGGATACCAGGGATAACTCCCCTGCTCTTCTTCGAAATAGCACCACGGGATCTGAGAGGGCAGACAGGGCATCGGTTCAACGTCTCATTCGAAAGGCGGCACCTCTGACAGTGCAGCGCTGTCAGCCTAGATTACTGTGCTCGAGTCTCTGGAGTGGGAATCGAACCCCCAACTTTCTGGCTCCGAGGTGAGGGTGAGACCAACGGAGCCATGGCTGACACGGAAATTAAGGGTGAAATTAATTCCCTGCTCCCGTTCTTTTGGATCCCGTGGTGAAAGCTGGGGGAGGGGAGGGGGGTTAATGAGCCGCCCAGAATAATGCAAATGGTCCCAATGGTCCATATTTGTAACGACTGGACATCCTTTTACGTTAAGGAATTCGCCCCAAATCCACTAAAGTGGGAAATTTAGGCCAATTGAAATCGTGCGACCTCTGCGGAAAAAATCGCCACACCAAACTCCAGTGGACATTTGCACTGTCACATCGCAAACCGGGTCTCTTGTATCTTCAGTTAACCAGCCCACAGCTTACAGTGTCAAAGTTGGTCGCGCCCATTTACCCCACTCTGGTGGAATCAGCATTCTTTATTATAACCACCAACAAAACAGGAAGGCAATACACACACAACTGGAATGTCTGGAATGTGTAATTTGATCCGGGCTGCTGTAGAGCAATTCAGGTTCTCTGCCATGTGTCATTTGAGCCAGTCATCATCAGGCAGGCTACAGAGTTGCAAGGCACAGCCCTAACACACTGCAGTTCAGAGAATGTACAGCGCTAACACCACTGATTTCAGAGAACGCACAGCGCTCACACTCTGGAGTTCAGAGAATTTACAGCGCTAACACCACTGATTTCAGAGAACGCACAGCGCTCACACTCTGGAGTTCAGAGAATGTACAGCGCTAACACCACTGATTTCAGAGAATGCACAGCGCTCACACTCTGGAGTTCAGAGAATGTACAGCGCTAACACCACTGATCTCTGCCGTCAAGACTGCGCTTCTCCACTGTACGAGTGATCGAGTGACTAGTGGATCGCGAGTGGAGCTCGGGGCCAGGGATCACGAGAATATCAGGGCTAATTTGATCCTGTGAGAGACAACATCATCCATGTCCGAGGCCGGGGCCCAGGAGTGAGGACGAGATAGCAGCGAGGTCAAGGCCCAGGAGTGGCGCAGCGTGGATCAACAGCAGGGTCGGGACCCAGGGAAGGTGCGGCACGGGCCAACAGCGAGGTCGGGAGGACCACAATGCATCCTACGAAACCCAGGCAGAGAGGACCTGCGGGAAGGAGGGAGGAGGACAGTAGGAGTAAGTTTGTGTGTTTCTGCTAGGCCAATGTAGCAGAGCCTGGTCTGCAATTGTGTTGGATCCCTTTGCCATTGGACCAAGACTTTGCTCTGTCAAGCCCGTGTGGTAGCTGATGTGCAACGGCCACCCCACGTTAAAAGAATTCACACACAGGCATCTTCCACCCTTTAAAATGAAGTTCGGGAACTGGAACGTCAGGACCTTCATGGACAACCCCAACAGTGCCCCTTCAACCACCGTCTGCCCCACCTCTGACAGAGACTGTAGGTCCCGCATTGGACTCATCAGTCACCTGAGAACTCATTTTTAATGTGGAAGCAAGTCATCCTAGGTTCCGAGGGACTGCCTAAGAAGAAGGATTTCAGGGAATGCACAGCACTGACACACTGGAGTTCAGAGAACGCACAGCGCTAACACGACCAAGTTCAGAGAATGTACAGCACTAACACCACTGATTTCAGAGAACGCACAGCACTAACACACTGGAGTTCAGAGAACTCGGCTCCAGACGCTCCTGTTTCGAGGTGCATGCGAGGCCAGGATGGTGTGCGCATATGTGGAAGTACTCAATCCCTGCCAATATAAACACCGGTCAAGGCCTGCTGTTCTATGGGATGATGCCTTGTTCCAGGGAAGTGGACCATTACTGCTCTCCTCCATCACCCTGCCAAATATGCAGACTTAACTTACTCTGGAAACCATTTGGAATGTTCCTTCCATGGATCCACGTCTTCTTCCTAGTTTGCAAAGCTCCCACCACAGGAAAAGCACTGGACTTTATCCTTGATACCTGTTGGATGAGTAGTTAGGAACAATCATGGCTGGATGCGAAATTCTAGTTCGATGTTTCAGCCAACAGTCCGCGCTCTCTTGGTGAACCTGGCTTGTGATCAACACTTCCATTCTTTGCTGGGTGTCGCATGTCATGAGGGATGAGGTGGTCTGATGGGTTGGAACACTGCACTATCACCTCTACAACTTAGAGTTTCAAAAAGAAATCTCCCCTGCATGGTGATTGTAGGAGTTCTACCTAGACTGTGTTGGGACAATCACAATATCATAAAAACAACAATTTACATTTAAATAGTGCCTTTAACTTAATAAAACATCCCAAGGCGCTTCACAGGAGCGTTATTAAAATACAAAATTTGACACCGAGCCATATAATCATAGAAATTTACAGCACAGAAGGTGCCATTCGGCCCATCTTGTCCGTGCCTTTCGACAAAGAGCTATCCACCCTACTCCCACTTTCCAGCACTTGGTCCAGAGCCTTGTAGGTTACGGCACCTCAAGTGCATATCCAAGTACTTTTTAACTAATATAAGGAGATGTTAGTGCATATGGCCAAAAGCTTGGTCAAAGAGGCAGGTTTTAAGGAGCACCTTAAAGCAGGAAAAAGAGGTAGCGAGGCGAAGAAGTTTAGGGAGGGAATTCCAGAGCTTAGGGCCTAGGCCAGTGAATGCACGGTTGCCAATGGTGGAGCAATTAAAATCAGGGCTGTTCAAGGGGCCAGAATTGGCAGAGCACAGATATCTCGGGGGATTATAGGGCTGGAGGAGATTACAGAGATAGGGAGGGGCAAGGCCATGGAGGGATTTGAAAACAAGGATGAGAATTTTAAAATCGAGGTGTTGCTTAACTGGGAGCCAATGTAGGTCTGTGAGCACAGGGGAGATGGGTGAACAGGACTTGGTGCGAGTTAGGACATGGGTGGCAGAGTTTTGGATGAATTCACGTTTATGGAGGGCAGAACTAGGGAGGCCGACCAGGACTGCGTTGGAATAGTCATGTCAAGTCATCATCAATAACAGACATCATTGTCAGAAATCTTGTCCAAAGGGGACAATAGAGCAAAGGGCGCAGTAGAGTTTGAGAATATCAGCAATTCTAGTCGCCATATTATAAAAACGATATAGAGGCACTGGCGAGGGTGCAAAGAAGATTTACAAGGATGATACCAGAACTGCGAGGGTATACCTATCAGGAAAGGATGAACAGCCTGGGTCCCTTTTCTCTTGGATAGAGAAGGCTGAGGGGTGACCTAATAGAGGCGTTTAAAATTATGAATGGTTTTGATAGAGTGGATACAGAGAGAGTGTTTCCACTCGTGGGGAAGAGCAAAACTAGAGGCCATCAGTACAAGATAGTCACCAAGAAATCCAATAGGGAATTCAGAAAAACTTCTTTCCTCAGAGAGTGGTGAGAATGTGGAACTCGCTACCACAGGGAGTGTTTGAGGCAAATAGTATAGATGCATTTAAGGGGAAGCTAGATAAGCACATGAGGGAGAAGGGAATAGAGGTGCTGGTAGAGTTAGATGAGGAAGGATGGGAGGAGGCTCGAGTGGAGCGTAAACGCCGACATGGGCTGGTTGGGCTGAATGGCCTGTTTCTGTGCTGTACATTCTATGTAATCCTGTGCATTCATGAAGTTGGAAACAAGGAGAGGTTTGGGTATGTTGGAGTGGCAAAGGGGAATTCACTGGTAGAGTGTCTATTCTTCATAGAAACACAGGAACATAGGAAATTCAAGACTAAAAAAGACAAAGGTATATCTAGTTCGCCTTCTACCATCCTGGTAGTCGCAAGATACAACAATAGTGGATTTGTTGACCAATTGTGGCAATCAATCTCCATCAATGAGTCCACAACAGACTCAGACATGAGTCGAGGATCACCCCCAGTTGTTGGAGATCTTTGGGAACCAGAGGTCCAAAGTAATCTGTTCCTCCCGAGCATAGAGTCATAGAGTTATACAGCACAGAAAGATGCCCTTTGGCCCATCGTGTCCGCGCCGGCCATCATGCCCTAACTATTCTAATCCCATTTTTCAGCACTTGGTCCGTAGCCTTGTATGCTATGGCGTTTCAAGTGCTCATCTAAATGTTTCTTGAATGTTGTGAGGGTTCCTGCCTCTACCACCCTTTCAGGCAGTGAGTTCCATATTCCAACCACCCTCTGGGTGAAAAAGTTTTTCCTCAAATCCCCTCTAAACCTCCTGCCCCTTACCTTGAAACTATGCCTCCTGGCTATTGACCCCTCTACTAAGGGGAAAAGTTCCTTTCTATCTACCCTATCTATGCCCCTCATAATTTTGTACACCTCAATCAGGTCCCCCATCAGCCTTCTCTGCTCTAAGGAAAACAACCCCAGCCTGTCCAGTCTCTCTTCATAGCTGAAGCGCTCCAGCCCAGGTAACATCCTGGTGAATCTCCTCTGCACCCTCTCCAATGCAATCACATAGTTCCTATAGTGTGGCGACCAGAACTGCACCCAGTATTCCAGCTGTGGCCTAACTAGCGTTTTGTACAGCTCCATCATAACCTCCCTGCTCTTATATTCTATGCCTCTGCTAATGAAGGCAAGTATCCCATATAGGCCTTTTTATCCACCTTATCTACCTGTCCTGCTGCCTTCAGGGATCTATGTACATGCACACCAAGGTCCCTCTGATCCTCTGTCCTTTCTAGGGTCCTACCATTCATTGTGTATTCCCTTGCCTTGTTAGTCCTCCCAATATGCATCACCTCACACTTTTCAGGGTTAAATTCCATTTGCCACTGTTCTGCCCATCTGACCAACCCGTCTACATCGTCCTGTAGCCTGAGGCTTCCCTCCTCGCTATTTACCACTCCACCAATTTTCGTGTTATCTGCGAACTTACTGATCATACCTCCTACATTCATATTTAAATCATTAATGTACACTACAAACAGCAAAGGACCCAGCACCGATCCCTGCGGTACACCACTGGACACAGGCTTCCAGTCACAAAAACAACCTTCGACCATCACCCTCTGCCTCCTGCCACTAAGCACGCTGCACTCACCACACATCATGTCTCCGATTACTCATATAATGTCTCCCAATGTGTTATTTGCTGATTGTCAATACCTGTAAAGAAAAATCCTGCTTTTGCCAGTAGCTCAGGCTCCATCTTCACGTAGAAAGGCCAGCCTTTGAAGGTCTCAAGTCTGGCTTGTTGCCCTTTCAACTTCTCCGCTCGGTTGAGCGGCACACCCTCAGGTACCTGGACCCGCACGGCATACTTTGGAATGTTTCCAACATCCAACGTTTTCACAAAGCCACAGTCCGGCTCAAACTTCTGATGCTCTGACCCGGGCGATTTTGTGATGCTGGTACTGCAGAAAATTCCCCCGCAGCAGAAGCATTGCACACACATCTTCAACACCGTGTAATAAAAGCCCACGCTCGCCATCTCCTCGGGACTCCAGGTGGCAAAGGGATCGAAGCTCTCAAAGGTCTTGCGTCTCTTCAGTTCACTTCTCATCTGATGGTTGAAGCCTCTCTTCCTTTGCCGGCAAATCACATGGTTGTCGATTTCAATCTGCTCCACCAATTTAGCTATGTCCAAGTTGGTGAAAGACATAATCGCCTGCAGATCCTTAACATCTAACTGACGATGGTGCGTCGAAGGCTCAGCTTCTTGTGTTTCCTTCACTGGCTGATGCAATGAGTCAGAGTGCTGCGTCGCCATGGTCTAGATATCAAAGAGCAGAATTTAATCGATTATCTGAACGCTACGTGACGCAGCCAAGTGAGGAGATTGACCAGAATGGTACCAGGGATGCGGGACTTCAGTTATCTGGAGAGACTATCGAGGAACTGGGGTTGTTCTCCTTAGATCAGAGAAGGTTAAGGGAAGATTTGATAGAGGTGTTCAAACTCATGAAGGGTTTTTGTTGGAGCCAATTGGGAGAAACCGTTTCCACTGGCAGGAGGGCCGGTAACAGAGAGTCGGGATAAATGGGTCATTTTCAGGTTGGCAATCAGTAACTAGTGGGGTGCCACAGGGATCAGTGCTGGGGCCTCAACTACTTACAATCTATGTTAATGGCTTGGATGAAAGGACCGTGTGTATTGTAGCCAAATTTGCTGATGATACAAAGATAGGTGGGTTAGCAAGTTGTGAGGAGGACACAAAGAGTCTGCAAAGGGATATAGATAGGTTAAGAGCGTGGGCAAAAATTTGGTCGATGGAGTATAATGTGGGAAAGTGTGAGGATATCCACTTTGGAAGGAAGAATGAAACAGCAAATTATTATTTAAATGGAGTGAGACTACAAAATGGTGCGGTACAGAGGGATCTGGGGGTAATAGTATATGAAACACAAAAAGTTAGCAAGTAATTAGAAAGGCTAATCGAACGTTGGCCTTTATTGAAAGGGGGATGGAGTATAAAAGTAGGGAAGTTTTGATGCAACTTTACAGGGCGCTGGTGAGACCGCACCTGGAGTATTGCGAACAGTTTTGGTCTCCATATTTAAGGAAGGATATACTTGCATTGGAGGCAGTGCAGAGAAGGTTCACGAGGTTGATTCCTGGGATGAAGGGGTTGACGTATGACGAAAGGTTGATCAGGTTGGGCCAATACTCATTGGAGTTTAGAAGAATGAGAGGTGATCTTATTGAAACATATAAGATTCTGAGGGGGATTGACAGGGTGGATGCTGAGAGGATGTTTCCCCTAGTGGGGGTATCTGGAACTAGGGGGCATAGTTTCAGAATAAGGGGTCGCCCATTTAAGACGGAGATGAGGAGGAATTTCTTCTGTCAGAGGGTCGTGAATCTTTGGAATTCTCTACCCCAGAGAGCCGTGGAGGCGGAGTCAGTGAATATATTCAAGGCGGAGATTGACAGAAATTTTAACTACAAGGGAGTCAAGGATTATGGGGAGGGGGCGGGAAAGTGGTGTTGAGGCCAAGATTGGATCAGCCATGATCTTATTGAATGGTGGAGCAGGCTCGAGGGGCCGATTGGCCTACTCCTGCTCCTATTTCTTATGTTCTTATGTTCTTAACCAGAGGACCACATATTTGAGATAATTGGCAAAGGAACCAGAGGGGGAGATGAGGAGAAATTCTGTTACACGGCGAGTTGTTGTGATCAGGAACGCGCGACCTGAAAGCCCAGAGGAAGCAGATTCAATAGTAGCTTTCAAAAGGGAATTGGAGAAATACTTGCAGGGCTATGGGGAAAGAATCGTAGAATGGCTACAGCACAGGAGGAAGCCATTCGGCCCGTCGAGCCCGTGCCGGCTCTCCGCAAGAGCACTTTAGCTAGGCCCACTCCCGCTCAACTGAGCTGAGCAGTTGAAAGGGAAACAAGCCAGACTTGAGACATTTAAAGAGCAGGGGAGTGGGTCTAATTGGATAGCTCTTTCAAAGAGCTAGCACAGGCACGATGGGCCAAATGGCCTCCTTCTGTGCTGTACCATTCTATGATTCTATCAAAATGCACATCAGAGAGAGGAAGACATGAAATATCAATATTGAATATAACCAATGTGATTAGAAATATATCAATATGATCTTATATTGAAGCAAAGAACCTTGTTGAGGATGTTTTTTTTATTATTTCACTTGATGTGGGTGTCGGTGACAAGGCCAGCATTTATTGCCCATCCCTAGTTGCCCTTGAGAAGGTGGTGGTGAGCCGCCTGCTTGAACCGCTGCAGTCCGTGTGGTGAATGTGCTCCCACAGTGCTGTTAGGGAGGGAGTTTCAGGATTTTGACCTAGCAATATCAAATATTAAAGAAAAAATCATTTCCATCTGCCTACTGCCATTTGCCAAAATGTACGAGGCATTAGGGAAACGAAAATCGACCCCAGTGTCTTGCTTCATCTGGGCTGAGGCGTTTTCCGTATCTTACGGTCCTGACCATCAGTCCATTGCACAATTTCCTGTAAAATAAGGCCTAAGTGGTAAAAGGAGTGTCATCAGAAAGTAACATACATAACAGTTTCATAAGAACATAAGAAATAGGAACAGGAGTAGGCCGCTTGGTCCTGAACTATCAGTGCTGCACTGTCGGAGGGGCTGTACTGAGGGAGCGCTGCACTGTTGGAGGGGCTGTACTGAGGGAGCGCTGCACTGTCGGAGGGGCAGTACTGAGGGAGCGCCGCACTGTCGGAGGGGCAGTACTGAGGGAGCGCCGCACTGTCGGCGGGGCAGTACTGAGGGAGCGCTGCACTGTCGGAAGCGCTGTACTGAGGGAGTGCTGCACTGTCGGAGGGGCAGTACTGAGGGAGCACTGAACTGTCGGAGGGGCTGTACTGAGGGAGCGCTGAACTGTCGGAGGGGCTGTACTGAGGGAGTGCTGCACTGTCGGAGGGGCAGCACTGAGGGAGTGCTGCACTGTCGGAGGGGCAGCACTGAGGGAGTGCTGCACTGTCGGAGGGTTAGTACTGAGGGAGTGCTGCAGTGCTGCACTGTTGGAGGGGCAGTACTGAGGGAGCGCCGCACTGTCGAGGGGCAGTACTGAGGGAGTGCTGCAGTGCTGCACTGTCGGAGGGGCAGTACTGAGGGAGCGCCGCACTGTCGAGGGGCAGTACTGAGGGAGCGCCGCACTGTCAGAGGGGCAGTACTGAGGGAGCGCTGCACTGTCGGAGGGGCAGTACTGAGGGAGTGCTGCACTGTCGGAGGGGCAGTACTGAGGAAGTGCTGCACTGTCGGAGGGGCAGTACTGAGGGAGCACTGCACTGTCGGAGGGGCAGTACTGAGGGAGTGCTGCGCTGTCGGGGGGCAGTACTGAGGGAGTGCTGCACTGTCGGAGGGTCAGTACTGAGGGAGTGCTGCACTGTCAGAGGTGCAGTACTGAGGGAGCGCCGCAATGTCGGAGGTGCCGTCTTTCGGATAAGCCATTGAACCGAGGCCCAGTCTGCTCTCTCAGATGGACGTAAAAGATCCCATGGCACCATTTCAAAGAAGAGCAGGGGAGTTCTCCCCGGTGTCCTGGGGCCAATATTTATCCCTCAACCAAAATAACAAAAACAGATTATCTGCTCATTTTCACATTGCTGTTTGTGGGACTTTGCTGTGCGCAATTTAGCTGATGCGTTTCCTACATTTCAACAGTGACTCCACTTCAAAAGTACTTCATTGGCTGCAAAGCGCTTTGAGATGTCCGGTGGTCGTGAAAGGCGCTATATAAATGCAAGTATTTTCTTTCTGTCTTCGAACCTGCTCCACCATTCAATATGATCATGGCTGATCTTCTACCCCATCTCCACCTTCCCACACTATCCCCATATCTCTTGATTCCCTGTATCCAAAAACTCTATCGATCTCTGTCTTGAATATACTCAGCGACTGAGCCTCCATAGCCCTCTGGGGTAGAGAAATGGGGAGCAGCTGGGGAGTCTAGAACCAGGGGTCAAAGTCTCAGAATAAGCGGTCGGCCATTTAGGACTGAGATGAGGAGAAATTTCTTCAATCAGAGGGTGGTAAATCTTTGGAATTCTCTACCCCAGAGGGCAGTGGATGCTCAGTCGTTGAGTATATTCAAGACAGAGATCGATAGATTTTTGGACTCTAGGGGAATCAAGGGATATGGGGATGGGGCGGGAAGTTGGAGTTGAGGTCGATGAACAGCCATGATCTTATTGAATGGCGGAGCAGGCTCGAGGGGCCGAAGGGCCTTCACCTGCTCCTAATTCTTATGTTCTTAGCACTTCCCAGATCAATATATCTTTTCTAAGGATTGGTGCTCAAAAATGAACAGAGTAAGTGAATTGGTCCAATACTTGAAGGGGATTCATTCCCAGGGCTATGGGGAAAGAGCAGGAGAGTGGATTGGAGAGCTCTTTCAAAGAGCCGGCACAGGCACGATGGGCCGAATGGCCTCCTTCAGTGCTGTGTCACTCTATGATTCTATGATTCAGTACTCCTAATGGGGTCTGTACAACCGAAGCATCACTTTTATCACTTCTGGATTGCAACCCGTTTGAGATAAAAGCTAACATTTCATTAGCCCTTTTGGTTATTTTTTAAGAACATAAGAAATCGGAGCAGGAGTAGGCCATACCGCCCCTTCGAGCCCGCTCCGCCATTCAATAAGATCACAGCTGATCATTGACCTCAACTCCACTTTCCCGCCCTATCCCCGTATCCTGTGCACTAGCTGTTAGTGATTTGTGTACATGGACTCCCAAATCTCTTTGCTCCACCGCAGTCTCTCACCGTTAAGGAAAAGAGACTGGAGGGTGCGTGGTCACCAGTATTTCCAGCACACACAACAGCTGTCTCCTCTTGTAGTGTTCTTTCTACAGGCCAGCTGAGATCAGTGCACGTCCTGGAGCAGACCCGAGACCTCAGGCAGACTAATTAAGAACATAAGAAATAAGAGCAGGAGTCAGCCATTCGGCCCCTCGAGCCTGCAATAAGATCATGGCTGATCTTCGATCTCAACTCCACTTTCCCGCCCGATCTCCAGATCCCTTGATTCCCCTAGAGTACAAAAATCTATCCATCTCAGCCTTGAATATACTCAACGACTCAGCATTCACAGCCCTCTGGGGCAGAGAATTCCAAGGATTCACAACCCTCTGAGTGATGAAATTCCTCCTCATCTCAATTCTGTCTTAACTGTACAAGGCACATTCACACAGAAAATCTGGGTCATATCACTACCTATTTCTACGCCGACTCACTGGTAGTATTGTTTCAGTCTTCTCAGTTAAGCAACTACAACAACAACAACAACCTGCATTTATATAGCGCCTTTAACATAGTAAAACCTCCGAAGGCGCTTCACAGGAGCGATTATCAAACAAAATTTGACACCGAACCACATAAGGAGAGATTAAGACAGGTCTAACCACCTCCCCATGACATTCAATGGCATTACCATCGCCGAATCCCCCACTATCAACATCCTGGGGGTCATCATTGACCAGAACCTTAACTGGACCAGCCACATAAATACTGTGGCAACAAGAGCAGGTCAGAGGCTGGGTATTCTGCGGCAAGTGTCTCACTTCCTGACTCCCCAAAGCCTTTCCACCATCTACAAGGCACAAGACAGGAGTGTGATGGAATACTCTCTACCTGCCTGGATGAGTGCAGCGCCAACAACACTCAAGAAGCTCGACACCATCCAGGACAAAGCAGCCCGTTTGATTGGCACCCCATCCACCACCTTAAACATTCACTCCCTCCACCACCGGCGCACCGTGGCTGCAGTGTGTACCCTCTGCAAGATGCACTGCAGCAACTCGCCAAGGCTTCTTCGGCAGCACCTCCTACACCTGCGACCTCTTCCACCTAGAAGGACAAGGGCAGCAGGTGCATGGGAACACCACCACCTCCAAGTCCCCCTCCAAGTCACACACCATCCTGAATTAGAAGTATATCGCCGATCCTTCATCGTCGCTGGGTCAAAAGCCTGGAGCTCCCTCCCTAACAGCACTGTAGGAGTATCTTCACCACCCGGATTCCAGCGGTTCAAGAAGGCGGCTCACCACCACTTTCTCAACGGCAACTCGGGATGGGCAATAAAGGCCGGCCTTGCCAGCGACGCCCTGATCCCATGAAAGAATAAAAAAATAAAGAGGTAGATTTTAAGGAGCGTCTTAAAGGAAGAAAGAGCAGTTATAGAGGTTTAGGGAGGGAATTCCAGAGCTTGGGGCCTAGGCAGCTGAAGGCACGGCCGCCAATGTTGGAGCGATTAAAATCAGGTATGTTAAAAAGGCCTTGATTAAAAACAACTTGTATTTATATACTGGCTGTAATGTAATAAAATGCCCCAAGGCACTTCACAAGAACGTGATCAAAAAAAGCCCCAAAATTGGACACCGAGACATATAAGGAGATGTTAGAGCAGAGGAACAAAACTTGGTCAAAGAGGTAGGTTTTAAGGAGCATCTTAAAGAAGGCATGAGAGGCGGAGAGGCTTAGGGAGGGAATTCCAGAGCTTAGGGCCGAGGCAGCTGAAGGCACGGCCGCCAATGGTGGAGCGGTTAAATTCAGGGCTGCGCAAGAGGGGATCAGAGATCTCAGAGGGTTGCGGGGCTGGAGGTTTTACCCAAACGTGGAACTCAAGTGCTGCCCGACAAGAAATAAAGTACACTTGCCTTGTACAGTTTAGTCAGCGAGAGCAGTCAGAGGAGAGCCAGCAGTCGCAGTGGGGGATGGGCTTTTCACACCTTGCTCATCCTAAGTCCCTGATCCTACCGACCGCGTTGAAACGCTTAATGGGACAAACGCCCTGCGAGCTGCAGCCTCGTCCCCTCAGTGCGGTGCTGCTGTTACAAGTCCCGCTCCTTAAACACTGAGGCATTGGGCAAAGGTTAGTTCAGGTCATGCAGTCTGCTGCACGATTTCCTCTTTTGCAAGCGGGAAACAAGATGTTGCAAGCAAGTAATGTCGTTAACTCTTTCACTCATCTATCCCAATTTATAGTGAAACGGACAGGCCTAAACAATGGGGAAGTGTGGGTGACTGCCTGGCGACCAGCAGACCTGCTGTGGACCTTTTTCCCCGCCCCGAATCCAGTGGTACTGAGACTCCCACAACCACCTCCCTACAGTACAGGCCGATGTCTAGGTCTATTACACAGACTAGGGTTGTAGTACCTGGAATTTAGGTTAATTGGTAATTTAATCGGCGTTTTCAAGATAGAGTCATGGGGGGGAAAATTCAGTTGGATTGAGCCTCCCGTTAATGCCTTAAGAGGGCGCTAATGGGGCACAAAGCAACTAGTGCCCGTGCGCGGCGATCTTTGCGCCGCTCACGAAATTAACGAGACATTTTGTGGCGGCGCTAAACACTACCGCCACGATCTTCTGCCCCGGACCGGATATTGAGTGGCGCGTTTTGCAGTCAGGAAGGGACTGGGGGAGCGCTATTTATCGACTTTACCAGTTCCCCCTTAAATATCAAACAAAACTTGGGGGTGTGGCAAACAGTGAGGATGATACCAATCGACTGCAGCAGGACATAGAAAGGTTAGCAGAATGGGCAGACAAATGGCAGATGGAATTTAATACAGAGAAGTGTGAAGTGATGCATTTTGGCAGAAGGAACAGGGAGAGGCAATACACACTTCATGGCACAGTTTTAAAGAGTGTGCAGGGACAGAGGGACCTGGGAGTTAATGTGCATAGGTCCCTGAAGGTGGCAGGACATATTGAGAGAGTGGTAAGCAAAGCATATGGGATCTTGGGCTTCATAAATAGAAATATTGAGTACAAAAGTAGAGAAGTTACGCTGAACCTTTATAAAGCGCTGGTTAGGCCACAACTGGAGTATTGCGTCCAGTTCTGGTCACCAGACTTTAGGAAGGATGTGAAGGCCCTTGAGAGGATGCAGAGGAGATTTACCAGAGTGGTTCCAGGGATGGGGGATCTTAGCTATAAGGACAGGTTGGAGAAGCTGCATTTGTTTTCATTACAGCAACAACAACCACCTGTGTTTATATAGCGCCTTTAACGTAGTAAAACGTCCCAAGGTGCTGCACAGGAGTATTTTAAGACAAAGGAGGTTGAGCGGTGATTTGATAGAGGTGTACAAGATTATGACGGGTTTAGATAGGCTAGATGGGGAAAGGCTGTTCCCATTAGTTGATGGTAGAAGGACTAGGGGACACAGATTTAAGGTTTTGGGCAAGAGATACAGGGGGGATGTGAAGAAAACTTTTTTACGCAGCGAATGGTGAGTACCTGGACCTCGCTGCCAACAGAAGTGGTGGAAACGGAGACACTCAATGTTTTCAAGGGGAGACTGGATAGGCACTTTAGGAAAATAACCTCGCAGGGCTACGGGGACAGAGCGGACGAATGGGACAGACTGGATTGCTCCACAGAGAGCTGGAACAGAATCGATAGGCCGAATGGCCTCCTTCTGTGCCGTTATGACTCCATGACTATGAAGTTTTGACAATGATAATGGGGGCTTCAACTATCCTAATATATCTGAATATAGAAACTTCAGAGGAGAAGTGGAAAGGAAAATCAGAGGGGAAAAGAGAGGGTATGAGAATAGAATGGCAGCTAACATAAAAGGTCCTCCAAAAGTCTTCTATAGGCATATATTACCAAGTTTAACGACACTATGTTTGTGCAGAGTAAGTAGTGTGGATGGGAGCAGAAAATTACAAAGGGACATTGATTGAGTGGGCAAAACTAGAGGCATCTGATTCAGAAGATTCGGCGGGAAGGAAATTCGGGAGGTTAATGAGTTTGAAAGGAACATTTTTGACTTGTGCAGTTCGCTCAGAGCAATGCGAGTGAAAGGAAATTATTGCAGAAAGAGCGATTCTGTATTGCACCTTCTCTCTGACAGTGTTTTCTGGAAATTAAGCTGAGCAGAGGTTTCCGTAGTGTAGCGGTTATCACGTTCGCCTCACACGCGAAAAGTCCCCGTTTCGATCCCGGGCGGAAACATTATGTTAGAGAATATTTTTTCTGTGAATTAAATTTAACAGGTTTCTTGTGTCAGAAGCAATGACCAATTTAAAACAGACTCCTAAAATACACAGTGTGTAAATTCAGATAGGGTATAAAACTTCATCAATGAATAAAGTTTCGCCAATTATTAAAGTTAAATTATTTGAGTGGGCAAAACTAGAGGCATCTGATTCAGAAGATTCGGCGGGAAGGAAATTCGGGAGGTTAGTGAGTTTGAAAGGAACATTTTTGACTTGTGCAGTTCGGTCAGAGAAATGCGAGTGAAAGGAAATTATTGCAGAAAGAGCGATTCTGTAGTGCACCTTCTCCCTGCACAGTGCTTCTGCAAATTAAGTTAAGCAGAGGTTTCCGTAGTGTAGCGCTTCTCACTTTCGCCTCACTCGCGAAAAGTCCGCGGTTCGAGCCCGGGCGGAAACATTATGTGAGAGAATATCTTTGCTGCGAAATAAACTTAACAGGTTTCTTGTGTCAGAAGCAATGAATAATTTAAAACAAACTCCTAAAATACACAGTGTGTAAATTCAGATAGGATATAAAACTTCATCAATGAATAAAGCTTCGTCAATTATTCAAGTTTCGACTGTCCCTCAGTGTGAGTATTTCTTTCATTCTGCAAAAGAACGCTGTCGGTTAATGAATGGTGATTAAAACAATTAAACTACTAAACTACCAGAAAACACATTAAAGAGTTGATCACAATTGCTGACATTTCTTATCTTTTTTCATGTGTTTTTTAAGCTCTTGGCCCTTTTCAGCTCCTGACTGCGGATATTGCTCTGATTAAACGTTTACAAAATGCAATAACTCGCAGCCCCGGCCTCGCTTAATACCAGCAGATCTAAAGCCGCATTTCAGATGCGGAAACAAATCCATTAATTATTTGCTCCACCCCAGCTCCAGAGCTCAACGGGTTATTGTCCAGCCCTGGGCTGCAATACACCAGGGACCCGGGCTAAACCTCCCCATACACCGAGCTCATGCTCAGGAAAACCCCGGGGGTGATGATATCCCGGTCAGGGAGCCTTCGAGCAGCATTGCACAAGCACCCGGAGTGAAACTTCCGAAATGCGAAAGTGATGAGCTGCAGAACTCATATCAACAAGTCAAGGTGGCCGAGCCGTCCCTTCTGAGCAGACGTGGGTACGAATCCCACTTCTGACATTCTTTACTTTTAATTACTAAGTGGAACTCATTTGTTTTGACACCAGTGTCAAGCGCTTTGGGACATCCCTTAACAGTGGGATTCAGCGGTTTACCTGCTCCCTTAACATTTCCATCTGAACTGGTACTGAAAGTGGAGACGATTCCGCAGTGTAGCAACTATCATGTTTACGGAATCATTTTGTTGGAATTTGCTCCTTATGCATGTCGAGGGGCGAGTTTGCTCTCCTGTGTAAGGACATAAGAACATAAGAACGAAAGAATTAGGAGCTGGAGTAGCCCATATACTGTGTAAAATGAGATATGGGTAACAGTTAACAGTTAACATGCAAAGCACAAAACCTGCTGACAAGGGTGGTGCTGTTGTTGTTTGGCGAACCGACCTCTACCTAGCGGAAGCTGAACGCCAACTCTACGACACCTCCTCCTACCTCCGCCTGGAACATGATCCCAATACCGAATATCAAGTCACCGTTTCCAAGACTGTCACTGACCTCCTATGAGAAAAGATTGAGTAAACTAGGCCTGTAATCTCTTGAATTCAGAAGATTGAGAGGGGATCTCATTGAAGCATGCACAATTATTATAGGGCTTGATAGGGTGAGTGCTTGGAGAATATTTCCCTTGGCTGGGGAGTCTAGAACAATCAGGATAGAGGGTGGGCCATTCAGGACTGAGATGAGAAGAAATTTCTTCCCACAGAGGGTGGTGAATCTTTGGAATTCTCTACCGCAGTGGGCTGTGGAGGCTCAGTCATTGGCTATATTCAAAACAGAAGTCGATAGATTTCTGACGAGTAAGGGCATCAAGGGATATGGTGATAGTGCCGGTGAATGGAATTGAGGCAGAAGATCAGCATCTGATTGAATGGCGGGGCATGCTCGAAGTGCCGAATTTCCTACTCCTGCTCCTATTTCTTATGTGCTTATGTTCCTATCTCCTCTGGAGATCTTCCCCCACTTCCGCCAACCTCATAGTTCCCCAACCCCACACAGGCCGCTTCTACCTCCTTCCCAAGATCCACAAACAGGACTAAACTGATAGACCCATCGTTTCAGCCAGTTCATGCCCCACTGAACTTATCTCTTCCTATCTCGACTCTATCTTTTCTCCCCTTATCCAGTCTCTTCCCACCTACATCCGCGACTCTTTCGTAGCACTCCGCCACTTTAACATCAGTTTCCAGTTTCCTGGTCCCAAACGCCTCCTTTTCACTATGGACTTACAATCCTTCTACACCTCCATCCCCCACCAGGATGGCCTGAGGGCGCTTCGCTTCTTCCTTGAACAGAGGCTCAACCAGTTCCCATCCACCACCACCCTCCTCCGCCTGGCTGAACCTGTTCTCACATTGACCAATTTCTCCTTTGACTCCACTCACTTCCTCCAAATCAAAGGTGTTGCTATGGGAATCCGCATGCGTCCTAGCTATGCCTGCCTTTTCGTGGGATATGTGGAACACTATTTGTTCCAGTCCTACTCAGGTCCCCTCCCTCACCTCTTTTTCCGGTACATTGTTGACTGTATTGGTGCCGTTTCCTGCTCTCGCCCTGAAGTAGATAATTTCATTCTCTTTGCTTCCAATTTCCACCCTTCCCTCCCCTTCACATGTTCTATCTCCGACACTTTCCTTCCCTTCCTCGACTTCACCGTCTCTATTTCTGGGGATAGGTTATTGACAGACATTCACTACAAGCCCACTGACTCTCACAGCTAGCTGGACTATACTTCCTCCCACACCGCCTCCTGTAAGGGCTCTATTCCAATCTCCCAGTTTCTCCGTCTCTGGCGCATCTGCTCTGACGATGCCACCTTCCATACAAGTGCTTCTGACATGTCTTCCTTTTTCCTCAACCGAGGATTCCCCTTTACTGTGTTTGACACGGCCCTTGACCGTGTGTATTAAATCTCCTGCAATTTTGCCCTCACACCTGCCCCTCCCTCCCGGAACCACGATAGAGTTCCCTTGTCCTCACCCTTCACCCCACCAGCCTCCACATTCAACGGATCATCCTCCACCATTTCCGTCACCTCCAGCGTGATCCCACCACCAAACACATCTTCCCCTCACCTTCCCTTTCTGAATTCCGAAGGGACCGCTCCCTCCGCGACACCCTGGTCCACTCCTCTATCACCCCCAACACCCCTTCCCCTTCGCCCGGCACTTTCCCGTGCAAGCGCAGGAGATGCAACACAAGGCCTTATAACTCCCCCCTTCCCCCTGCCCAGGGCCCCAAACTGCCCTTCCAGGTGAAACAGCGATTTACTTGTACTTCTTGCAATTTAGTATACTGTCTTCACTGCTCACGATGTGGTCTCCTCTACAATGGGGAGACCAAAAGCAGATTGGGTGACTGCTTTGCGCAACACCTCCATTCAGTCCGTAAGGGCGACCACGAGCTTCTGGTCGCATATCACTTTTTTTCTCCGCTCCACTCCCACTCAGACCTCACCGTCCTCGGCCTCTTGCATTGTTCCACTGAAGCTCAGCTTAAGCTCGAGGAACAGCACCTCATCTTTCATTTAGGAACTTTACAGCCTTCTGGACTCAACATCGAGTTCAACAATTTCAGATCATAAACTCGGCCCCTGTCATATATGTATTTTTTTTATCCACAGCTTTTGTTTGTGTCTTCTTTCCTTCTCTCCCACATGGCAGCTGTCTTTGATTCTGCCAGCTCAATTTACACTTCACCTACAGCCTTCCTTGGTTTCTTAACCTGTCCCAATACCATCTCCTTTTGCCTTGAATATTTCTCAATGTGTCTTAACATCTGCCGCCTTGTATCCTAAACAGAACTTCCCTTTTGTTCTTTCATCCCCTCCCACCTTTCCCAGCCCCTACACTTGCTGAAACATCTGTTCCATTTCCTGCTTTTTTCCAGTTCTGACGAAAGGTAATCGACCTGAAACGTTAACGCTGTTTCTCTCTTCACAAATGCTGCCTGACCTGCTGCGTATCTCCAGCATTTTCTGTTTTTTTTTCAGATTTCCAGCATCTGCAGTATTTTCTTTTTGTATTGAAGTATGGACTCTCCCTCAGTTCGCATTTCTTTCATTGTGCAAAACAAGATCATCGGCGACTAATGACGCTTTGAAAGCAACACACAAGTTGAACAAAAAGCTTCCGCACAACGTGGGACTCGAACCCACGACTTTGAGATTAAAAGTCTCATGCTCTACCGACTGAGCTAGTCGGGCCTGCTGAAACGGCACATCATTGTCGCTGATTGCAGCCAGGCGCCTGGTGGCTCCTGCCCGGTCAGAACAGCATGTCTGAGCCTCGTTTCTGCAATCTGCAGACCAAGTTCTCCAGAAGCCCAAGGTGTGTAAGGAACTCAAGCATCAAAATCCCTTTCATTAACCACAGGGGTTCAGGCAATTTTCTGATCGCAAAGCGCTTTAGTCCTTGTCAATGTGTCAAAAAATAGGTCAGAGGCTAGGTATTCTGCGGCGAATGTCTCACCGCCTGACTCCCCAAAGCATTTCCACCATCTACAAGGCACAAGTCAGGAGTGTGCTGGAATACTCTCCACTTGCCTGGATGAGTGCAGCTCCAACAACACTCAAGAAGCTCGATACCATCCAGGACAAAGCAGCCCACTTGATTGGCAGCGCATCCACCACCTTAAACATTCACTCCCTCCACCACCGGCGTACCGTGGCTGCAGTGTGTACCATCTACAAGATGCACTGCAGCAACTTGCCAAGGCTTCTTCGGCAGCACCTCCCAAACCTGTGACCTCTTCCACCTAGAAGGACAGGGGCAGCAAGCGGGTGGGAACACCACCATCTCCAAGTCACACAACATCCTGACTTGGAAATATATCGGCTGTTCCTTCATCGTCGCTGGGTCAAAATCCTGGAACTCCTTCCCTGACGGCACTGTGGGAGCACCTTCACCACACGGACTGTAGTGGTTCAAGCAGGCAGCTCACCACCACCTTCTCAAGGGCAATTAGGGATGGGCAATAAATGCTGGCCTTGCCAGCGATGCCAACATCCCATAAACGAATAAACAAAATTCTCAACCCTTTTTTGTGGCATTGCATTCCTTGCTGACCTTTATCTGCTTACTCCTCCTTAGGCCCTGCTAACAGACCCCAGGCTGACTCATTTATTGACATATTTAGGGTATGTATCAGTTCAGGTATGGAGGGGGTATATTGTTTAACGGGGAATAATTAACAGGATTGAATTAAAAATACACAGGACTGGCTCGAATACTAATGATGTGAATCTTCGATTACACATGTGTGCAGTGCACCCGAGTGATGTCCAGGCAGGGAAATCGTAGGAATTAGAAATGAAATATCTAATCCCTACAGATTGAAGCAAGAGAGAGATATATTCTCATGGAGTACCGGTTTGACATTTAACGATTTCTGGAGTGTTAGCTGCGCTCCTTCTTGGAATAAATGTATCTCAACGTGGGCTTGAAGGTTCCTCTGACGTTCTCATTGTCAACAGAGGTCAACACGACGCACCTGAAAAGTACAATCTACACATAAACAAAAAGGCTAATGGGATGCTGGCCTTTATATCTAGAGGACTAGAGTACAAAGGGGGTAGAAGTTATGCTGCAGATGTACAAAACCATGGTTAGACCACACCTGGAGTACTTTGAGCAGTTCTGGGCACCACACCTTAGGAAGGATAGATTGACCTTCGAGGGAGTGCAGCGTAGGTTTACCAGAATGATAACCGGACTCCAAGGGTTAAGTTATGAGGAGAGATTACACAAACTAGGGTTGTATTCCCTCGAATTTAGAAGGTTAAGCGGTGATCTGATCGAAGTTTTCAAGGTATTAAAGGGAACTGATAGGGTAGATAGAGAGAAACTATTTCCGCTGGTTAGGGATTCAAGGACTAGGGGGTATAGTCTAAAAATTAGAGCCAGACCTTTTAGGAGTGTAATTAGAAAACTCTTCTACACACAAAGAGTGGTAGAAGTTTGGAACTCTCTTCCACAAACGGCAATTGGTGCTGGATCAATTGTTAATTTTAAATCTGAGATTGATAGATTTTTGTTAACCAAAGGTATTAAGGGATACGGGCCAAAGGCGGGTATATGGAGTTAGGTCGCAGATCAGCCATGATCTCATTGAATGGCGGAACAGGCTCGAGGGGCTAAATGGCCTCTTCCTGTTCCTATGTACATAATCAGATGTGATCTGGAATCCACTGCCTGAAAGGGTGGTGGCGGCAGATTCAATAATAACTTTCAAAAGGGAGTTGGATCAATACTTGACAAGGGGAAAAAAACTGCAGGGCTGTGGGGAAAGATCAAGTTAGTGGGACTTTTATTAATTTAGCCATACACGGGATGTGGGCATCGCTGGCAAGGCCAGCATTTATTGCACATTCCTAATTTCCCTTGAGAAAGTGTCGGTGAGTCGCATTCTTGAATCGCTGCAGTCCGTGTGGTGAAGGTGCTCCCACAGTGCTGTTCGGGAGGGAGTTCCAGGATTTTGACCCAGCGGCGATGAAGGAACGGCCGATATATTCCCAAGTCAGGGTGTTGTGTGACTTGGAGGGGAATTTTGAGGTGGTGGTGTTCCCCGTGCGCCTGCTGCCCTTGTCCTTCTAGGTGGTAGAGGTGGCGGGTTTGGGAGGCGGACTTGGATAGCTATTTCAAAAGGCATGATGGACTGAATGGCCTCCTTCTGTGCTGTATGCTTCTTCTGTGAAATGCTTACCGTAATTCCATGAAATCCAGCATAGCTGCGTTTGTACTGGCCAATGGCTGCTGCTGATTTCTCACTCTGAATTAACTCACACCTTGAAAACAAAGCGGTGTTACAAAGGAAGATGTCAGAAATCGGTGCTCACTTGACGCCTTGAGAGTTTGTTATATGGTGTCCACTTAAGAGGGCAGATGGGGCCTCGGTTTAATGACTCTAACTGATACTGCAGCGCTCTCAGCACTGCACTGGGAGCGTCAACCTAGATTCTGGTGCTCAAGTCTCTGGAGTGGGATTTGAACCCACAAACTTCTAGACTCAGAGTGACACCCACTGAGCCAAGGCTGACACGAATCAATATCATAGGGACCCTGGAAATGTCCTCCACGGCGTCCTGCGTTGCTATAAGTGATGCAAGGAAGCAATTAATTTAAATCCGCTGAAAGGCTTTGCAATTGATATTTGAATAATAGATTTCATAGGCTTTGACAAAGAAAGACTTGCATTTATATAGCGCCTTTCATGACCACCAGATGTCCCAAAGCGCTTTCCAGCCAATGAAGTGCAGTCACTGCTGTAATGTAGAAAATGCAGCGGCCAATATGCACACAGCAAGATCCCACAAACAGCAATGAGATACTGACCAGATAATCTGTTTCAGTGGTGTTGACTGAGGAATAAAGACTGGCTCAGGATACCAGGGATAACTCCCCTGCTCTTCTTCGAAATAGCACCACGGGATCTGAGAGGGCAGACAAGGCATCGGTTTAATGTCTCATCCGAAAGGCGGCACGTCTGACAGTGCAGCGCTGTCAGCCTCGGATTATTGTGCTCGAGTCTCTGGAGTGGGAATCGAACACCCAACTTTCTGGCTCCGAGGTGAGGTTGACACCACTGATTTCAGAGAACACACAGCGCTCACACTCTGGAGTTCAGAGAATTTACAGCGCCAACACCACTGATTTCAGAGAACTCACAGCGCTAAAACTCTGGAGTTCAGAGAATTTACAGCGCTAACACCACTGATTTCAGAGAATGCACAGCGCTCACACTCTGGAGTTCCGAGAATGTACAGCGCTAACACCACTGATCTCTGCCCTCAAGACTGCGCTTCTCCACTGGTCAAGTGATCTAGTGACTAGTGGATCGCGAGTGGAGCTCGGGGCCAGGGATCGCGAGAATATCAGGGCTAATTTGATCCTGTGAGAGACAACATCATCCATGTCCGAGGCCGGGGACCAGGAGCGAGGACGAGCCCAGCAGCGAGGTCAAGGCCCAGGAGTGGCGCAGCGTGGATCAACAGCGGGGTCGGAGCCCAGGGTAGTTTCGGCACGGGCCAAGAGCGAGGTCGGGAGGACCACAATGCATCCTACGAAACCCAGGCAGAGAGGACCTGCGGGAAGGAGGGAGGAGGACAGTAGGAGTATGTTTGTGTGTGTGTGTTTGGCCGATGTAGCAGAGCCTGGTCTCCAATCGTGTTGGATCCCTTTGCCATTGGACCAAGACTTTGCTCTGTCAAGCCCGTGTGGTAGCTGATGTACAACGGCCACCCCACGTTAAAAGAATTCACGCACAGGCAACTTCCACCCTTTAAAATGAAGTACGGGTTCTGGAACGTCAGGAACTTCATGGACAACCCCAACAGTGCCCCGTCAACCACCGTCTGCCCCACCTCTGACAGAGATTGTAGGTCCCGCATTGGACTCATCAGTCACCTGAGAACTCATTTTTAATGTGGAAGCAAGTCATCCTCGGTTCCGAGGGGCTGCCTAAGAAGAAGGATTTCAGGGAATGCACCGCACTGACACACTGGAGTTCAGAGAACGCACAGCGCTAACACGACCGAGTTCAGAGAACGCACAGCACTAACACACTGGAGTTCAGAGAACTAGGCTCCAGACGCTCCTGTTTCGAGGTGCATGCGAGGCCAGGATGGTGTGCGCATATGTGGAAGTACTCAATCCCTGCCAATATAGACACCGGTCAAGGCCTGCTGTTCTATGAGATGATGCCTTGTTCCAGGGAAGTGGACCATTATTGCTCTCCTCCATCACCCTGCCAAATATGCAGACTTAACTTACTCTGGAAACCATTTGGAATGCTCCTTCCATGGATCCACGTCTTCTTCCCAGTTTGCTAAGCTCCCACCACAGGAAAAGCACTGGACTTTATCCTTGATACCTGTTGGATGAGTAACTAGGAACAGTCATGGCTGGATGCGAAATTCTAGTTCGATGTTTCAGCCAACAGTCCGCGCTCTCTTGGTGAACCTGGCTTGTGATCAACATTTCCATTCTTTGCTGGGTGTCGCATGTCATGAGGGATGAGGTAATCTGATGAGTTGGAACACTGCACTATCACCTCTTGAACTTAGAGTTTCAAAAATAAATCTCCCCTGCATGATGATTGTAGGAGTTCCACTTAGACTGTGTTGGGACAATCACAATATCGTAACACCCACAACTTACATTTAAATAGTACCTTTAACGTAATAAATCATCCCAAGGCGCTTCACAGGAGCGTTATTTAAATACAAAATTTGACACCGAGCCATATAATCATAGAAATTTACAGCACAGAAGGAAGCCATTCGGCCCATCTTGTCCGTGCCAGTCGACAAAGTGCTATCCACCCTACTCCCACTTTCCAGCACTTGGTCCGTAGCCTTGTAGATTACAGCACTTCAAGTGCATATCCAAATACTTTTTAACTAATATAAGGAGATGTTAGTGCATATGGCCAAAAGCTTGGTCAAAGAGGCAGGTTTTAAGGAGCACCTTAAAGGAGGAAAGAGAGGTAGCGAGGCGGAGAAGTTTAGAGAGTTGATCAAAATTGCTGACATTTCTTATCTTTTTTCTTGTGTTTTTTCAGCTCTTGGCCCTTTTCAGCTCCTGACTGCGGATATTCCTCTGATTAAACGTGAACAAAATGCAATATCTCGCAGCCCCGGCCTCGGTTAATACCAGCAGATCGAAGCCGCATTTCAGATGCGAAAACAAACCCATTAATTATTTGCTCTTCCCCAACTCCAGAGCTCAGAGGGTTATTGTCCATCCCTGGGCTGCAAGATACCAGGGACCCGGGCTAAATCTCCCCATACACCGAGCTCAGGCTCAGGAAAACCCCGGGGGAGATGATATCCCGGCCAGGGAGCCTTCGAGCAGCATTGCACAAGCACCAGGAGTGAAACTTTCGAAATGCGGAAGTGATGAGCTGCAGGATCGATCATAACAAGTCAGGATGGCCGAGCGGTCTAAGGCGCTGCGTTCAGGTCGCCGTCTCCTCTGGAGGCGTGGGTTCGAATCCCACTTCTGACATTCTTTACTTTTAATTACTGAGCAGAACTCATTTGTTTTGACACCACTGTCAAGCGTTCTGGGACTTCCCTTGAAAGTGGGATTCAGCGGTTCACATTTCCATCTGACCTGGTACTGAAAGTGGAGTCGATTCCGCAGTGCAGCAACTATCACGTTTGTGGAATCATTTTGTTGCAACTTGTTCCTTATGCATGTCCAGGGGCGAGTTTGCTCTCCTGTGTAAGGACATAAGAACGAAAGAATTAGGAGCTGGAGTAGCCCATATATTGTGTAAAATTAGATATGGGTAACAGTTAACATGCAAAGCACAAAACCTGCTCACAAGTGTGGTGCTGATGTTGTTTGCCGAACCGACCTCTACCTAGTGGAAGCTGAACGCCAACTCTCCGACCACTCGTCCTACCTTTGTGGAACATTACCCCACTACCGAACATCAAGTCACCGTTTGCAAGACTGACACTGACTTCGTATGAGAAGAGATTGATTAAACTAGCCTTGTATTCTCTTGAATTCAGAAGATTGAGAGGGGATCTCACTGAAGCATGCAAAATTATTACACGGCTTGATAGGGTGGATGCTGCGAGAATATTTCCCTTGACTGGGGAGTCTAGAACCCTCAGGATAAAGGGTAGGCCATTCAGGACTGAGATGAGAAGAAATTTCTTCACACAGACGGTGGTGAATCTTTGGAATTCTCTACCCCAGAGGACTGTGGAGGCTCAGTCATTGGTTATATTCAAAACAGAAGTCGCTAGATTTCTGACTAGTAAGGGCTTCATGGGATATGGTGATAGGGCCGGTGAATGTAATTGAGGCAGAAGATCACCCATGATCTCATTGAATGGTGGAGCAGGTTCGAAGTGCCGAATGGCCTACTCCTGCTCCTATTTATTATGTTCTTATGTTCTTATCTCCTCTGGAGATCTTCCCCCCACTTCCGCCAAACTCATAGTTCCCCAACCCCACACAGCCCGCCTCTACCTCCTTCCCAAGATCCACAAACAGGACTGCCCCGGTATACCCATCGTTTCAGCCTGTTCTTGCCCCACGGAACTTATCTCTTCCTATCTCGACTCTATTTTCGCTCCCCTTGTCCAGTCTCTTCCCACCTACATCCGCGACTCTTCCGACGCCCTCCGCCACTTTAACACCAGTTTCCTGGCCCCAAACGCCTCCTTTTCACGATGGATGTACAATCTCTCTACACCTCCATCCACCACCAGGATGGCCTGAGGGCGCTCCACTTCTTCCTTGAACAGAGGCCCAACCAGTTCCCATCCACCACTACCCTCCTCCGCCTGGCTGAACTTGTTCTCACATTGAACAATTTCTCCTTTGATTCCACTCACGTCCTCCAAATCAAAGGTGTTGCTATGGCAACCTGCTTGCGTCCTAGCTATGCCTGCCTTTTCGTGGGATATGTGGAACACTCTTTGTTCCAGTCCTACTCAGGTCCCCTCCCTCGCCTCTTTTTCCGGTACATTGATGACTGTATCGGTGCCGTTTCCTGCTCTCGCCCTGAACTAGATAATTTCATTCACTTTGCTTCCAATTTCCACCCTTCCCTCACCTTCACCTGGTCCATCTCCGACTCTTTCCTTCCCTTCCTCGACTTCTCCATCTCCATCTCTGGGGATAGGTTATTGACAGACATTCACTACAAGCCCACTGACTCTCACAGCTAGCTGGACTACATTTCCTCCCACCCCGCCTCCTGTAAGGGCTCGATTCCAATCTCCCAGTTTCTCCGCCTCTGCCGCACCTGCTCTGACGACGCCACCTTCCATACCAGTGCTTCCGACATATCTTCCATTTTCCTCAACCGAGGATTCCCCTTTACTGTGTTTGACATGGCCCTTGCAGTGTCCGTTCTATCTGCCGCACTTCTGCCCTCACCCCTGCCCCTCCCTCCTGGAACCACGATAGAGTTTACATTGTCATCACCTTTCACCCCACCAGCCTTCACATTCAATGGATCATCCTCCACTATTTCCGCCACCTCCAGCGTGATCGCACCACCAAACACATCTTCTCCCCACCTCCACATTCAGCATTCTGAAGGGACAGCTCCCTCCGTGACACCCTGGTCCACTCCTCTATCACCCCCAACAACCCTTCCCCTTCGCCCAGCACCTTCCCGTGCAAGTGCAGGAGATTCAACACATGCCCTTATACCTACCCCCTTCCCACTGTCCAGTGCCTCAAACACCACTTCCAGGTGAAACAGCGATTTACTAGTACTTCTTGCAATTTGGTATACTTTATTCGCTGCTCACGATGTGGTCTCCTCTACATTGGGGAGACCAAACGCAGATTGGATGGCTGCTTTGTGGAACACCTCCGTTCAGTCCATAAGGGGGACCTCGAGCTTCCGGTTGCCTGTCACTTTAATTCTCCGCTCCACTCCCACTTCGACCTCACCGTCCTCGGCCTCTTGCATTGTTCCACTGAAGCTCAGCTTAAGTTCGAGGAACAGCACCTCATCTTTCGATTAGGCACTTTACAGCCTTCTGGACTCAACATAGAGTTCAACAATTTCAGATCATAAACTCGGCCTCTCTCATCTATATATATTTTTATCCACACCTTTCGTTTGTGTCTTCTTTTCTTCTCTCCCACATGGCAGCTGTCTTTCATTCTGCCAGCGCAATTTACACTTCATCCACAGCCATCCTTTGTTTCTTAACCTGTTCCATTACCATCTCCTTTTGGCTTGAATATCTCTCAATGTCTCTTAACCTCTCCTGCCTTCTATCCTGTCACAGACATTCCCTTTTGTTCTTTCATCCCCTCCCCCCTTTTCCCAGCCCCTAAACTTGCTGAAAAATCTGTTCCATTACCTCTTTTTTCCAATTCTGACGAAAGGTCATCGACCTGAAACGTTAACTCTGTTTCTCTCCTCACAGAAGTTGCTTGACCTGCTGAGTATCTGCAGCATTTTCTGTTTTTATTTCAGATTTCCAGCATCTGCAGTATTTTCTTTTTGTGTGGAAGTATGGACTCTTCCCTCAGTTAGCATTGCTTTCATTGTGCCAAACAAGGTCACAGGTTACCAATGACGCTTTGAAAGCAACATAAAAGTTGAACAATGCTTCCGCCCAACTCGAACCCACCACCCGGAGATTAAGAGTCTCATGCTCTACCGACTGAGCTAGCCGGGCCTGCTGCAATAGCACATCATTGTCGCTGATTGCAGCCACGCGCCTGGTGGCTCCGGCCCAGTCACAACATCATCTCTGAGCCGCGTTTCTAAAAACTACGAACCAAGTTCTCCAGAAGCCCAAGGTGTGTAAGGAACTCAAGCATCAAAATCCCTTTCATTAACCACAGGGGTTCAGGCAAACTTCTGATCGCAAAGTGCTTTAGTCCTTGTTAATATCTCTTGTCTATTTCCCGGAGTTTCCCGATTCGGTCTGTCTCTCTGGCTCTCTTTCTTCTGTGTGTGGCCACCTGCGTGTTGATTTTGAACGAATACCGGTGTTTGTGTCTGCCTGTTACTTTAAACAAATGAGGGGATCAGGCGCTTCTGTGCAAGACACTGAGGAATCAGGAGAAGGCAGGAGAAATGAAACAGTGTTTGTTTAACGTTTATATATACAAATATCGCCGTATACACTGTAGACCTCGTGGCGCAATGGTAGCGCGTCTGACTCCAGATCAGAAGGCTGCGTGTTCCAATCACGTCGGGGTCACTGTTTTTCCGGATAATGCCGGAGTTTATATTTTCTTTACTGTTTCACAATAACCAGACTCATGCTCCAAAGACTGTCTCACTGATTCCCCAGTGTCAGGGAAAAAATGGCCACAATTCCTCATTTATTTCATGTGACAAGACACAAGCACAGGTATTCGTTAAAAATCAACCCGCTGGTGGCCACACAAAGAATAAACAGAGCCAGAGAGACAGACAGAATCGGGAAACACAGGGAAATAGACAAGAGATATTGACAAGGACTGAAAGCGCTTTGCGATCAGAAAATTGATTGAATCCCTGAGGTTAATGAAAGGGTTTTTGATGCTTGATTTCCTTACACATCCTGGAATTCAGGAGAACCTGGTTCGTGGTTTGCAGAACAAGTTAAACCCCTGGGGCGGAGCCAGCAGGCGCCTGGCTGTAATCAGTGACAAGGACGAACGGATTAGTCAAGGCCGGCTAGTTTAGTCGGTAGAGCATGAGACTCTTAATCGCAGGGTCGTGGGTTCGAGCCCCACGTTGGGCGGATGCATTTTGTTAAACTTTTATGTTGCTTTCACGGAAAAGCATCATTAATTAACCGATAATCTTCTTTTGCACAATGAAAGAAATGATAACTGAGCGAGAGTCGATACTTCAATCATTTTATTTGTGCATTGCATGTTAACTGTTACCCATATCTCATTTTACACCCTGGCCCAGAAATTGATCTCGCTCTGATCCCGCGGGGGTAAGGAGCAGGCGCGATCTCTCACTCCGCGTTGGCTTTTTCAGATCCAGCTCGCACGAACTTGATGTTCTCGACATCAGCTGGGCAGTGCTTGCGTATCCCACCGGCGTAGTGAATTCGTGCGAGCTGTGGGATCACGTGACTCAGTTAGAGCCAATGGCAGCACACCATCTTCCATTCATGAGTTTCACATACGTGCTGTGAAAGCTATGAATCTTACACACCCCCAAAATAACAGCTAAACCTCAATTAAATTTAAAAAAAAAATCACATTAATAAAATAAGTATAGTTAAATAAATTAACCATTTTAAATAAAAAATTAAATTTTTGAAAAAATTTAAAATCTTTTAAAAAGTTATAAAAATAAACTTACCTGTCTTTAAAGTCTCTAAAAAAGATATACCTGTTAAAAAAAATTCAAAATAATACTTAATTCACTACTTACCTTGTTAAAAGTGGGTCTTACTCCTCCTTTTTGCATTTCTAAAATCTTCCGTCCTTCCCTGCGCGTCCAAAGCACTAAGTGCACAGCGTGCGCGCAGCCTGTAGCGCGCACGCGGTGCACCGAGGAACCGCCCCCTTTTCCAAAGACCAACTGCCGGTTTTCAGCGCATGCGCAGTGCATGCAGAAAACCGGCAATTGGAGAGAGAATGCGCGAGAGTACGCAGTGCGTACTCTCGCGCAGCGGGATCAATTTTTGGCCCAATGTCTCTAGATTATAACCTGATTCTAAATTACAGCTAAACATTCAGGATAGAGATTAAACACAGCGGGTGGGTTCAAATATATAAAACAATTATCTAATACCAGAGACAGCGTTAAATCTCATTTAATCTTCTTTCAAATGCATCAGTTTATCAATATGACAATAAAAGTGTTTACAATACACTGAGGGGATTCAAAGCAGATTCGGAGCCACTGGTTTCCAAGGTGATTTTATCTGTGACTCTCTTCCTTCTCTCTCCCCTTCCTCCCACACGCTGCCGGTCTTTAAACTCCTGCTTTAAATCTGCTGCTCTGGGCCAGTGCATTGCACAGTCTCATGGCCCGTTTTACTGAGACCGATTTACTGCTTCACTTCTAATTGGAATAG
>JASTWF010000738.1:0-212376 GCA_030390025.1 Squalus acanthias | reverse complement strand
GGGAGAGAGTGAGAGAGGCCATGATTTTTGCAACTTTGGGCTACAGTTCATATTACACAAGCTCCCAAATGAAGCAGATTAGAAATAGTGCACAAAAACTGTAAAAAATCAGAAGTTCACCTTCTAAGGTGCAGTTTTATCGGTGTGTTGGTAAAATTCTGGAACTCTCTGAGCGACTTGATGTCTTTCCATACTTTGACAATGTTCTTCAGCAGGGTCCGATCTTTCTCCTGTTCCATCTGACACATTCTTCGGGTTATTCTGTGAAAGGATATTTGGATTTTTTTTTGGTTTATGGTCACAACGAGCTTAAACTTAATGAGAAGGCTCCTCCTAATGTTCGTGTGTATCTGCATTTTATTTTGCTTTAGTACAGTTTACATCTATATTTTAGTCCAGCTTTTTATCACTCCGCTTTATTGGTTCCCTCTTTTCACAGTGACACCATCTCATTGCTAAAGAACCGAATTAATACCCGAGGAACAAAAATGACAGAACCTGGGCCAAGAGTTGTTTCCAAGTCAAAATGTATCCAAGGTTTTTTTTTTAGGTTCAACTGAAAACACTTATGTTTGTTGAGTGCAATAATTATCAAATATTTTATTTATTTAAAAATCAAAGGCACATGCAATTTTTGTAATAGCTTGTGTCTCAATTTATTCTGTCAAAGGATCTGAATGAACACAAGTAATATTAACTACAGAAGTCAAGTAATAGTTGTGCCCATTTGTTGCTCTAGATTTATAAAGCCAGAAAACTAACATTGTTATTTACACTTGTAGCAACGTTGAAATGTTCATATTTTCTATGCGTCAAACAACCTGTTTGACGCAATACTAGTTCTGCTTGGTTCTGGATAATACAGTTGCCCCAAGAGACATCTGTACAGTCATTTTAGTTCCTCCAGTGGCCTTGCGACTAAAGACATGGCCAGGCATATCACTAAGCCACACAGACCAGATCTGATTCCTGCTTTGTGCTGAATCAGCTTATCTCGACTGGTTCAGATAATTGGCCACGGTGCTACTAGGAGACAAAAAGAAAAATCAGCTGTGGTTCCCGTTCCGGATCACTATCCGATGATTCCTGTTGACAAATGCACATGTAGTGACAACAGATAAGGACAGGATGAGGCACAGCTGAGGTGAGTCACTGATCAAAAAGCACGTCGACATTATCTGGGTTCAAACATGAAGAATAGCCACATAGCTGAGGTACTGGAGGGGCTGCCAACACCCTTGGAACCATGTCTGACCAAAGCTGGAGAGTCAAAGGAAAAGGGAAGCAAATTGGGGAAAACAAATATAGTAAATTTTGTTGTTGCCGTGACCGACTCCAGTGACTTATATCCATCGTGCAGAAGCAGAACATTGCTATTCTGCACAGCACCACCAAGTGGCTGGTATCAAACACTACCAGTAACATTCAATGTTGTTGCAACACTAGGCACCAGCAAATATCAAATACTAAAGCAACACAATGTATTTTCACCGATAACGATACCTGAAGAGAATTTGCTGCTGTAAAATAATAGGTCTCAAACCCTGAACCTGGGAATTTTGGATATAGCTGCTCCATTTGATTCACTACCATGGATGGGAAACACAGCCAATAGCCCTGGATGTGCCACAGCACAAGTTCTGTTGACCTGGTGCTGCCATTCCAATGCCCTATGCGCAAAGTGGTAGGACGTAGATTCACACTTCCAATAGCACACAGTGAATGAGGGAGCAAAAAATACAAACGGCTAGCTTCATGCTCCTCTTAGCAACAGCCTGGGATGAACAGGACATCAGCAGCCTGCACTCAGGAAGGCTGTGGGGAAAGGAAAGAAAATAAAGCCCCCACCCACCCCTCGCTCCTCCATTAAGAATATCACAATGGTAGGAGTTCTAAACAGTTGGAACAAAAACATAATGTTACAATATTAGTGCTCCTAAAATTAATAGAAACAAATAGGAGTTACAACACGTTACAAGTACTGTAAAGAGGAAGGGATACATCAGGATATCAAGGGGTAGTTTCCTTTATTTAGCAATATTCTAGAACCTGCTTTATACTTTTTTTTGTTAAGACTAGTGGATAGGAGAAAATGTACCTCAGATCTATAAATGCCACTGAAATCTATAGCATATGAGAATGATGAGTTATTAGCAAGTAAAAGTTCAATCAGTATTTGATTAACTTCGAGCACAAACAGACCTGCCTCACCTGATCTCAGATTTATACTCCACAAGTCTGTGCTGTGCCACTGAGCTTTGCACGTTACGACCATCAGCAATATTGTTCACTGCATTCCTTAGAGCACGCAACTAGAAACACAAACCATTGCAGAATAATCACTAATAATAATGAGACATTTAACACCAATTTAATGCTAAGTATAGTTGGTCAGTTTAATAAGAGACTAATAAAAAGGCCTAACAATAAAAAATATTACAAAGTATGTTTCAACATAAACTGCTCAGTAGTGTCAAATATAAAACATTTATCATTCAATCCAAAAATATAATTAAAAAAAATTTAAAAATCAGTTCCAAGCTTGGTTATGTTGCAGCAAAATCTATCACTTAAGTACAATGGCAATTGTTAAACTGACGTGAATGCCATCAAGTTCCCAGTTTTAGACTTCCCCATATATACTTAACTAAGTTATGGTTTATTTGGGCTTGTTTAAAAAATTGAATTTTAAATTAACAAAAAAATGCATACTTTTATTATCCGGTCAACAGTTCTACTGCAGATACTGATCAGAGAGACCAGTCCATGTTTGAGTGCACACTGGTTGTGTTGACCAGAATTCTTGACTCCAGCAATTTCAGAGCCACTTCTGGTTCTGGACTGCTGCAAGTGTGTGTGACATTGGTGTAATAATGTGTGCACATTATACCAAAAGCAAACATTTAAAATGAACTATTTTGATGAATATATGGAGTTAGAAAAGAAATAGCTTTCTCAACATATTTTGATATTGAGCTGCATTATTGGGCCTTCAACTGATGTTCCACTGTACATCTGAAATGAAGTTATATCACTGTCTGCAAATTATAAAATACAACTGAAATCTGCAACTGCTAACCTCTTCATTCCTGGCTCTTATTGCTGATATGACTCTGGGGTTATACGGTCACTTTGTTCACAGCTTTAGTTTCATGGCCAAATGTTCATACCTTGTCAGAGTAAAGGCTGGCAAGATTTTTCTGTTGTCGAAATAGATATTGGTCATACAGCTGGGCTAGTTTGGTTGCCAACACATGCTCACGACTGAACATGGGGTGGTGTGTGAATACTATGCCAGCAACATCAATGTCCAGTTGAAAATGTCCCTGTAGCTCTGCTGAACCAGCAATGTATCGATTATTGTACTTGGACTTCTCAGCCTGCAATTACAGCATAAGCAGAATATGAAAAGATTAGGGAGTCCTCCACAGTTTCTTTGCTTACTTGCTCAAAGTTCCAGAAATTATGACTTTTTTTTTTAAAACTTCCACTCTTAAATAAATATGTTTTAGCTATAATCGGCATGAATTGTCTCAATAAAACCACTGCTCAAGTAGTGTGGCCAGGAAATAAGGTCACTCAAAGAACACTAACTTTATAAATCTCACTCCCAAACAAGTTATAAGGTTCCGCACAAGAGATTAGCAAAAATGAGCGCGCGCAGAATTGGAGGTGACCTTGTGACATGGGTCAATAATTGGTTGGGAGATAGGAGGCAGAAAGTAAGGATTTGTTCTCTGGTTGGCGGCATGTGATAAGTGGTGCCCCCCAGGGATCTGTACTGAGGCCTCAGCTTTTCACCATATATATTAATGACTTATATTAATGGGTTGGGTAATAAATAGCATCCTTTCCAGTGACACCCACATCCTGAGATTGAATATAATAAAAGCTATGGCAGATTGCAGCTTTTCAGAGGTAAAGTGCACTTCAATAAAATTTTAATAGAAAACTGTCTTCACCAGTTTCCCTGACGGTTCTATGGGTAAGCCTTCCCAGCGAAAGAATAAAAAAAAAAAAATCCACTGCCTAATGTGGCACTGAGCCATATAACCTAACTCAGACAAATGAACTGATTGCTACCAGGGCAACAGAATGGTGAGACTACAATTAATACCAGTATCCCTGTGCTTTGGGAATGAGTGGAGAGGGTACGGCAAAATGCCAGTCCTTCATTCCTTGGTTTTAATTGCTATCAATTGGCTCCCGGTTGGAAAATACGTGTGAGTAGATGTCAGATGGAGACAGGATCAGGCTTGGTTATAATGTCTGCCATTGCTGCATTGCATCACAACACTCAATGTCTAGACTCAGAAGTGAAAAATAATAATGTGGCTGACGTCATGGAGGGCGTCTGGCGCTCATGGTACTGCACGTACTGCACGCCAGCAAAATTCAATACACTGAAGGGAGGAAAATGGGGGGGGGGGGGGGGGGGAAACGACGACTTGTCTGCACTTCAGATGCACATTCCAGGAACATCCTTCTCTTGTAACTGCACAATGTTAACTTAGTGTAAAATGTAAACATCTATAAATACTCAGAAGGCTAGAGATTTATGAAACTATTTGGGGACTTAAAATTGGGGGGGGGGGGGGGGGATGGAGGTAAAAAGGGTCATCTTACCACGGAAGTTGTTGCAGCGAGTGCTAAGTGTGGCTCAGCTAAGCGGTTTTTAAAACGTGTTCCCAAGCTGACCCCACTTTCAGGCAGAAATGTCAATTAATCATTGAAGCACAAAGCACCATAGCTTTCAACTAGAAAGTCACCTCGTCCTGGAAAACTGATCTACTGGCATTTTTGAGTTACTTCTAAGCAGAGCAGGACGAGCGCACATGTGGCTTTGCCAGGATAGTGGGCTGCCCCATGGTGTAGGGCGCCATCAACTGCACCCACATGGCTTTATGGGCGCCGCATAACAATCCTGAGATCTTCCGTGGCTGCAAAGGCTACCAATCACTTAATGTGCAGTTGTTGTGCGATTATGCCCAGCGATTCCTGATGGTCAATGCCCGCTATCCTGGCAGCAGTCATGATGCATTCATCCTGCATCAGTCCGGTGTGCTAGCAATCTTCCAACCACCACATCAAACTCAAGGGTGGCTGCTCGGAGACAAGGGCTATCCGCTCTGCACCTGGCTCATGACTCCCCTTCGCAACCCCAACACTCGTGCCCAGCACTCATGTAATGAGAGCCATGCTTCCACCAGGATCATCAAGCAGACCATCGGGCTACTGAAGCAACAGTTCCACTGCCTTGACTGCTCGGGAGGAGCCCTCCAGTACTTGGTGGAGAGGGTGACCCATTTTGTGGTCGTCCGCTACATGCTTCATAACTTGGCCATCATGAGGGCACAGTCCTTGCCACCAGGGATTGCGGGACCACCTCAGGAGCAGGACGAGGGAGAGGAGATCAAGGATAATGGTGGAGTAGCAATGGTGGGAACAGGAATGCTGTCATCCTGAGAGAGGACAGCAGGGTCCTGCACCACTGACCCACTGCCACTCCCCCGGGGCGGCGCCTCAGCATTCCTAGCAATCTGTTGGAGCACAGATTGCTGGACTGCTGAGACACCCTGCAAGCCCCGGTCGACTGTGGTACACCCAGCCACGATGGCAGCAGTCTGAGCTTGGGTGGCAGCAAGCTGAGACCGCACGAGAGCTGTCTGCGCTTCCACTGCAGCACTAAAAAGTTGGGTTGCTTCTGCCTGTGCTGCAATAGCAGCCACGACATCGCCCATCACACGTAACATCATGTCTAGGTCGACAGTCTCTTCGGGAGTTGTCTATCATTTCCAGGCTGTAATTCCTGGGCTCCAAGCTCTGCACAAAGCCCTGTGCAGTGTTGGAGATGGACTCATTGAAACATACAAAATTCTTACAGGGCTTGACAGGGTAGATGCAGGGAGGATGTTTCCCCTGGCTGGGGAGTCTAGAACCAGGGGTCACAGTCTCAGAATAAGGGGGTCGGCCCTTTAGGACTGAGATGAGGAGAAATTTCTTCACTCAGAGGGTGGTGAATCTTTGGAATTCTCTACCCCAGAAGGCTGTGGAGGCTCAGTCGTTGAGTATATTCAAGATAGAGATCAATAGATTTTTGGATATTAAGGGAATCAAGAGATATGGGGATAGTGCAGGAAAGTGGAGATGAGGTAGAAGATCAGCCATGATCTTATTGAATGGCGGAGCAGACTCAAAGGGCCAAATGCTCCCATTTCTTATGTCCTCATCTGAGTCCTGTGCAGCAGAACTCGCGCGCGAACTCACCCTCCGGGGAGCTGGCGCCCGAGCTACCCTTTCCCCCTGGCCTAGCTGCAGCCCACTTGTGCCCAGTGCCTCACCCTGTGCAGATTCTGCTTCTACACTATCCTCTAAATTACGCGCAGTGCCAGTTTCTGAGCTGCTGTCTGCGAGTGACAGATGCAGTGATGCTGTGTCTTTTTCTTCTTCTTCTCCCTGCTTGCTCTCCACCATTGCCTCAGCAACAGGCTGGTCTGGTCTTTACTATCTGAAAGCAGAAAGGCACAAGAGTCAGGTTATGGTGGGGAAGCAAGATATGCATGTATACAGCATCAGCAGCTTGAAAGTGAGAAGAGATTGTGGGATGAGGGGGAAGTGGGATGTGAGAAGATTATGAACATACTATTGTTGCCCCCAAGATCTTCAATCTCGCCGGTTGCCACGGCCACCATGACTTCCCGCACTCGCTCCTCCAATTGGCTGAGGTCCTGCATGGCAACTTGCCTCCCGCCTGTCTGTTGCTGCTCCTGGCGATGATGCACCACCTTGGCCTGCAAGAGAAAGGGAAGTGTGAGTGAGTGTGGTGCAATGTGTTTGGGTGATGCGCCTACAATAGTTGAATAGCTATCAGTGTGTGCAAAGTTTGAGATGTGAGCTTGAGTGTTGCAAGCAGTGGTAAGGTTGTGAGGGTGAAGTGAAGCTATGATTGTGAGGTCTGAGTGGTGATAGGTAGAGATTGTTGGTAGGGGAGTGCTGGGGGTGTGGTGCATTGAGCAGCGTGTGAGGCTTGTGGTGCAGATGGTGGGATATGACATTTGCTGAAGCCTTCACTCACCTTGACCTGCCCTGTGAGGTCATTAAACTTCTTGCGGCAGTGAATCGCCGACCTGGTGACCACAGTGCTGGCCGTCACATAGCCGGCTAGCTCCTGCCAGAGCCTTTGAGATGTATAGGGCGAGGGCTTCCTGCCAGTGTGTGGGAAGAGGACAGCCCGCCTCTCTCCACGGCCACCACCAGTGCCTCAAGAGTCGTGTCTGAGAATCTGCAAGCTCTCTCTCTGTGCTGAGGCTCAGCCATCTGTTTCAAGTACCGTCTGCTTCCAGGTGGAGTTGGAACAGGATTGACAATGAGGTGCTGTAGCATCAATGCACCTCCCCTTTGAGTACTGAATAAAGCCTGTGCCACACATGACTGAAACTTAGACTGGACTCGATATTGGCACACTTTTTGAGCGGTAAGCCAATGAGCAGCAGTTTTAGCCCTGAGATCAACACCATAATCATGTTAATGAGGACTGAGCACAAATTTTGAGTGCTACCTAGACCATTTTGGTCCAGTGGTCCAGCACAGCTTAATATCATTGGGCCATGACACTGACCGTTTTCTGGCTATATCCAATTTTTAGCCCTATATCTTTAGTCTTCCAGTTAGCTCTAAGCTTTGAATGTCCTTCCTTTCTACCTCATTGGAATGCGTCTAGTATGTACCCGAACTTTCTCATCTTTAAAGGCGTCCCATTGCTCATTTACAGTTTTACTTGCTAATCTTTGATTTCAATCCACATGGGCCAGATCCCTCTTCAACTTATTGAAATTAGCCCTCCTCCAGTTGAATATTTTCAGATTTGATTTTTTCCTTTTCTATTACTACTCTAAAGCTAATGATATTGTGATCACGGTCTTAAAAATGCTCTCCCACCGACACATGCTCCACTTACTCCAGTTCACTCCCCAGAACTAGATCCAGCACTGCTTCCTTCCTTGTTAGGCTGCAAACATACTGATCAAGCCTCAACTACCCCATGTGGTAGCGATTTCCACATTCTCACTATCCTGACTGAAGAAGTTTCTCCTGAATTCCTTATTGGATTCATTAATGACTTTGTTGTATTTATAGTCCCTGGTTTTGGACTCCCCCCACAATTGGAAACATCTTTTCTACATTACCCTATCGAACTGCTTCATAATTTTAAAGACCTCTATCAGGTCATCTCTCAGTCTTCTCTTTTATAGAGAAGAGTCCCAGCCTGGTCAGCCTTTCCCGATAGTTGTACCGTCTCAGTTTTGTCATCATTCTTGTAACTCTTTTTTGCACTGTCTCCAGTGCTTCTATATTCTTTTTGTAATATGGAGAAAAGACTTGTCTAACCAAAGTTCTCTATAAATTTTACATAACTTCTCTGCTTTTGAATTCTATTCCTCTAGAAAGGAACCCAAGTGCTTTATTTGCATTTTTATGGCGTTATTTACCTGCGTTGCTACTTTTAATGATTTGTGAATAGGTAAACAGGTGACGTCACAGATTGACATTTCATCTGTCAAGAGCTTTTGACAGATGAAATATCAGCGTTTGACAGCTCTTTGAAGCTGTCAAACACTGACAATGGCCCAGAAATTAAGGACGGAGCCTTCGTGCGGGGGTAAGGCTTCCCCGCGATATCTCACTGCGCGCCTGCCTTTTCATTCCGAGCTCGCACGAACTTGATTTTCTAGACAGCAGCTGTGCAGTGCTTCCGTATCCCACAGGCGCAGTTAATTCGTGCGAGCTGTGGGATCACGTGATTCAGTTACAGCCAATGGCAGCACACCATCTTTCATTCATAGCTTTCACAGCCCTTGCTCTGAAAACTATGAATCTATACCCCCCAAAAGAACAGCTAAACCTCAATTAAATTAAAAAAAAAAACCATCACATTAATAAAATAAGTATAGTTAAATAAATTAACCACTTTAAACAAAAAATTTAATTTTTGAAAAAATTTAAAATCTTTTAAAAAGTTATAAAAATAAACTTACCTTTCTTTAAAGTCTCTAAAAAAGATATACCTGTTGAAAAAAATTCAAAATAATACTTAATTAACTACTTACCTTGTTAAAAGAGGGTCTTACGCCTCCTTTCTTTATGTGCAAAATCTTCCATGCTTATCTGCGCGTTCAAAGCACTAAGTGCACTGCGTGCGCGCAGCCTGTAGCGCGCACGCGGTTCACCTAGGAACCGCCCCCTTTTGAAATCACCAAGTGCCGGTTTTCAGCGCATGCGCAGTGCATGCAGAAAACCGGCAATTGGAGACAGAATACGCGAGAGTACACAGTGCGTACTCTCGCGTAGCAAGACTAATTTTTGGGCCAATATGATTTCTAACTTCAGTCCTTCCTCTCAGGCTGAGTTAGAAATCATTCCACCACAGAAAACAGAAGGCTGCAGTTTTTGACAGCACCACGGCTTTTCTGCTTTCTGTGCCGGTGAGATTTCTGACTCCCGAGAACTGAAGGGCTGACACCTGCAGGAGGAAGTTAAGGTAAGTAAAACTTTTTCCCACACTTAGCACATACCTTACACACTTACCTCTGCACACATGCACCCATCACTCACCTGCCCACCGGACATATCGACCCCTCCAACCCCTGCAGACCCACCCCGATAACTTGGCGTGGTTGCCACCTGTCGGGAAGCCCACATTTCACCTGTCAAAATAGGGATTATGCAAAAAACTACCTGTTAACTACCTGTTAACAGGCAGTTAATTGTCACTAATCCCTTCCCGCCTCGGGGAGTTGGGTCTCAGCACAGGTCGGGTACCCGCCGCCAGCAAAACTGGCATGGAGGCGGGATGGGGTCGGGACCCCCGAATCTGCAACTTTAACCCCCCACACGCCTCCAAGGGTCATTGAAAATCCAGCCCATTGTCTTTGACTCCTGCCATAAATTCTGTATGCTTGCCTCCGACTCTATCCCCCTCGCTGCCCACTGTCTAAAGCTGAACGAGTCTGTTCACAACCTCGGCATCCTATTTGACCACGTGCTGAGCTTCCATCCCATATCCTGTGCATCAGATACTGCTTGCCTCCAGCAACACCTCAGCCCACCAGTCACTGAAATCCTCACACATACCTTTATCACCTCTAGACTTGATTACTTCAACTCCCTTCTGGTCAACCTCCATAAACTTCAGCTCATCCAAACCTGCTGCCTCTATCCCATTCCACATGCTCATCACATGTGCATTGGCTCCTGGTCCCCCATGCAACAAATTAAAAATTCTTACCCTTGCGTTTAAATTAGTCTATGGCCTCTTTCCTCACCATCTCTGGAACCTCCATCAGTATGGAAACCTCCCCCCACCACCTCAACCACATATTCTGTATTCCTTTGACTCTGGCCTTTTGTGCATCCTCCCTTCACCCCACCACTCGTGGCCGTGCCTGCAGCCGCCTAATTCCCAGACTCTGGAATTCCTTCCCTAAAGCACTCTACCTCTCCACCTCCCTCTCCTCCTTTAAAATGCACCTTAAAATACCTCTTTGACCAAGCTTTTCATCACCTTTCTAATACTTTCCTTCTTTGCCTCAGTGTCCATTTATGCCTCTGTGAAAGCAACTTAGGACATTTTTCCACGTTAAAGGCATTATATGAATGCAAGTTGTTGTTGTGTGCTGACACACATGCATGTGATGCATTTGGTCAATAATTCAAATCGAAGGTTTTCTTTGACTGGAAAACTAGCCACTAAATGAAAGCAAATAATCTCCACATGCTGGAAATCTGAAAACAAAACCAGAAAAAGCTGCAAATATTCAGCAGGTCAAGCAGTATCCGTGGAGAAACAGAAGTCAGTCAGTCGATGTTTCACATCCAGGACCCTTCCTCAGTCCTGACCTGCTTGAGTATTTTCAGCTTTTTCTGTTTTTGTTTCCATTACATGAAAGCCTGTTTTTAATAAAGTTGCTGCCATCTCTAATAGGTTTGCAATCCCAGATGTCTATTGTGTTTCTTGGATTCAATCTTGCATATCTCTGATCCCATGAAGAGAGCAGTATTACGATTTGCCACAGAAAGACATGGAATAACTGGTCAATCCAGGAAGGTCAAAAGGTGAACAGACATTGTGAGCGCAAATATCACAAGGCCACTCGATGTAGGTAGTAACTTCAGCAGCAAGTAGTTTACTATCATTATAAATCACACTAAGGCAAATATCTGTCAATCAGTACCTTGCTCGCATTTCTCCTTATGGAAGGGAACTTGAAATGTCTTTCTGGATAATAGGAGGAGCTTCTTTCATTTTCAAGTTTCAACTTGGCTCAGTTATCAATACTCCTGCCTGAGTCACGGGTTCAAGCCGCTCTCCAGCACTTGAAAACTTAGGGCTGAATCTTGCTGGAAAAATAATGGCGTCATAACGACGCACGTCGTTATTAATATGCAAATTGGCCAGCGTGTTCAGCAGATTAAGAGATACGCTAAGTTGCGAATCTCCAGAACTTGCTGGTTGATTTACACAGCTCCGTCGTTTGCTCCGCACAAACGGCATCTTGCCCTTAGCCTCCTTGTCATTTTTAAGAACTTGTTGGATTTACACATTAATTGTCCATTAAACTTGCCACAGAAAGTTAGGGCTGGAACTTAACTCGAAAGTATCTTTTTAACATGATATATGTTAATGCAGTGCCAATCAACCTCTCTGGCCCAGAAAGGGAACATTTTAAACTGTTCAAAATCATTCCTACATGTAGTAAATTGTTGTTTGAGATTTTTTTAAATGTCAATTTTTTTTCTTACCTTTCCTTGGTCTCATTTTTCTCTCTCTTAATCCAATCTTTCTTTCCCTTTCTATTTCTTTTTCTGTATCTGATTTGACTCTAATTCATCCTCCTTCTCTGTCGTTCCTGTTTCTTTCAAAATCCTTAAATCTCATTGGTTAAGGAGGTACACGGTTAGTCCTGCCATTCACTAAGGTCCCAGATAGAGTGCAAAAAATTTTAATGCAAAAATGAGCTATTAAAATTGTTGATCTCCTGTGACATTGCTCTCAGGCAAAATGAAATAAAATGAGCATTGCTTCCTTTAATAAACTTGTGATAATGTCAGGAGTAAGGAAGGTTGCACGTTATAACTACAAGAACAACACAACACTCCAATCATAGCATAGGTAGCATTAACTTCTACAATTTAAGGCACACGTTGAGAATTTTAAACCTTTATGCAAAGAGTGTTTTAGCATAAATTGGCTAATAGGAATTAATTATTCAAATTAAATGTGAGATTAAAGGGTTCTTGCATTCCTGGTGTGGAGCTTTGCCCGCTGGGTATGTACATCAGGAATTTGGTTGCAGAGATCAGCCGGCCACACAGGAGTTGCTGTCCATTAATTTTAATGGATGCAAAATTCACCAGCAACAGCTGACCTAAGCACCCAAATTGCCGATATACACTCCCGGTGGTCAAAGTTCAGCTCCAGGAGTGGAAATTCATTAAATTAGCCCTTAGAAGCCAGCTGACTTGGAGACAAGGGCCTGAATTTTCCACATGTTTCCACCCAGATATCAGCACAATACGGGCGGAAGCAACTGAAATAGCGCAAAAGATCGCGGAATTTAAAACATAACTGAGTTAACTGAGCTACGGCGATAACCACTTCCCCTCGAGTTTCTGCGATCTTCTATGCTGGATCAAAAGTCCATTTGCCAGACGCAGATCCCACCCACAAAACTGGCCTCGCTCCCAGGTCAGCAGAGCTTCAGCCAAATGCGCCCATTAGGATGTGTTCATACTGCGCCCAGAATTACAGGCACCCATGGTGACATTAATCCATCATTAGTGACCTGCAGCTGCAGTGACCAGCAGTCAACTGAAGCCTCACTCAGGTCAGATTCTCATTCTGATGCTACAATTACTTTAGAATAACATAAAATGGTGGAAATACTCAGCAGGCCAGGCAGCATCTGTGGCGAGAGAAACAGAGTTAACGTTTCAGGTCGAAGACCTTTCGTCAGAACTGGAAAAAAGCAGGAAATGAAATAGATTTAAATCTATTTCATTTCCTGCTTTTTTCCAGTTCTGACGAAGGGTCACAGACCTGAAACGTTAACTCTGTTTCTCTCTCCACGGATGCTGCCTGGCCTGCTGAGTGTTTCCAGCATTTTCTGTTGTTATTTTGGAAGCTTGGGGTCATGCTTGCGGACTGAACGGAAGTGTACTGCAAAGCTTACAGCCAGTCTGGGTTTGGTCTCCCCAATGTAGAGGAGACCGCATCGTGAGCAGCGAATACAGTATACTAAATTGCAAGTACAAGAAGTAAATTGCTGTTTCACCTGGAAGGAGTCTTTGGGGCCCTGGGCAGTGGGAAGGGAGAAGGTAAAAGGGCAGGTGTTGCATCTCCTGCGCTTTCAGGGGAAGGTGCTGTGGGAAAGGGAGGGGTGTTGGGGGTGTTTGAGGAATGGACCAAGGTGTCGTGAAGGGAGCGAGCCCTTCGGAATGCTGAAAGGGGAAGATGTGTTTGGTAGTGGGATCATGCTGGAGGTGGCGGAAATGGCGGAGGATGATCCGTTGAATGTGGAGGCTGGTGGGGTGAAAGGCGAGGACAAGGGGAACCCTATCGTGGTTCTGGGAGGAGGGGAAGAGGGCGATAGCAGAATTGCATGAAATGGAACGGACACAGTCGAGAGCCATGTCAACCACGGTAGAGGGGAATCCTCGGTTGAGGAAAAAGGAAGACATATCGGAAGCACTAGTATGGAAGGTGGCGTCGTCAGAACAGATGCGACGGAGACGGAGAAACTGAGAGAATGCGACGGAGACGGAGAAACTGGGAGAATAGGATAGAGTCCTTACAGGGAGTGGGGTGGGAGGAAGTGTATTCCAGGTAGCTGTGGAAGTCAGTGGGCTTATAGTGGATGTTTGTCAATAGCCTATCCCCAGATATGGTCATGATGCGTGATGGTGACAGAGAAGTCGAGGAAGGGAAGGGATGAGTCGGAGATGGACCATGTGAAGGCGAGGGAAGGGTGGAAATTGGAAGCAAAGTGAATGAAATTTTCTAGTTCAGGGCGAGAGCAGGAAACAGGCACCGATACAGTCATCAATGTACCGGAAAAAAAGAGGTGAGGGAGGGGAACAGAGTAGGACTGGAACAAAGAATGTTCCACATACCCCATGAAAAGGCAGGCATAGCTAGGACCCATGCGGGTTCCCACACCTTTAATTTGGAGGAAGTGAGTGGAGTCAATGGAGAAGTTGTTCAATGCGAGAACAAGTTCAGCCAGGCAGAGGGTGGTGGTGGATGGGGACTGGTTGGGCCTCTGTTCAAGGAAGAAGCAGAGCACCCTCAGGCCATCCTGATGGGGGATGGAAGTGTAGAGGGATTGGACGTCCATAGTGAAAAGAAGATGGTTGGGGCCAGGAAACTGACGACTGTTAAAGTGGCGGAGGGCGTCGGAAGAGTCTGGACAAGGGGAGAAAAAAATAGAGTCAACATAGGAAGAAATCAGTTCCGTGGGGCAAGACGGAAAGAACTCTGCGTCGTGCTGAGCTCGAAATTCATTGAGGTGGGGGCGTAAGGAGATGAAGCTCAGGTCTTTGCTAAGGACTGATTGTTCGGGGTCAGAGAGGGGTAGGTCAGAGGGGATAGTGAAAACACGGCCCCACGGAACTGATTTCTTCCTATCCTGACTGTATTTTTTTCTCCCCTTGTCCAGACTCTTCCCACTTAAATCCACGACTTCTCCGACGCCCTCCGCCACTTTAACATTTTTCTGCTCTCACCCCTCCCAGAACCACAATACGGTTCCCCTTGTCCTCACCTTTCACCCAACCGGCCTCCACATTTAACGGATCATCCTCTGCCATCTCAAGCGTGATCCCACCACCAAACACATCTTCCCCTCACCTCCCCTTTCAGCATTCCGAAGGGATTGCTCCCTCCACAACACCCTGGTCCATTCCTCAATCACTGCCAGCAGCCCCTCCCCTTCCCACGGCACCTTCCCTTGCAAGCGCAGGAGATGCAACACCTGCCCTTTTACCTCTTCCCTTTCCACTGTCCAGGGCCCCAAACACTCCTTCCAGGTGCAACAGCGATTTACTTGTACTTCTTGCAATTTAGCTATACTGTATTCGCTGCTCGCGATGCGGTCTCCTCTACACTGGGGAGACCAAACGCAGATTGGGTGACCACTTTGCGGAACACCACCGTTCAGTCCGCAAACGTGACCCTGAGCTTCCGGTCACCTGTCACTTTAATTCTCCGCTCCAACCTCTCGGTCTTCGGCCTCCTCCACTGTTCCAACGGAGCTCAACATAAGCTTGAGGAACAGCACCTCATCTTTTGATTAGGCACTTTACAGCCTTCTGGACTCAACATCAAGTTCAACAATTTCAGACCATAACCTCTGCCCCTACTTTTTCACATGGCAGCTGTTGACGATTCTCCATTCCCATTCACACCTCTTCGAGACTCATCTTTTGTTTCTTTACTTGTCCCATTACCATCTCCTTTTGCCTTGTACAATCATAGCTTTTGTCATTTAATCACTCCTGCCTTCCACCTTATCACAGATATTCCCTTTTGATCTTCCCCCCCCTCCCCCCTCTTCTGCACTTGCTTAAAAGCTCTAACTTTTTCCAGTTCTGACGAATGGTCAGCGACCTGAAATATTGGCCCGTATTTTCCGATCGGAGGCTTCCTGCACGCGGAGGCGTCCGATCTGGAAAAAATCTACGGACTTACCCGAGGGCTCCCGAGGTGCGTATACTTCTGCTCGTGGGCCTCTCCAAACTCGAAATGCGCAGGGCCCACGTATCCCAGAGGCACATGCGCTTCGCAAGAGTCCCTGGGATCACGTGGGCCATGGGGAGCCAATAGGAGAAGGTAATCTCCCTTCATACACTTGACAGATAGACCTGTCAAATATATTAATGGATCACCCCAAAAACCACAGTAAAACATTAAATAAATTTTAAAAAAAATCTCATTTTTAAAATGAGTTGAAATCACAATAAATTAAATATTTTTAAACAGAAATTTATTTTTTTTTTAAATAATTAAAGTTTTTTTTACAGGGCTAAAAATAAACTTACCTTTTTTAAAAGTATTTTTAAATGATAAATGAGTGAATTTTTAAAAAACTTTTTTTTCAACTCTTATGCTGGTAAAAGCAGGCCTTACGCAGAGGCCCTTCTCTAGGGCAGGCGTCCGATCTGTCAAGAGCATTCTTGACAGATTGGAAATGCTGGTTTTCAGCACGTGAGCTTCGCATGCCTGAAACCGGCATCTCTGATGTCCCTACGGGTGTGTACACAGCACGTACACACCCGTAGGCATCGGAAAATACGGCCCATTAACTCTGTTTCTCTCTTCACAGATGCTGCCTGACCTGCTGAGTATTTCCAGCATTTTCTGTTTTTAGTTCAGATTTCCAGCAGCCGCAGTATTTTGCTTTTGTGCTACAATTACTTTAAATTGTTTTAAATTCAGTTTAAATGAGCTCAAATTCAGTCAACTGATCTGCTCTTGGTACTGAAGAACTGTGACCAGCAGTCAATTGAAAGCACTGATTGGCCTGTTTCTTCAGCTGCAGTAATTACTTGAACAATTTTTCAGTTTAATTGAGTAATATGAGGTCCCATTGGCCATGTTCCAGTCAATAATTGATTATGTTCGATTAGGCCGCCCTATTTCGCCGATTCATGGTATTCGGGCTTATGCAAATGAGTATGCACAGATACTTAGGTGTAACTTCACCTCCGCAAAACCAGCGCCGTCTCCGGCGCACTCTGGGTGCAGTTTCCCCGATTGTGCCCTAAGCCAAAACTCCAGGTCTGCATATTTAGAGAGAGTTAGGTCACAGTCACATTGTAAACATGATTATACATTGTTGAGTTAAAATGTTATTTTATTTCAGTAAGTATTAAAAGTTACAAGCCTTTCAAATCTAGTTTCCATTGTGTAGATGTGCTGATTTGCCGTACATATTTCATTTCTGATACAGAATACAAATTTTCAACAGTCATTTAAGAAAATTACTCTCTCTGCAGATTTATTGTTTCCTGGTGATATCATAGTCCAGATCCAATTATTTCCATTGGGAACTTACATCAATAAACTTAAGACACTGCTCGTAATGCTTTCCCTAATTGGAACCATTGTTCAAACTCATCCCTGTAGATTCACATCAATAGATTATCAAACTGTTTTCGGAGAACTACTTTTGGCTCAGAAATTATGTGAAGGAGACTTGAAATACATAAAAAAGTGTTCAGTACTTGCAAAAGTATAGAATGAATTATTATAAATACAGATTAAAGGCCTGTTTGGTATATTAACTATACAGCAACTTGGTACTGAAACATTATTGATGAACAGCACTGGAGTCCTATTAGATACAGTATAAAAAGTTGGTACACAATGAAATCTTAGTCTGGGCAGAGGGGAGGGAAATCAAGACTGGAAGTGCAGATTTAGAGTCAGCCCCACCATCTGGACACCCATGAAGTGAAGAAATGAACTACATTTTGAAATTCTTCCTTTACATTAATAATCTTACATCAGGTCTACATACAATTGGATTTACCTGCAGCCTGTAAGTGTTCTATTTTTTTCTTGTCAATACATTGCTCGAGTGACATTTGGATAAAAATTTAGTTATGGGAATGGGTAAACTTTCAATCACAGAAACTGTAATGTGCTTTAAAATTACTTAGAGAACAAATAAACCAATTATTAGGCTGGAAAAACTCATTCATTGTGTTATTATGATGAGTTTACTTACCTTTTTATATAGAGTTTCTATTGCAGGATCCACTTCTTCATGGAGTGAGAAAATGGGAGGTCTGGTTTGGGCCTGTTTAATAGGGTTAGCCAAGGCTATAATTCTGCCATCGCTTCCAAACCATTTCTTGCCCTAGGATGGTGAGAGAGTGTTTTTACTGAAGCTGATAACCAAAGGTTTTTCTAAAATGTAACTGATATTTCTTTTGAAAAGGGGACCATACCCCTTATGTTTGTTTGACATACCTCTTCATTTTTAAGTAGGCGATTTTCTAGGATGTTCTGGTTAGATTTGGAAACTTTTGGTCTTTCTCCAACATATATACCTTCATCTTCGAGAAACCGTGGCTGCATGTTTTCAGGAACCTTCTCCGATGTGGACACTGAACATCAAGAATACAACTTTGATAAAGATAACCTGCTCATGGATAATCTGCTCATGGGAAGGTACTAAGAGCCAAAGATCCCAACTGTGTTGAATAGGGAATACTAAATATTCCAGGGTATTTGACGTTTCGAAAAGACAGACAGAATGGAAAAGGAGGGGGAAGTAGCCCTGATAATAAAGCATAACATAAGGACAGTAGTGAGAAAGGATCTTGGCTCAGAAGATCAGGAAGTAGAATCAGTATGGGTGGAGATAAGAAACAACAAGGGCAAAAAACACTAGTGGGAGTAGTTTATAGGCCCCCAAACAGTAGCTATATAGTTGGACAGAGTATTCATCAACAAATAATAGGAGCTTGTAACAAAAATCATGGGGGACTTTAATCTTTATATAAACTGGGCAAATCATATTGGCAAAGGTAGTCTGGAGGACGAGTTCATGGAATGCATTCAAGACAGTTTCCTACAACAATATGTCATGGAACCAACCAGGGAACAGGCTATTTTAGATCTTGTATTGTATAATGAGACAGGATTATTTAGTAATCTCATAGTAAAGGATCCTCTGGGGAAGAGTGATCATAATATGATAACATTTCATGTTGAGTTTGAGAGAGAAATACTTCAGTCAGAAACGAGTCTTAAACTTAAATAAAGCCAATTACATAGGTATGAGGGGCGAGTTAGCTAAGGTAGATTGGGAAATTAGATTAAAAGGTATGACGGTAGATAAGTAGTGGCAAACATTCAAAAAAAATTCCAAAATTCTCAACGAATATATATTCCATTGAGAAATAAAAACTCCACGTGAAAAGTGATCCATCAGTGGCTAACTAAAGAAATTAAGGATAGTATTAGATTAAAAGAGGCTTAAAATGTTGCGAAGAATAGTAGTAAGCCTGAATTTGGGAGAGCTTTAGAAACCAAAAAGGATGACCAAAAAATTGATAAACAGGGAGAAAATAGAATGAGAGTAAACTAGCAAGAAATATAAAAACAGATTAAGAACATAAGAAATAGGAGCAGGAGCAGGCCATTTGGCCCCTCGAGCCTGCTCCGCCATTTAATGAGATCATGGCTGATCCGATTTTGGCCTCAACTCCACTTTCCTGCCCGCTCCCCATAACCCTTGATTCCCCTGTTGCTCAAAAATCTGTCTATCTCAGCCTTGAATATATTCAATGACTCAGCTTCCACAGCGCTCTGGGGTAAAGAATTCCAAAGATTCACGACCCTCTGAGAGAAGAAATTCCTCCTCATCTCCATCTTAAATGGGTGACCCCTTTTTCTGAGACTATGCCCCCTCATTCTAGATTCCCTGACGAGGGGAAACATCCTCTCAGCATCTACCCTGTCCAACCCCTCAGAATCTTATATGTTTCAATAAGATCACCTCTCATTCTTCTAAACTCCAATGAGTATAGGCCCAACCTTTCCTCATAAGACAACCTTCCATCCCAGGAATCAACCTAGTGAACCTTCTCTGAACTGCCTCCAATGCAAGTATATCCCTCCTTAAATAAGGAGACCAAAATTCTACGCAGTACTCTAGGTGTGGTCTCCCCAGTGCCCTATACAGTTGTAGCAAGACTTCCCTACTTTTATACTCTATCCCCCTTGAAATAAAGGCCAACATACCATTTGCCTTCCTAATTACTTGCTGCACCTGCATGTTAACTTTTTATGTTTCATGTACGAGGACACCCAAATCCCTCTGTACCGCCGCATTCTGTAGTCTTTCGCCATTTAAATAATATTTTTCTTTTCTTTTCTATTCTTCCTAACAACGTGGATAACTTCACATTTCCCACATTATACTCCATCTGCCAAATTCTTGCCCACTCACTTAACCGATCTATATCCCTTGCAGACTCTTTATGTCCTCCTCACAACTTGCTTTCCCACCTATCTTTGTATCGTCTGCAAATTTGGCTACAATACACTCGCTTCCTTCATCCAATTCATTAATATAGATTGCAAATAGTTGAGGCTCCAGCACTGATCCCTCTGGCACCCCACTAGTTACAGGTTGCCATCCTGAAAATGACCCATTTATCCCGACTCTCTGTTTTCTGTTAGTTAGCCAATCCTCTATCCAATCTAATATATTACCCCCAACACCATGAGCGCTTATCTTATGCAGTAACCTTTTATGTGGCACCTTGCCTTTTGGAAATCCAAATACACTACATATACTGGCTCCCCTTTATCCACCCTGCTCATTACCTCCTCAAAGAACTCTAATAGATTTGTCAAACACGATTTCCCTTTCATAAAACCATGTTGACTCTCTTTGATTGTATTGTGATTTTCTAAATGCCCTGCAACTACTTCCTTAATCATGGATTCGAGCATTTTGCCAATGACAGATGTTAGGCTAACTGGCCTATAGTTTCCTGCTTTCTGTCTCCCTCCTTTTTTGAATAAGGGCGTTACATTTGCAGTTTTCCAATCTGCAGGGACTTTTCCAGAGTCAAGGGAATTTTGGAAGATCACAACTAATGCATCCACTAGCTCTGTAGCCACTTCTTTTAAGACCCTAGAATGCAGGCCATCAGGTCATGGGGACTTGTCAGCCTTTAGACCCATAAGTTTGCCTAGCACTTTTTCTCTAGTGATAGTGATTGTTTTAAGTTTCTCCCTCCCTTTTGACCCTTGATTTTCTACTATTACTGGGATGTTTTTAGTGTCCTCTACTGTAAAGACAGATACAAAATTTTGTTCAAATCCTCTGCCATTTCCTTCTTTCCCATTATTTCCCCAGTCACGTTCTCTAAGGGACCAACGTTTATTTTAGCTACTCTCTTCCTTTTTATATACTTGTAGAAGCTCTTACTGTCAGTTTTTATATTTCTAGTTTACTCTCATAAGCTATTGTAAAAGCTTCTACAAGTATGTAAAAAGGAAGAGAGTAGCAAAAGTAGGCATTGGTCCCTTAGAGGCTGAGACAGGTGAAATTATAATGGGGAATAAGGAAATGGCAGAGAATTTAAACAAATATTTTGTATCTGTCTTCACAGTAGAAGACACAAAAAGCATACCGAAAATAGTGGGGAACCAAGGGGCTAATAAGAGTGAGGAACTTAAAGTAATTAATATCAGTAGAGAGAAAGCACTTGAGAAACTAATGGGACTAAAGGCCAACAAATCCCCTGGACCTGATGGACTACATCCTAGAGTTCTAAAAGAGATGGCTGCAGAGATAGTGGATGCATTGGTTGTGATCTTCCAAAATTCCCTAGATTCTAGAACGGTCTCAGCGGATTGGAAGGTAGCAAATGCTATTCAAGAAAGGAGGGAGAGATAAAACAGGGAACTATAGGCCAGTCAGCCTGACATCAATTGTCAGGAAAATGCTGGAATCCATTATTAAGGAAGTGGTAACAGGGCACTTAGAACATCACAATATGATTAGGCAGAGTCAACATCGTTTTATGAAAGGTAAATCGTGTTTAACAAATTTATTAGAGTTTTTTGAGGATGTAACTAGCAGGGTAGAAAAAGGGGAACCAGTGGATGTGGTATATTTGGATTTCCAAAAGACATTTGAAAAGGTGCCACGTAAAAGGTTGTTATGCAAGATAAGGGCTCATGGGGTTGGGGTAATATATTAGCATGGATAGAGGATTGGTTAACGGAGAGAAAACAGAGTCTGAATAAATGGGTAATTTTCTCGTTGGCAGGCTATAACTAGTGGGGTGCTGCAAGGATCAGTGCTTGGGACTCAGCTATTTACAATCTATCTCAATGACTTAGATGAAGGGACCGATAGCACTGTATCCAAGTTTGCTGACGATACAAAGCTAGGTGGGAAAGTAAGCTGTGAGGAAGACACAAAGAGCCTGCAAAGGGATATAGACAAGTTAAATGAGTGGGCAATAAGGTGGCAGATGGAGTATAATGTGGGGAAATGTGAGGTTATTCACTTTGGTAGGAAGAATAGAAAAACAGAATATTTTTTAAATGGTGAGAAACTATTAAATGTTGGTGTTCAGAAAGATTTAGGTGTCCTTGTACAGGAAAAACAGAAAGTTAGCATGCAGGTACAGCAAGCAATTAGGAAGGCAAATGGCATGTTGGCCTTTATTGCAAGGGGGTTAGAGTACAAGAGTAAGGAAATCTTGCTACAATTGTACAGGGCTTTGGTGAGACCACACCTGGAGTACTGTGCACAGTTTTGGTCTCCTTATCTGAGAAAGGGCATACATGCCTTAGAGGCAGTGCAACAAAGGTTCACTAGATTGATCCCTGGGATGAGAGGGTTGTCCTATGAGGAGAAATTGAATAGATTGGGCCTATACTCTGGCATTTAGAAGAATGTGAGGTGATCTCATTGAAACAAACAAGATTCTGAGGGGGATTGACAGGGTAGATGCCGAGAGGTTGTTTTCCCTGGCTGGAGAGCCTAGAACTGGGGGCATAGACTCAGGATAAGGGGTCGGCCATTTAAAACTGAGATAAGAAGGAATTTCTTCACTAACAGGGTTGTGAATCTTTGGAATTCTCTACCCAAAAGGGCTTTGGATGCTGAGTCATTGAGTGTATTCAAGGCTGAGATAGGTAGATTTTTGGACTCTAGGGGAATCAAGGGATATGGAGATCGGGCGGGAAAGTGGAGTTGAGGTCAAAGATCAGCCATGATCTTACTGAATGGCGCAGCAGGCTCGAGGGGCCGTATGACCTATTCCTGCTCCTAATTTTTATGTTCTTATGTTCTAAACCTGCACAACTCCACGAGACTCATGTGGATTCATTCCATGCCAACATCACACAATCCCAACAAGTACTCAAACATTACCCAATTGAGCATCCAGGTTATAAGCATTATAGGCTTTAGTCAATGCTCAGCAAATAATAAAACTGAAAATTATTTTAAGATTTTGTGTTAGCTTGAATATAACCAAAAGTATAAGAAAAGGCTCTTCTCAAAATTATTTTATTTTGAATAATCTTGCATTATAAACACTACCATTAATATCGATACTATATTAAAAATCGTAGTCTACATATACTTCCTGTCTGTACCATTTAGCTTCCTGTTGTCATGTTTTTGTCATTTTTTGCATCAAATTTTTCTATTAATAATTTCTATGAGCACATTTATAATGGAAAATGTCTATGCAAACATCTAAACTCCTAGCTGACTCCATTTATCCAGACTACAGCTCAGATACAACTGGCTGGACCACACTGTGCAGTATTAGTGGTGAACTTGCTAAAATAAACATGAGAGATTCATCTGTCTGACATTTTAACAAAGGCATGAGTTAATCTAATCTTTATTTTAAATGGGTTAACTACTTCATTAAAATAGTGGACAGAGGAATTTCAGACAACTGTTAACACATTACTAATATCATAAAGTGCCATTTCAACCTCAACTATTATTTATTGATAAAATAAACCCTGGAATTTAACCAACCACTTCTTTCTACTGAATGCCTACCAATGCATGTCAGACACTATACTTCAAAATAGGTTACCTGTCAGAATGCTGGGGGTAAAAAGGACTTTTTTATCTTTCTGTCGTTGACTATGGTAGCCTTCATAATCAGGAGCCTTTACTACAAGAAAATCACGAGCTGTCTGATCAATTATGAAGAGATAGTCATCCTCATCATCCTTGTTATCTTTTACAAGTGGTTGATCCTCTTCCTACAGTAACCAAAGAACAACATGGTTTTATTTTGTATTCCAAGAATGTTTATAAAAAAATTATATGTACACATTCCATAATACTGAAGTTCAAATATATTTCAGTTTTGCTTTACAGTTAATACAAGGTGGTATGTTATTTTTCACTGCTTAGAATTCAATGTTCCCTTAAGCATTTGTTGCATTTCTCCTGCCAAAAAAATACATCCATAGTCTCTTAATTTATATACAAAACTGCATGTAATAAACAGTTCTCAATTAAAGAAAAAAAAGTCTCCTTTAAAACAACATTAGGACCTTTTCTGTAGTGATAAATGTTGAGAGGACTGTATGGTAGCAGCTGCCTCCTTTCAAAGAAAATACACTGAATTGCAGCTCTGAGTACTTTTACCCCAGCTCAAAAACTCAATGATATCATATAACCTTGAACTGAACAGTGTAAATTAAAGAGAGAATTTCTATCTCCATCTTTTTGAATAAATTTCCTTCCTCTCTCTCTCTCTCTCTCTCCCTCCCTTTAGGTCCTCCTGTGCCACACTTGCAGCTGAAGAGTGTTGGCAGGCGACAACCACATTCCTCTGCCAACTGCGGTCTGAAACTGGCCAACTGGAGAACAGCCTGAAGTGCCTTTCCCTTGGATATGCATTCCTTCATTATAATAGTGTTGGCTTTCAATTCATTGAGATCATGGTGTGGGGAATGCAGGGGAGGGGGTGCAAACCAATGTTCTAACACCCATAATTAATCATAAATAAATGCACTGCACGATGCAGCACTGAGCAAGTCATTCCAGAAAAGTCCCAAGGTGTCAGAAAGAAATTGTCAGACTGAACTTCAGCATCTTATTACCACCAAGTAACTCTTACTGGAAATGCACGTGTGAGGATATTGTGCTTTAGCTCATTATTTCCAACAGCCTGCTAATAGTTGTTATTGAAGAGTGTCATTTGGGTGTGTTACCAAAGGGCTGTCAATGAAATTGTACTCATGATGAGCCACCACCTTCAGTGAGGAGGGATAAAGGGAGAAAATAGCAAGTGGGGTAGGGGAGAAGGTAACAAAGAAGCAAGAGAAACCCCAAAAGCTTTAAACTAAAAAGTATCTCTCTCTCTCTCTACTGAGTAATTTATGAAACTGATTAATAAAAGTTCCCAAGTCTTTGGTAATCTTCGAAATGTTGAGACCACACACTTTCAGCATTTAGTTTCTTGTTTACATAACATGGGCTAAACAAAATGTTCTGAGCAGGCATTCAATAGAATTACAAATAATATTTTTAAATGTTTAATTTCTTTATAAAATATATACTTCCTGTTTGTGGACTATTTAATTACTGAGCCAGTTACGTGGTTTACTTGATAATGGCCTCTATGTGGGAGAAACTAAACAAAAACTAGATTAAAAATGTTTAATCAAAACTAAAACAAAAAAACATAGGCTTTCCCTGGGCCATACTTTCTTCTCAGGGTGGATAGGTATGAGGTAATTTTCTTACTTAGTGCTGGTGACGAGGAGCCCGGTTCGCTAACGGCGCAAATTGGAAATTTGGGCACATAGTTTTCTGATAAGTCAGTTAAGCGGTTATAAAATCGTGTACAAAAATTTCTGCCAGTTACCCCTTCAATGTCAGCTCTTGCCATCATATTCCTTCAGAGTAAACTTAAAAAGAAAATGTTAAAAACATATGGGAAAACAATTTTATAAACTGAACAGTACCATACATGCTCACACATTACCATCTGCACCACATTGACTGCTTTGGTACAAGTTTCATGGTTTCAGAACTGTAGTTATTCTAAAGGAATCTGGCTATGCAGCAATATCTACAGAATATTAGGACCATGCTGTATTCTGTTGTTACTGCACTTAATTTGAATTATTATATTGCTTCCTAAAATTTGATTTCAGCAATTTTACATCCAAGCTATACCATATCTCTGCATCAGTAAAAAGCCAAAAACACACTGCATTGATACAAAAAAAAGTGCTGCATTACTGACTTATAAGTTATGTGTACACAACTATCTTTGCTTTCTGTGCTATCATGATTTGGATGTTGATTCTCATTCTGTCATAGTATCCATTGTTCTTCAATATTCATCTGGGAAAGGAGTTTTCACCTTGCATTAGTCTCCTGATTAAAGCACCATGTGGTCCTAAAATGCTACTCATTACACATTATAAGCTAGTTTAATCTTTAAAAGAAGTTACCACATAGAGTATCTATTAAAAGCAACAATTTTATTATGATTTGATTTATTAGTTTTTTTCCTCTTCCATTTTCTCCCTGCCCCTGTCCTGAAGGCATTAACTCTCTTGCTGGGGTACGGTTCCACTGGCAATGATTGCCCTCCGGTGCCTCACCCGAGTAACCACTCTGCATGTGTAAGCCTCGATAGTGATCACTATTCAAGTGCTCAGGACATCATAGCTGAGCCGATTCCTGTCCTCACTCAACATCCACAAATGTACGCACTTCCAGCAGACTTATCTAGATAGTGATCTGGAGCAGCAGCCCTAGCAGATTTGGTGTACCCCCACCACTGTCCCAATTGAGGGCAGCTAACAAAAAACAGATTGGGACCTTCCTAATTTCTATTTTCCAACTTCTTCCCCTCCTTTCAAGTTGTCTTGAAAAAGGAGGGGAAGAAGTAAATCTAATTAAAATGTGTAAGGTGTAGGCATATTTCACTTCCCGACATGTTTTAGCTGATTTGAGAAAATTTAACAGCAAACGTTGGAAACAAAATAAAAGATACAGTATTCTTATAAAGACACAAGTAGGAAAAGAATTATCCTGATACAAACATACATGTGGACAGCAGAAACAATGGACAATTTATAATTCCCTTCAGATGTTAATGTGCTATACCTTTTCCTGTTCCTCTTCTTCCACTTCTCTGCTGACTGCAGACTCTTCCCCACCCCTTCCATCCTCCTCTTCTTCCTGCTTGATCTTTTGAAGTGTTTCAGGTTGTTTCTCCTTTTTCGACTCTTCTTCGGTCTCTTCAGGTTCAGGGTCAAAATTGAAGGTGAAGAAATTGTATGCCTCTTCAGCGGAAGGAAGCCCATCCTATAAATGCAAATATTAGTTAAAAAAAAATCATCACTGCTATGCTGCTGGGTCAACTTGTTTCTCAGCAAGAAAAACTGGTGGTGATGTTGACAGATTCTCGATAACAATACCATGAGAACTCATAGCTTTGCGAAATTTGCATAGGTTATTTATTTTGCAAAAATAGATTAAATGCAAAATTATACAAATCATCTGTACTTCTCCCTGTACCTCAAAAACTATAAACCCTGCCATTATGATTTGCATTGCATCATCATTTCCAGTACCAATAGGAAACCATTGTTGGGTTATATCGCCAGTAGAAATTGTCTACAAGTTCAGTTCCACTTTAATAAACAGCATAAAAAAATTTGTAAAGTTAACTGGAATGCAGTTTCAAAGTGGCATCACAGCACTATCTGATAGTGGCTCAGTTGGTAGCACTCTTGCCTCTGAGTCAGAGGGTTGTGGGTTCAAGCCCCACTCCAGAGAATTGAGCAGAATCCAAGCTGTACTGAGGGAGTGCTGCACTGTCAGAGGTGCCATCTTTCGGATGAGATGTTAAACCGAGGCCCCGTCTGCTCTCTCAGGTGGACGTAAAAGATCCCATGGCACTATTGCAAAGAAGAGCAGGGGAGTTACCCCCGGTGTCCTGTTCAATATTTATCCCTGAATCAACATAATTAAAAACGGATCATCTGGTCATTATCACATTGCTGTTTGTGGGAGCTTGCTGTGTGCAAATTGGATTCCGTGTTTCCTACATTACCACAGTGACCACACTTCAAAAAAAAAATACTTCATAGGCTGTAAAGCGCTTTGGGACATCCAGTGGTCGTGAAAGGCGCTATAGAAATGCAAGTCTTTCTTTCTTTATACAAATGTCAGCTGTCTGAAAATAGATCAAATCTTACTACCAATTATTAGTGCCACAGTAATGGATAGCATAAGCTTCCATTCCCTTATCTAAATACACATTGGCTGAAATTTTGATGTTTAGATCCACTGGGAGCTGGGGGTGGGGGCGGGTGCACGCTGTGGAGTCACAGGCAGGTTCCTTAGAAGTCAGCCTGATTTACAAGCTGGCTTCCAGTCGGGCGAGGAAAGCTGGACAAGAGGCCGCAGCCCCAGGCAGGTGCGAGCCCTGAACCCGGGGGGGGGGTATGATCACTGACCAAGGAAGGGTCTGATCCCGGGGCGGGGGGCGAGCTTGGGAGGCCAGGAGGAAGCTCCCAGAGGCTGTCCTCGCCATGCTGCAGCTGCTGGGAGTCCTGTGGCCCAAGATCCCCAGCTAGCCACAGTTAAGCAGCAGGTTAAATCAGAGGCTTCCAGCCTCATTATAATATATAAAAGTGCCAACCGCCTCCTTGGAGCGGATCGACTGCCCGCTCCCCCGTCCCTCCTCCATTAAAACCGGAAGTGAGCAGGTTAGAGTCGGGATTCACCTTTTTAACACTTCAACCTCCCACCTGACCCCCAACCCACCCGTTTATGAAGTTAAAATGCCCCCATTGTCTGGCTCCTGTATTTCATAGTGCAGCATTATTTCTCTGGGAATTTTACTATTCATGTGTAGCTATTTTCTCTCTGCACATTTTCAAGGATCTATGATGTGAGTCAATAATTTTCAGGGTACAATACTGGCCCCAGCAAATGGATTCCAGATAATGACAACATGCGATCTCAGCCCATATGGTGTTTATTCCGGTTCTCTTTGTGAGCACATTGAAATAATCAGTTTCAGTTACTTGGAGACTGTGTCCGTAATGATTTTTTCACAATCCTAACTAAGGATTGTAAGAGGATTTGTTGGCTGCACTAGTGGTGAATTATACACTTAGTATCGTGACAGAACCACTGGTGAAAATATAGCAGAAATAGTATCAGGGGAAGCAAAAACCTGATATTATGCAAAATCCCTTCAAAGAGAATGTACCAATAGGATTTATACAGTTCAGATAACAAAGAAATCATCTCCTGATAAAGTGAGAAAATAAAATTTGAGTTATGAAACTTGGGAGGATACATTCATTGCGCTAAAAAAGAGAATGTATTGACGAGAAATCATAATTTGGAAAATTTGCATAAGTAGATTGGATAACATTTATAAAGTACAGTTTCTTGGATAAGTCATACCACAAATATGTGTTCAGAGGGAAGGTACAATTATATTGCTCTGATTTAATCGCATGTACTAAACCTCCCCTTTGCCCGAGCTGAATTTAAAAATCTATCTCAATATTTTGCACCAATGATATGAAGCAATAATTATTAAGCAATGTTTCATAAATCGGTTACAAAGACTTGGGAAAAATTAAGCGCTAATGAATAGCATTAATTATAGTTAACATTACATCAGTCCTAGTAAACCTGGTTACAAGCAAACATCCTGTTTCATTATTAAACTCAAGATAGTATTTGGCAACTAAGCATTTAGATTAATGTCTCACCATCTAGAATCTCTTACTGGTATATACAAAAAGAAAAAGAAAACGCTCCCTTCAGCGCTAGGTATACTAGAGAAAAGGTAAGCTGTCTTATAGAAAAAAGATTAAAAGAGAGAAGTAGATGATAAAAATGCAGAGGTGAAATGGAGCAACTTAACTATGGGTTGAAGGTTGAGGAATTAGTGAACAAAACTACTTTTGAAGATGTAACATTCAGTATGTATTTACAACTCTCAAAGAGGGACTTTTGGTTTCTTTGTTTTAGAAGCACATAATAAAATTCAAAAGAAACATTTTGTGTAGAGAGAAGTATCATTAATAATGGGCCGTAATTTCCGATCGGAGGATTCCTGCGTGGAAAAAATCTACGCACTTACCTGAGGGCTCCCGAGGTCCGGACACTTCCGCTCCTGGGCCTCTCCAACTCGAAATGTGCAGGGTCCACGTATCCCAGAGGCAGCATGCGATTCGCAAGCGTCCCTGGGATCACGTGGGCCATGGGGAGCCAATCAAAGAAGGGAATCTCCCTTCATACACTTGACAGATAGACCTGTCAAATATATGAATGGAGATCACCCCAAAAACACTGTAAAACATTAAATAATTTTTTTTAAAGTCACATTTTTAAAATTAATTGAAATTACAATAAATTAAATATTTTAAACAAAAATTTAATTTTTTGAAAAAAATAATTCAAGTTTTTTACGGGGCTAAAAATGAACTTATCTTTTTAAAAGTATTTTTAAATGATAAATGAGTGAAAACATTTTTTTTTTTACTTTTTTCAAATCTTATGCTGGTAATTACCAGGCGTAAGATTTCTAAGGGTTTTCTGCGGGAGAAGGTTCTCCAGAAAGCGGAACTATCCGCCCGCAGAGGCCCTTCTCTAGGGCAGGCGTCCGATCTGTCAAGAGCATTTTTGACAGATCGGAAATGTCGGTTTTCCGCGCAAGCGCTTCTCATGCCTAAAACCGGCATTTCCGATTTCCCTACGGGTGTGTACACTGCACGTACACACCCATAGGGATCGGAATATCCAGCCCAATAGATTTAAAAAATACAAATGCTGTAAATCGGAAATAAAACAGAAAATGTTGGTGCCACACAGGAGATCATTCAACATCTGACACAGAAAATAGGTTCATGTTTTAGGTGAGAACCTTTATCAGAACTGACTAATGGTGACAAAGAGTCACACCAGAAATTTTAACTTATCTTTCAAATGCTTACAGATCTGCTGTGCATTGCCAGCATTTTCCATATTTATTTCATAAGATAATCACAGGCGAGGAAAGCCATTTGGCCCTCTTTAGTTCATCTATCCGTTGTTGCATCTAATTGGGTCTTACATGCTTCTAGGGTTTCCACCTCCACTACTCCATCTGGAAGTCTATTCCACACATGGATCACTCTTTGCGTGAAGAAGAATTTCCTGTTATCAGTCCCAAATTCACCTTTTACTAGTTTGTGTCTCTTTGTCCTATTCTCAAAGTTAATTTAAAGTACCATTTCGGATTTCCCTTTTCCATACCTTTAACTGTCTTCTATAAAATCACCTCTCGGGTGCCTACTTTCCAGGTTGAAATTCCCTAGATTTTCCTCTTAGTTCAGGCCTCTGCACTATGGATGAGCCTCGGGGCTCTTTTCTGCACTGCCTCCAGCACTTGAATGTCTCCCTCGCCTCAGTGACAAGAACTGTACTCAAGATGCGGTCTGGCCAGAACACTGTACAATTTGACCATTACCACCTTTGACTTTGTAGTTCAACTTTCTATTGATTTTGTTGAATATTATTCTGCATTGTTTGAGCATCTAGTCTACTAAGACTCCTAGGCCTCTTAATTTCATCCTTAGCTATTTCAACACAATTAAGGGAGTATGTCCGTCACCCATTTTTCCTTCTTATGTGCAGTTGTTCTCAATTTAATTACTGTTACACAGAGCACCCAGGTGATACTTCAAGCACATCCGTTTTAAAGATACTACAATGACATAAGGCAAGGATTTTCACTTCACAGCATTGAGAATTGTCTGCGTCTGATAAGAAAATCCTACTTAGCATGCATTGCAAGAAAGGGAATGCATGCCGGTGGGGGGGTAGGTGGGGGCGGGGGGGCGGGGGGAGAGAGATAATCTAACAAGTTTGGATATTTCAGCAACTCCGCAGCATATGGTGGTTAAAAACACTAGGCAGCAGGAAATTCATCCCCCACCCTCATGCTGTGCTCAGTGATAGTGGGATGTTATTGCTGAGAAATGGAACATGCTCTAACTTCAGGTTTGTAATGTCAGCATCAAGCATGAAGTATAATATGGGTAGATGCAGAAAAAAAACTTTCTATATAGTCTGTCGCAAGAATGTGCCTGAATCTCAGACAATGTGGCACTACTGCTTCCCAGGCCAACCATACTGTGCCCCTAGAGTGACTGCCAATTCGTGCTGAATTAAGGGCAGTTTTGTGCCAAGAAAATGACAATTTATGGTTCCTGGATCTGATTGGTTGAAGGGAGAGTGGTTTTTGGTGTTCCAATCCTATTGGTGGAAAGAAACAAACTTTATGGCATTACATACACATGGACACAAGGTTCCGAAATTCCTGGGTTTGGGGAGGGCGGAAAAGGAAGATTTCTGCCCTTTAGGTGTAGGGGGCACAGGAATTCGGAATGGGACCCAATCCACAAAAATTCTGCCCCAACCAAGTGACCCTCTAAATTCAAGTTGAGATGTGGAAGGTGGCAGGGGCCTCGGCAGATCATCCACCCTCCCCCCACCCCCCCAAACTCGTGGAAGTTCTACCCTTTCAGTACCTATAAAGCCTCAGGGAACTCATGCGGAGAGCTGGTGCGAGTCCCTGAGGGAATTGCGAAAGGCCCCAAATTGTTATTTCAGAAATACATTGTGGTTACAACATGGAAACAGGCCATTCGGCCCAAGCAGTCCTTCTAGGCGTTTACCCTCCACACGAGCAAATAGTCCTAATCCAGTTACCTGCCCTGGTGCCATATCCCTTCATCCACCTATCCAATCTAATCTTGAATGTTGACAGTTTCTGTTTCACCACTAACCCTGGAAGCAAATTACACAATCTCATAACTCGGTGTAAAGAGGTTTCTGTTGCTCTCTGTTCCAAATCTCTTATAATTAATCTTGCATCTAAGGCCTCTCTTTCTAGACCCAACTACTGGAAACAAGCTACTTCTATCGATTCTGCCCCACCCTTTCAGAATTTTAAACACTTCTATCATATTGCCCCGTATTGATCACCTTCCCCAAGATACTCGCTTGCTCCATTGGAAGCAGATGTTAAAAGGAAGGATTTTGTTGGGTCCTTCCAGGGCCTTCTCTCTGTTATTTGAGTGGCCTGGCACCAATGCTACATTTGGACTGGCTACTGGAGGTCCTTGCAGGTGTGACGCACCTTGTGGAGTTACACTCTGCTGCACTTGAGCCAGCAGAGCAGGGCCCCAAGAATTTCAGGGCCAAGTTATTAGTATATGGATAGATCAGTGACTTGCACAAATATATCAAACAAAATCTTCAACTTTACCGATACTACTGAAATAGAAAATAGAACAAAAAGAGATAAATTATGCAACCAGATTCAGAAGGAGTTAAGATCCTTTGGGCAATTGACCATCTAATTACAGGAAGGATACTAATGTCTCGAGAGGGTACAAGCAACAAAGATGACTCCAGGTATTGGAAATTTAAGTTCTGAAGAAAGGTTAAGAAAGCTTGGGTTGTTGTTTCCAAGATTACAAATGGAACTGATAAAATTGATCCAGACAAACTGTTCACTGTGGCAAAATGGTCAAATTACAGGAGACAAGATACAAATTAGGAAGTTAGGAGTAAGAAAGGAAGCTGGGTTAAACTTTATCATCCTAAGGGTAATGGAGATGTGAAACATGTTATTGGGAAGGACACTGAAGCCACCCAGTATGAATGGGTTCAAAAGACAATCATGTATTTTTGGAGAAGGGATTGAGGGATAAGGTTAAAAGGAGGCGGGGTAAAGATGTTTGACTGATAGAAATTGGATAGAATTGTGGTGCCTGCTGGACTTTTCCTGTTCCTAAAATGCTGAGCACACAGGATTGATATGTCCTTTAAAGCACTGGTGTTAACCATATTCGTCTAAAACTGAGCCACCTGCATCCTGCCCCAGTGATCCGTTCCCCCATCCTCACCAATCTCCTTGGCTTCCCATCTCAAATTATACGGAATACAGAACTTTTAATTTTAGAGTTAATTTAAGTTATACAACATGCACATGGGTATATAATTTAAAACGTGAATAAGAAAGCTTGTAACATTGGATGCAGAAGACTTGCCTGTGGTTTCTGCTTTACTTTATTTGCTACTTCACGAAACTTAACTCTTGAGGAAGGAAAGGGCAGCTCATCACCTCTTGGTCTCTTCATGTCCTCTTCATCTACCTAAACAGGTCACAACAACATTGAGTTGACCACATTACTGTTGAGGAACAGAGCGCACCTGTAACCTTTAGTTCCTGCCTGCCATATTTTGGGATTTTGACTATTTGGTCACAGAAGGATTCTGGTATAATTTATATTAAATTAATATCAAGTCAAATTCAGCTCACAAGAAGTTAAATCCACAACACACAGCTTCTGGGAAATGCAGATTAGATTCAGACCAAGCAACTATCTAGATTGCTTGAGGCACGGATATTTGTTTAGACATTCCACTGATCACCAACACCTATTATTGTTGGGATGAGCTCAGCAAGGGTAGCAAGTTGCCAGGACACCAACACCTGAAAGGACAGTAGCCAGTTCAACTGGCCAATCCCAAGACAGAGAGAGCTGGGGGCGGGTCAGACACAGCTTCCTCTCCAGCTGGGAAACAAAGGACACAAAAGCACATGGGCCAGGATTTTGCGGTCAGCGGCAAAGGAACGGTGCTCACTATTCATTATGCTTACAGCTGCCCACAGACTTTTCGTGGGCTTTTGTGCGGCAACTTATGGTAATTAGAGATCCATTTCAGCGCAGCCTTCCTCTACACAGGATCTGGGACCTGTGTGAGCAGAGCAAGCAACAGCGTGTCTCTTCAACCAATCAGATTGAAGAATACTTACTGAGACACAATGGGGCAGAATTTGCAGTCGTTATGACGGCGCACTCTCAATACTGCCTATGAAATTGCTCGCAAGAGCATACGCTAAATCGTGAACTTGCAATCTGTCAAGTTCCGACTAGTGCAACTAATAATAATTTTGAATTAAAAAAAACCTCTCACAATAATTAAAATCTGAAGGAATGAGACCTCACATTGGAAAAGTAAATTTTCAGTGCCAGAAAGGTTGTTTGGTAGTAATTAAGACTTATCACCAATGTTCCCCCTAAGGTATGCGGCCGCGCACCAATCGGGAGGTCCCGTGCAGCCTGCTCACCAGCTGCTGCCGCTGGAAAAGATACTACGCATGCACTGCCGCTACAGAAAATTTAAAGGGACCGCGCACCAAAAAAAAAGGGAACCTTGCTTATCACACCGTTAAAAATTCACTTACACTTGAATGGAAAAGCTACAACATTTTCTGGCGTGCTTAGTGGAGTACCGCAACTTCAGGCCCTTCATGTGTTTTAATGCCGAGTCTATTGGCGAGATACTGGTGTAGCAAAGCTTGTGGAGGAGTAGGGCAAATCACACAGCAACTTCCTGATTTCCGCATTTTACAGCGCTTGTGCAGATGCCGGACGTTGCTGTCCGATTTACTCCTTAGCAACAGTGAGTGTTGATAGCCTCACCATTAATGATTACCGCAAAATACGGGCCATGGTCTGTCAGTATGGAAGATATGTAAAGGAAGACATATGGAGAGTGAGCATGCTCTCGTTAAGGTAGTGCTAATCAGATTCAGAAGATTTACTGGTAAGAGAAGATATATTTAGCTTGAGAACAGGGACAATGTGGTGTGCTTTGTTGTTTTCTATGTTACGAGGAGTGTTATGAAGTAAGTCATAATGCGTTGAAATCATTACTCTGTTTGCTTACAAAAATAAATCCACCTGCGGATTTATAACCTCGTCTTGCTAAAGTGCTCATCAAACCACCTATCGGAAGATTGTAGGAGCACGTGTGACAGCTTGTGAGAGATTACAGTATCCAATTCACATAAGAAGGGGTTTTATTATTACGACCCCTGGGTAATGTAATCATATGACTGCATATTGGGCAGTAAAGATAAACACCTGAAAGCAAAGCATGTGGTGTCTTCTTACAGGAGAGACTGGTTACATGGAGAGAATTGCTTGTGCAGGCCTGAAATTTAATACACTTGCCTAATAAAGCATCATTTTTGTGTGTTGTACAAATGCTCTTGTTTCCTAATGGAATACAAAATAAGCTTCTTGATGCTTTACATCAATAGGAAATTAATGAGGCACTAAATAAATTAGAGTAAGTTTAAGAAGGTCTGTATTTTAAAATAAATGGTTGCTGCACTTAACAATTAAAACAGAATTTCTAGACAGTCCAATTTATAGTGCTGTTTATTTTCTTTGTTCCATACCCACTGACAATTATCTTAATGCAATATCTTCCACGTCTTCTCCAAATAACCACTGACCTGGCAGTCAGAACATCGTTTAGTACTATAGTGCACCTGTTGCCTTACACTTTTCATTACAAGATCCCAAAGGGAAACAAATATATATGTGCCCCGCTGGACTGCCAAGTGAGATTCATCACTTACAATACAGCCTGGTTGACTGTCAAGATATGCACACTGCAATAACTCTGCTCCAGCTGCTCTACAAGCAGCAAACATCAACATATGTGGGTGCACCAATGTTCACACAACAGGTGTCAATGTGCCTCTCCATACAGTTTACATCTCTTAATTCAAAGTTGACTCAATTAAAATGACCTTTTAGCACTAAATTACCACATTGCTGTTATTTTCATTGCTTAATTCAAATAAATTAATCATTGAAATTTTTAGCACAACAATGACATATATATGGAGTAGATCACAGGTGGAATAGAAGAGTACTACTTTGCAGAGTAGGAAGAAAGGAACCTAGGAACTGGAGTAGGCCATTCAGCCCCTCGAGCCTGTTCCCCCATTCAATGAGATCATGGCTGCTCTGTGATCTAACTCCATATACTCGCCTTTGCCCATATCCCTTAATACCTTTGGTTGACAAAAAGCTATCAATCTCAGATTTAAAATTAACAATTGATCTTGCGTCAATTGTCGTTTGCGAAAGAGAATTCCAAACTTCTACCACCCTTTATGTGTAGAAGTGTTTCCTAATTTCACTCCTGAAAGGTCTGGCTCTAATTTTTAGACTATGCCCCCCTAGTCCTAGCATCCCCAACCAGTGGAAATAGTTTCTCTCTATGTGCCCTATCTGTTCCCATTAATATCTGAAAGCTTCGATCAGATCACCCCTTAACCTTCTAAACTCTAGAGAATATAACCATGATTTGTGTAATCTCTCCTCGTAATTTAACCCTTGGAGTCCAAGTATCATTCTGGTAAACCTACGCTGCACTCCCTCCAAGGCCAATATATCCTTCCTGAGGTGTGGTGCCCAGAACTGCTCACAGTACTCCAGGTGTGGTCTAACCAGGGCTTTGTATAGCTGCAGCATAACTTCTGCCCCCTTGTATTCTAGTCCTCTAGATATAAAGGTCAGCATTCCATTAGCCTTTTTGATAATTTTCTGTACCTGTTCATGACATTTTAATGATCTATGTATCAGGACCCCCAAGTCTCCTGGACCTCCACTGTTTTTAGCTTTTCACCATTTAGAAAGTACCCTGTTCTATCCTTTTTAGGTCCAAAATGGATGACCTCACATTTGTCACAGCTTTGCCCATTCACTTAATCTATCGATATCCCTTTGTAATTTTATGCTTTCATCTACACTGCCTACAATGTTGCCCATCTTTGTCATCGGCAAATTTGGATATGTGGCTTTCTATGCCAGCATCTAAGTCGTTAATAAATACAGTGAATAGTTGAGGCCCCAACACAGATCCCTGCAGGACACCACTCGTCACATCCTGCCAATTAGAGTACCGACCCATTATCCCTACTGCCTGTCTCCTGCTGCTCAGCCAATTTCTTAACCAGGTCAATAATTTGCCTTCAATTCCATGGGCTTCCACTTTAATTCACGATCTCTTACGAGGGCCTTCTGGAAGACCATATAATGACACCCATAGACATTCCCCTGTCCACTACTTTAGTCACCTCCTCAAAAAATTCAATCAGGTTTGTCAGGCATGACCTACCTTTTACAAATCTATGCTGGCTCTCTCTGATCAGCTGAAAATTTGAGTTGTTCAGTCACCGTATCCTTAACTATAGACTCTAGTAATTTCCCGACAACAGATATTAGGCTAACTGGTCTATAATTCCCTGGTTTCCCTCTCTTGCCATTCTTAAATCACAATTTTCTAATCTAACGGTTCCTGAATCGAGAGAACTTTGGAAGATTATAATTAGGGCATCTGCAATGTGCTCACCTTTAAAACCCTGGGATGGAAACAATCTGTCCTAGGGATTTGTCACTCTTTAGTGCCATTACTTTCTTCATTACTGCTATTTTACTTACGCTAATTTTGTTGAGTCCCTGTCCCTGATTCAATATTCGTTTCCTTGGGATTTCTGGCATGCTATCCTCTTCCTCTACTGTAAATACTGACGGAAGGTAATTATTCAACATGTCCGCCATTTCCTTATCATTGGCAATATCACCAATAATCAGTGACTCTCTCATCATTAAAGGGACATTTTCTTTAAAAGAACAGTCCACACATCAATCTACAATTTAGATTTTTCTTAAATTATGAAATTCATCCCAATTCAGATTTTATTCAAATATATATAAAATTCAGTTCAGAATATCATACAAAAACACAACGGGCCTGAATTTCTGATCGGAGGCTTCCTGCGGGCGGATGCCTCCGATCGGAAAAAATCTGCGCACTTACCTGCTGGCTCCGTAGGTCCCGATTTCCGATCCTGGGCCTCTGCTCTACGAAATGCACAGAGGCCCAGGTATCCCAGGGGTGCATGAGGTTCGCAAGCGCCTCTGGGATCACGTGGGCCATGGGGAACCAATCAAAGAAGGGAATCCCCCATCATACTTTTGACAGTTCTCTATGCATAGAGCTGTCAAAAGTATGAATGGGGATCACTTAAAAAAGTTAATCATTAAATAAATTAAAAAAAACACATTTAAAATTAATTAAAATTACATTAAATTAAATATTTTAAACAAAAATTTAATTTTTTGAAAAAAATAATTAACGTTTTTTACGGGGCTAAAAATAAACTTACATTTTTTTTAAAAAGTATTTTAAAATTATAAATGAGTGAAAAAAATGTTTTTTTTCTTTTTAAACTCTTGCCAGGCGTAAGATTTTTAAAGACTTTCAGCAGGCGGAAGTTGTGCAGAAAACGCAACTCTCTGCCCGTGGAGGCCCTTCTCCTGGGCACGCGTGCCATTTGTCAAGAGGATTCTTGACAGATCGCAAGTGCCGGGTTTGAGCACGTGCGCTTCGCATGCCTAAACCCGGCACTTGCGCGGTCTCTACGGGTGCGTACACACCTCGTAAAAAAAAAAGGAAACAAATGGAACATAATAAACAAATTGGCAGTATCAAATAGGAAGTGAATGGAAATCTATGAAAAAGATGAGGCAATAAAATAAATGAATATGAAGCTTATACTATATCAATTATTAATACTTTTAAAAGTATTTTCTCACCTCAGTGTCAAATCGAGTAACTGACTCTTGGTCTCTGAGACGTGTTAGACGTCGAGAAGTTGCACTCGCTTCCTCTTGCTTGATAGCACTCTGTGCTTTAGTCTAAATAACGTGTTTAAAAATGGAAATATTAATTCGACAAAGCATAATATGCGTGTATGTGTGTGTGTGTGTGTGTGTGTGTGTGTGTGTGTGTGTATTATATATATATATATATATAATTATTCAACTCCAATAAAATCAGTAGGTCCTAACACAACCAAACCACCTGCCTTCACGTCCAAGATCAGTCGCCGACCCTTTCCTTGTAACACTCAAACACTCCACATTCTGTCAGCTCCACACCGGGTACAGCAGCTGTCCTGCTGACGCCAGGTTAAACCGAATAGAGTTCAATTGATTTCAGGAGGCAATAGGGTTTGCTCAAATCTTCACAAGAATTCTTCATTGTGCATGCAATTAAACAAAGTACAATCTAATTCAATGGAACCAGCTCACATCAATCTGCTTCAATGCTATGCTATCAAACATCATTTGATGTACATGCAAGACATTATGATGTCAGAACTAGAATATAACATTGAGAATTGTATGAACATATATTCAGTTAATAAAATGGGAAAAAAAGTACAAAATGAAAGACGTTTAAATAGAGAGAGAGATCTAGGTGATAATCTATCTATGATAAGGCAGGATCTGGCCAAAGTGGACTGGGATCAGCTACTTGTAGGAAAATCCACATCAGAGCAGTGGGAGTCATTCAGAAAGGAAATAGAGAGAGTACAACGCCAACATGTTCCCGTAAAGGTCAAGGGTGGGACCAACAAACCCAGGGAACCCTGGATGTCAAGGGATATACAAGAATGGATTAGGAAAAAAAGGGAGGCTTTTGGCAGATACAAAGGACTAAAAACAGTGGAAGCCCTAGAGGAGTATAGAAAGTGCAGGGGGGTACTTAAAAAAGAAATTAGGAGAGCGAAGAGGGGGCATGAAAAAACACTGGCGGGGAAAACAAAGGAAAATCCCAAGGTGTTTTATAAGTATATTAAGGGCAAGAGGATAACCAGGGAAAGAGTAGGGCCCATTAGGGACCAAAGTGGCAATCTGTGTGTAAAGCCGGAAGATGTAGGTGAGGTTTTAAATGAATATTTTGCAACTGTGTTCACTATGGAGAAGGACGATGTAAGCATAGAAATCAGGCAGGGGGATTGGGATATACTTGAACAAATTTGTATTGAGAGGGAGGAGGTACTAGCGGTTTTAGCGGGCTTAAAAGTGGATAAATCCCCACTCCCAGACGAGATGTATCCCAGGCTGCTGTGTGAGGCAAGGGAGGAGATTGCAGGGGCTCTGACACAAATTTTCAGAACCTCTCTGGCCACAGGGGAGGTCATGATGCGGAGATGCCGGTGTTGGACTGGGGTGGACAAAATTGAGAGGTCGCACAACACCAGGTTATAGTCCAACAGTTTTATTTGAAATCACAAGCTTTCGGAGCTATCGCTCCTTCCTCAGGTGAAGTGTCAGAGGACTGGAGAACAGCAAACGTAGTACCATTGTTCAAGAAGGGTAGTAGGGATAAACCAGGGAATTACAGGCCAGTGAGCCTAACATCAGTGGTAGGGAAATTATTGGAAAAAATTCTGAGGGACAGAATTAGTCTCCAGTTGAAGAGACAGGGATTAATCAGGGATAGTCAGCATGGCTTTGTCAAGGGGAGATCATGTCTGACCAATTTGATTGAATTTTTCGAGGGGGTGACCAGGTGTGTGGATGAGGGTAGTGCAGTTGATGTAGTCTACATGGACTTCATTAAGGCGTTTGACAAAGTCCCACATGGGAGACTGGTCAAGAGGTAAGAGCCCATGGGATCCAGGGCAATTTGGCACATTGGATCCAAAATTGGCTTAGTGGCAGGAGGCAGAGGGTGATGGTCGAAGGTTGTTTTTGTGACTGGAAGCCTGTGTTCAGTGGTGTACCGCAGGGATCGGTGCTGGGTCCCTTGCTGTTTGTAGTGTACATTAATGATTTAGATATGAATGAAGGAGGTATGATCAGTAAGTTCGCAGATGACACGAAAATTGGTGGAGTGGTAAATAGCGAGGAGGGAAGCCTCAGGCTACAGGACGATATAGACGGGATGGTTAGATGGGCAGAACAGTGGCAAATGTAATTTAACCCTGAAAAGTGTGAGGTGATGCATTTTGGGAGGACTAACAAGGCAAGGGAATACACAATGAATGGTAGGACCCTAGGAAGGATAGAGGATCAGAGGGACCTTGGTGTGCATGTACATAGATCCCTGAAGGCAGCAGGACAGGTAGATAAGGTGGTTAAAAAGGCATATGGGATACTTGCCTTCATTAGCCGAGGCATAGAATATAAGAGCAGGGAGGTTATGATGGAGCTGTACAAAATGCTAGTTAGGCCACAGCTGGAATAGTGTGTGCAGTTCTGGTCGCCACACTATAGGAAGGATCTGATTGCATTGGAGAGGGTGCAGAGGAGATTCACCAGGATGTTACCTGGGCTGGAGCGCTTCAGCTATGAAGAGAGACTGGACAGGCTGGGGTTGTTTTCCTTAGAGCAGAGAAGGCTGAGGGAGGACCTGATTGAGGTGTACAAAATTATGAGGGGCATAGATTAGTAGATAGAAAGGAACTTTTCCCCTTAGTAGAGGGGTCAATAACCAGGGGGCATAGTTTCAAGATAAGGGGCAGGAGGTTTAGAGGGGATTTGAGGAAAAACTTTTTCACCCAAAGGGTGGTTGGAATCTGGAACTCACTGACTGAAAGGGTGGTAGAGGCAGGAACCCTCACAACATTCAAGAAGCATTTAGATGAGCACTTGAAACACCATAGCATATAAGGCTACGGACCAAGTGCTGGAAAATGGGATTAGAATAGACAGGGCTTGATGGCCGGCGCGGACACGATGGGCGGATGGGCCTCTTTCTTTGCTGTATAACTCTATGGGGTAAAAATTGAGTCGCGCCCCATTTGGGGTGCTAACCTCGCCGGGGCGCGACTTTTAGTGCCCCGAAAAAATTAGCGGCCCCGCGCCGGAACTTCAGTGGTTGCGCCCCAAGAGGGAAGCGGGGCGCCACTGGAAGCACCCCGCATCCCTCTTGGGGCGCTGCGAGTGAATATCCTGGCGCTACGTGCCGCAGTGCCAGGCGCTGCGGCACGTCGCGCCGCGGTATTGCAGGCCTTCCTCCCCTTCTTAAAGGGGAGGGACCCTGCGCAGCGCGAACCGGGGCCCAGCTGGGCCCCCAGGGATCGGGAGTGCCGGCAAAAGAGCCCGGCACTCAAGAGAAGTGCCGGGCTCTTGGAGCGCAGCCGGCACTTCACGGTGGGGGGGCTTCACGGGGGCCGGGGGCAGGTGCTGGCAGGCGGCCAGCAACAAAAATGGCCGCCTGCCACCTCCCCTTTAAATATCGCCGCCCCGGCCGCACGTACGCCTCCCTGAACCCGTCGGACATAGCGTCTGGCGGTAAATCAGGGGGCGCGACTGAAGATCGCGGCTGGAGCGCGAGCGGGGTGCTGCGCACGGCGATGACGTCATCGCCGGCGGCGCAGCGCCACAGGGCGCTACCGGCTGGCGCCGCCGCTAACCTCCCGCTGAATTTTTCGGGAGGCGTGGGCGGCGCTGCGCCCGGGCGTTAGCTGCTTTACGCCCCATTAGCGCCCTCTTAAGGCGCTAACGGGAGGCGCAAGCAGCTGAATTTTTCCCCCTATGACTCTAAGTGTAGTAGTTGACCAATCAGGGAAAGTGTTGCTGTGGGGCATAGACAAATGGATCATCAGTACAAATCTGTCCACAGAACAGCAAAACTAAAAGCTGTTCTATTCTAAAAAGTGTGCTGCAAAATTATCTGAGCAGTAACAAATATCAAAACTTTTGGTATCAAACAAACAATACACTTCATTCCTCTCCTGCCAGAAATATACATTTGGGGGTAAATAAAATCACTAGAGTTTTATTTTGATTAATTTCCAATTTGCATTTTCCCCACAGTTCACCAAATGCACCCACAACAATGGAGCAAACAACGGCTCTTAAATGTTCCTTTTTCGAGGAAACCTTAAAATTAACACATGTTGAACATATTTAGATAATATAAAAAAGACGAATGGAACAGCTGGCAGTGAGTGACATGCAGTAATTCAATTGAGTGGTTCTGATGTCAAAGCACAAGAGTGAACCTTGAGTGCCTCATGATCAGCAGAACCCAAATACTGAATTGTCGTCTTAACTCCCTTCCAGACAGTCACTGTTCTTTTTGAGCTGTCCATTTCAACTTCTATGGTTATGTGCTGCAATCTCTGAGTGAAAGGTGATCGGGGTTTAGAAATTCAAGGGACCAGTACTACACTATCTTTTTTTTAAAAAGCGGTGGATTGCCAAGATGCAAACTATTGATTGCGCATCATTATAAAGTGCTACCTGTGACCAAAACCAAACTTTAAGGGTCTAACAAATACAAAAATACTGCATGAGACTTGTACAACATGGCCATATGCATTCACCAATATTAATTGCACTCTTTATTTTGTACTTATCAAATAGGAATTTAAAAAAAAATTAAGATTTTAAAAACAAAACTGCAGCACTTAAAAGTAACATTTTAGCAGCTAGTAAGGTATTAGCCTAACAGACTACCTTGATGAAAACTTAAAATCATCCGTGCTTCGTAAACAACACATACCCTTGCCGCTTTCAGTTTCTCCCTCATTTTCTCTCGCATGGAGTATTCAGCAAAACTTGTTCTTGGGGTGGACACAGGAAGAGGAGGAAGAGCTGAGAGGAGATAATCAACAATAGTTATTAAGAGGAAGAGAAACATAAATGCATTGTGTTGAAAGAATAGTTTGGACTCATCCCTCTTCAACACAAAATGATTGCACAACCCACCCCACAAAAAGGATGAAGCCAACAGAATTTGTTAGAGCTTATTCAAATCCACTACTAAAAATGAATTCTCTAGATAAAAATTACTCAAAATAAAATGACTTATTTTATGGATGCTTTTAAGACAAAACACGAAATCCTTGAACAAATTACGAAAAAGATCTATCAGAAAGACAGCATTTAAAGTTGTTTTGTTTGCAGTGCCTCTCTCGGTGACCAGGGTGCATTCCATGGCAGCAGGGAACCATTAAAGGTTGTGTACACCCGTTTACTGGAAAATCAGCGGTCTGGGAAAAATTACTGTTACCTCAGTAGGCCAGTCTTTTTATTGGGGGCTCCAGATTTATGACCATTACCTCATCTTATCCAGGAATATTCCTTAAAAATGTTGTTGACAAGTTACGTAGTTTTTCTGGCTTGTGACTTTTCCTTGTAAACAGCCAAATCAATTTAACATTTTCCTGGTTAAACACCGGTTTATAGGAAATAGGAATTTAGCTGTTTCTTTGCCATAAATCTGAATGAGAGTTATAAACCACCTTAATTCTATCAGTTCTGTCCACGATATAATAAGACTTGCATTTATATAGCGCCTTTCACAACCTCAAAACGTCCCAAAGCACTTTACAGCCAGAGAGAGGGGGCGCGCAAGAGAGCAAGTGAGAGAGAGAGGCGCGTGAGAAAGAGAGAGGGGGCGCGCACGAGACGGCGCGCGAGAGCGAATGAGGACGCGCAAGAGAGAGCGACAAAGTGTGCGAAAGAAGGCGCACGAGAGCGAGAGAGAGAGAGAAAAGAGAGAGCTAGTCCAGTTATCACATGGTGGCACCCTTAGTCAGTAAGCATGGAAGCCAACTGCAGCAATCTCACATGCCCCCCTCTTTATCTCCCAAACTCCCCTCACTCTCAATCACACTCACCCCTCATTCTCTCTCCCTCCCATGCACTCACACCCACCTCACACCCCCTCCCACACCCACCTCACACCCCCTCCCACACCCACCTCACACCCCCTCCCACACCCACCTCACATCCCCCTCCCACACCCACCTCACACCTCCCCACAGCCCCTCCCACACCCACCTCACACCCCCCCACACCCCTCCCACCCCACACTGACCACTCCCCTCCCACCCACACTCTCACCTTCTGTTGCCCATCTTAGCTAATTTAACAGAACGCACAATATATTGTGCTGTTTAAATGAAATACTTTTCATTTTATATGTATGTACAGCATAGACGTCCAGATAGTGCTAATCTTTTGGACTATACACACATATAGATATATATGTACAGTCGAGCCATATATTTAACCATTTCCTACTGGAATAGATTATAGCAGTGAAACATTGTTCCAGTGTCAAGACTACTGGCAAATGTCATCGTTTTATTAGAATATTTTAGTCAAACTAGTGATTTTTAAAGTTGAGATGGCAAAAGAATTGGTGCAATTTACAGATGGAAAACATACAGGTGATTACTCAAAACAGTAGAAAGCATGCAACATTAATCATTTTTTGTTAAGAACAGCTTACTTCTTTGTCGATGAGTCATTACGTTCATGTCCAATATGGATTCTTCAGGATGTAAATCATCAATGTCATCAATGAGCTATGAACAAGAATATGAGTCAGTGAAAATAATGACTACAAATATTTCCCAGATTGAAAAGCCATTAAAATACAAAAAATGTTGAGGTTAGAAACGGAAATAAGTGGAAAAAGCACATCAAAAATACACATTCCAGGGGATTATTGGCTCCACCTGCTTGAAGATCTCAAATTTATTTTGCTGAAAGATAGCTGATACAGTTTAGCACATCCAATCTGCTGAATCTTCGACCTTTGTTACATTGATATTAAGACACTTTCCACCAAGACATGGGGGAAGAAATAAAAATCACCAATCATCACTAAGCTGCTCTTGGACACCTTGTAGTGCATGTAACAAGCAAAAGGTCTGGAAGCTAGTCTCCCTCCTGACCTCTGTTGCAACTGGCGCACAACCTGGGAAGAACAGAGAAAAGGAGGGAAGATTAATTTCTGGTTAAAAAATGGAGCCGGATTTGTATATGCACCAAGGAATTGTTTTTAGAATGGAGGATTAATAAACTGTTGCGTGTCCTTATTGGGCAAGTTTAGAGGCACAAGAAATAAATTTTAAAACAATACCAAGGTAGGGAAGGGGGCTTTCCTACACCATAAATGGCCATGATGGTTTTGTTTCAAGTTTGGGTTAATGAGTAAGGACTCAATATTCATCCTCTCCGCCACCAGCACACAGTGGCCACCGTACATATTAGTAAAGAATGCACTGCAGCAACCCACCAAGCTTACTCCGATGGCATCTTCCCCATTTCATGACCTCCATCACCAAGGACAGGAGCAGCAATGTTGTGGGAACCTTGTCACCTCCAAATCACATACTATCCTGATTTTGGACATGTATCACCATTGCTTCATCGTCACTAGCTTAATATCCTGGAATTCTCTACCCAGCACCAGGACTGCAGCAGTTCAAAGAGAGGCCCAGCACCAACTCCTTAGTGTAGCTAGGATTGGGCAATAATTGTGGTCTCGCGAGTGTCAACCACATCCAGAAAATACGAGAACAGTTACGTCAGAATGGATGAAAAGGTTAATATGCAAGTAAATAAATAGATATTTTTGTGGGATTCTCCTGATCTGCTGTCAGAACTTCGGCAGAAATTCCAGGTGATTTATTTAGCATGTTTGCTTAAATCAAGAAAAGCAACAGGTAGGCATAAAGTGATCTATAAATTTCTAGGGTAGAAATAGCAGGTATAAAGATAAAACATCAACACAAACACTAATACAGTATATGGAAAAACATACGGGCTTTTTTCTTCTTTGTCTTTGGGCTTTCACGGTCCGTTTGAGGTTCTCTACCTGTTCATCCTCATTCTGAATTTCCTGCATAAACCACAATGCAAATGTAGTTCTTGCCAATAACTGGAGAAAGCCAAGGTAGCCACAATCTAATAGTAATAAAAACATTTGGAATGAGCTTAAGGAGAACATATGGGGGAAAATGTTCGACTTCACCGCATGGGTGGTAATCTGGTGGAGTGGATCGCCCGCCCATCATAGATCCCGCCCAGTTTTCATTCCAAGTTAGTACAAAAACAAGGGCACCAAATTGGAATAGGGCAGATTTTAGAAAGATGAAGAGTGAGCTAGCTGAGGCGAGATAAAATGATACACAGAACTGTAGACCAATAATATTTTTTTAAAAGGAGATTGAAAAGATACAGAAGGAGACTATTTCAAGTTTCAGGGTGCCATTGATGAATGGAAAGATTAGAAACAAACTAAAATTGAAGAGCCTGGCATGGACTCGATGGGCCGAATGGCCTCCTTCTGTGCCGTTATGACTCTAAGAGGGCATAGGGGACTTAAAGGTAGGATGAAAGTGAGAGGATACAAGAGAATAAGGAGAGGTTAAGAGGGGGATAAGGAAAGCAAGGAGGGAGTATGAAGATAGGGTCCCCCCAAAATTAGAAAGAACATTAAGTATTCTACACATAGAGCAGTAAAAAGATAATTTTTTAATGTGAGGTAGAAGTCGCGAGAGAAGAGGATTATGAGTTAGTCGAGGATAAACGGAAATTGGCTGGGATATTTAACGAGTACTTCACATCAGTATTTACTAAAGAGAAGGATATTGGAAAGGGGGTAAATCCTGAATTGGTTAAAGCAAGATGAAAGATATTATAATAAATTAAAGGAAAGTATTAGAGAAGATAATAAAGCTAAAGGAGGACACGGTGCCAGGATCTGATAGGTTACATCCAAGGATCATGAAAGAAATAGGATAAGAAATAGTAGGAGTTCTAGAAATTATGTTTAAGAGTTCCATTGAGAGTGGCCAATGCAGTACCCATTTACAAAAAGGGAGACAGAACTAACTCGAGTTAATTTCACATCCGTGGTAGGAAAAAATTTGCAATCTTTAATTAAACATCAACTTACTAAATATCTAGATGAAGAGAAAATAATTAGCAGTCAACATGGATTTCAGAAAGGAAGACTGTGGTTGACAAACCTGAGAGTTCTTTGAGGAAGTGACAGCACGGGTGGATTAATGCACGGGCCTATGGTGCCTGTGCCCAGAGGCCCCAGCCAAATGTGGGGCCCCTGGTAAAACTCATCATAGTGCAGAAAAACTGTGTACAACTGCCCATGGCCCCAACAACTCTGGGTGACAGATATGGTGGACGGGGAAATATAGTGCATGGTACCACACAGGAGACTACTGGAGAAAAGAAAGAGGTATGGAATTAGAGGAAAGGTAGCAGGGGAAGGGTAGAAAACTGGTTAAAAGGGTGGCAACAGAGAGTAGGGGATGGATTTTAAGTTCGGGACGCGCTGGGAGCGGGGGTATCTGGTAGTGCGCGGGAAACCTGGAAGTCAGTGCAGATCGTCTGTCAATGGCCTTTTAACCCAGCCACTGCATTACCATATAATTTCCGGGTTGCCAAATCAATTCTGGTCAGCGGGCGTGATGACGACTAGCATGACATGATTTAAACTCCAGTATTTAAAGTGACACTTCAAAAATGCAATTTGAAGGAGTTTGGAGTTGGGAGCAAAAGAGAAGGAAGTGGGAGAATGGAGTCAAGAATGTCAAAGGCTGTGCCTCGGTTCAGTGATGCCTCCCTGGATATGCTGCTGGGGGCTGCGAGGACCTGGAGGGATATACTGTTCCCTAGCAACGGGAGGAAGAAGCCGGTTGGGGACACCAAGGCGGCGTGGTTGGAGGTAGCGGAGGAGGTCAGCAGCAGGAGTGTGCCACGCTCCTGGATACAATGCAAAGCAGGGCACGAAAGGTGGGAGCAATGGTACATTCATCTACATCCTGATGTGCGTATCACCCCAACCTCCTCACTCTGTCTTCTCAAGCTTACTCCAGCACATCACTCCTCACGCCAACTTATGTGCAGGTAGACACATCCCTCTCTGTCTATGCACTGCCTCACATCCCCATCTATCGATCCACCACTAATACTCACCCTCATCCTTATGCAATGTCATGCCTCTCCCTCAACAAATGCTCTCCATCCATTGGGTGAACACATCCCATTACTCTCACTCATAGGGGTCTTCTTTCCCTCATTGCAGGAGAGCACAGAACACCAGGGAGAGACAGAGAACCGGAGGTGGCCCTCCACAGATCTCACAGCTAACAAGTACAGAGGAGGGTGCGCTGGAAATCAGCGAAAGTCTCGGCATGCTTGGCCATCATGGATGGGGAGATGGGGCTTCCCAGCTATCTGGTGAGAATTAAATAGAGTCATAGAGTCAAAACGGCACAGAAGGAGGCCATTCGCCCCATCGAGTCCGTGCCGGCTCTCTGTAGAGCAATCCAGTCAGTCCCATTCCCCCGCTCTATCCCCGTAGCCCTGCAAGTTTATTTCCCTCAAGTGCCTATCCAGTCTCCCCTTGAAAACATTGAGTGTCTCCGTTTCCACCACTTCCGTCAGCAGCGAGTTCCAGGTCATCACCACTCGCTGTGTAAAAAAGTTTTTCCTCACGACCCCCTGTATCTCTTGCCCAAAACCTTAAATCTGTGTCCCCTAGTCCTTGTACTGTCAACTAGTGGGAATAGCCTTTCCCCGTCTAGCCTATCCAAACCTGTCATAATCATGTACACCTCTATCAAATCACCCCTCAACCTCCTTTGCTCTAATGAAAACAAATCCAGCTTCTCCAACCTGTCCTTGTAGCCAAGATACCCATCCCCGGAATCATTCTGGTAAATCTCCTCTGCACCCTCTCAAGGGCCTTCACATCCTTCCTAAAGTGTGGTGACCAGAACTGGACGCAATACTCCAGTTGTGGCCTAACCAGCGCTTTATAAAGGTTCAGCATAACTTCTCTACTTTTGCACTCAATACCTCTATTTATGAAGCCCAAGATCCCATAGGATTTGCTAACCACTCTCTCAATATGTCCTGACATCTTCAGGGACCTATGCACATTAACTCCCAGGTTCCTTGAATATTAAGTGCCCAGTCCTCACCATTTTTAAGCCACGTTTCCGTTATTGCCACATCATATTGCCACAGCTAATTGTGCTTGTAGCTCACCAACCTTATTCACCACACTTTGTGTTTACGTACATGCATTCTAAACCCATTTTTGAATTTTTCGTAGTCTTTCTTAGTCTGCTCCTATCTAATATGGTACTACTGCCGCCTCCAGCACTACCTTTCCCTCCAGTACCATCCAACACACTCACTCTTCCATGCACCCCATTCCTCCCCTCCACTCCTACATGCTGGTGCCCATCCCCCTGCCAAGCTAGTTTAAACCCTCCCCAACAGCACTAGCAAATCTCCCCGCGAGAATATTGGTCCCGGCTCTGTTGAGGTGTAACCCAACCGACTTGTACAGGTCCCACCTTCCCCAGAAATGGTCCCAATGCCTCAGGAATCTAAAGCCCTTCGTCCTGCACCATCTCTCCAGTCACGCATTCATCTGTTCTAGCCTCCTATTCCTGTACTCACTAGCATGTGGCACCGGGAGTAATCCGGAGATTACTACCTTTGAGGTCCTGCTTTTTAATCTCTTTCCTAGCTCCCTATAGTCTGCCTGCAGGACCTCATCCCTCTTTCTGCCTATGTCATTGGTACCGATATCGACAACGACCTCTGGCTGCTCACCTTCCCCGCTCAGTGTGTCCTGCAGCCGCTCAGTGACATCCTTGACCAGGGAGGCAACATACCATCCTGGAGTCACGTCTGCGTCCACAGAAATGTCTATCTGTTCCCCTAACCAATGAATCCCCTATCACTATTGCTCTTCCACTCTTCTTCCTCACCCCCTGTGCAGCTGAGCCAGCCATGGTGCTGTGGCCTTGGCTCTGACTGCTCTCCCCAGAGGAGCCATCACCCCCACCAGTTTCCAGAACTGTGAACCGGTTAGCGAGCGAGATGCACTCTGGGGATTCCTGCCCTACCTGCCTGGTCCTCCTTCTCTGTCTGGTGGTCACCCATTCCCTCTCTGTCTGGTGGTCACCCATTCCCTCTCTGCCTGGTGGTCACCCATTCTCTCTATGCCTGCACATTCCGAGGCTGCGGGGTGACCACTTCTAGAAACGTGCTTTCCAAGTATTTCTCAGCCTCGCGGATGCACTGTAGTGACTCCAGCTGCCGCGCAAGCTCAAAAACCCGGAGCTCGAGTTGCTGCAGTTGGCGACACTTCCTGCACACGTGGTCGTCCAGGCCGCAAGAAGCGTCCAGGATATCCCACATGGCACAGGATGTGCAAATCACGGGACTGAGCTGCCCTGCCATGCCTCTATTTACCAGATTATGGAGGTAATTTAGCAGAAATAAACTCAACAAGAAACACTCAACAGCTACCCACTAATCAGCACCTCCCTCTATTAGATAGGCTATGAACTACTTAGCAGAAATATACTGGAAATAGAACAAAAATAAACTTACCACAAATACGCACCCGATACTCACCTCTCAGCTCCCTTGTGCCAGCGACACCTTTGAATTCTGATGTCACTCCTTCATTGTGTCGCTTGCCGACTGTCTCCCTCGCAGGTAGTCCACTCGCTCAGACTCCCAGGCCTCTGCTCCATGCTGCCTTTATCCCGGTCTCCGACTCCGTTCCTCCCGCAGGTCCGCTCGCTCAGACTCCCAGGCCTCTGCTCCGTGCTGCCTTTATCCCTGGTCTCCGACTCTGTTCCTCCCGCAGGTCCGCTCGCTCAGACAGCCACATGGCATACTACACTCACTCACGTTGACTTGATGTCGACAGCGAGTGAAATATGATCATGTGCATAATGAGAACGTCAAACTTTCTTACCTTGCCAGTACTCATTAATGTCCTTTATCTCCCACAGGGCCTTCACATGTCCCGCAGGAGGTGGTCCAGCTGGCAGCCACCGATTCCCCAGAGGAGGTCAATCCCTCTGAGGGTGCACCGTCACAGGACTTATGCAGACCATACACCAGCTCAGATACTCACACTTTGGTGGGACCAAATAAGGCAGATAGTTGGGTTTTCACCTGGTGAGTCACACATCACAAGTGAGCATGAGCAGATGGTGGAGACAGGGTGAGCAGTGGAGAGTCCACGTCGGAGGATGGAGGACGCTCTAAGCTCTGCTCAGCTGGATGCAGATGCTGTACCTCAGGGGGCCGTCGACGAACAGGATACTTCTGGAGCAGCAGCAGAGAATGTGCGATGTACTGGCAGGCATTTCAGCCGCACTGTGCATACTGGCAGAGAGATTGGAGGAGTCTGTCTCAAGCATGAGTAGCAGGATGTGGCAGGCCTTTATGATAATGTCTTTGTCTATGGAACGAGTGGCCACCTACATTGAGCAAACGCGGCAATCACGAGTGCATGCAGGCACTCACCAAAGGCTTGCATACTATGAATGCCAGCTTTAATTGACTGATACCCTAGCCTTGGTCTTCCAGCACCCCACCGATCTGCAGCAAGATGCTCTCCAGCTCATTGCTAGCAGGGAAGTGCAGCTGGGCCATGAGAGTGATGATGGTGAAAGGGGACATGGAAGTGGGGACTCCGTTCAAAGCGCTTCCACTCTCACCCATTGCCCCCCCTCAGTTAGTACCAGACATGCTGCTTTGTGTCCCGATGGCCGAGTCTGCCCCTGCACAGGTGCAGGAGGAGCAGTCTTTGGTGGGGCCCCTCACGGGCTCCAAAACCCAGAGGACGTTGGCCAAGAGTATCTCAGCTGTCAGGGCAGCGATCTGAGCAGCTAGCCTCAATCTCTGCTGAAGTCACAGCGGTTGCACCTCGTAGAAGTGCTAGGAAAAGGAAGAGTAAAGATTTGTAGTTGCACAAGCATATGCACATGGATGAGTTACACATTGTTAGATTGTTAAGTTTCTGTTTTATTTGTGAGCCACATAAATATGATGGTTTTGTACCACTTATGTCTTGCCCATTCTTGGTTGCTGGCTGGCAAGTGGCCTTTTCAGTTGTGTGATGATGAACGGGAAGACATGAATTAACAATGAGCAATAGGGAACTGTAAAAAGGAGGCTTGATTGTTGGCAGGACTGCTTTGTGCTAGTGGCATTGTGGGGGGGGGGGGTGCAAAGATGTTGGGAGGGCGGACTGCCGCAGGACAACGCATCACGGCAGTTGCCCGGGAATCTTGCGCACACCCGCATAAAGATCTTTTTGTGGTTGAACACCAGCCTGCACATTGATGGAGTGGAAGCCCTTGCGGTTGACGAACACTCCTGGGTGATCTATGGGTGCCTTAATTGTCACGTGTGTGCAGTCAATGACGCCTTGCACCTGTGGGAAGCCAGCCAGAGCCGCAAGCCTGAGCGCCCGCTCATTCTGACTGGTGTCATTGTAGGTGAAATTGACATAATTGGCGGCCCTGGCAAAGAAGCCATCACCTATCTTATGCATTTGTGGGCCGCCGAGTGAGAGATCCTGCAAATGTCTCCGGATGAGCCCTGGAAGGATCCAGAGGCAAAAAAGTTGAGGGCAGTGGTGACTGACAGACACTGGTAAAGCGTGGCTGCCAGGTCCAGTTGGCAGCAGGTCTTGTTCGAGAAGGCTGCAAATGTCTGCCATCACCTGATGAACACCCTGAGCCTCCTGAGAGATGTTCAGACATGTTGAGGAAACTTATCCTCTGCCTGTAGACCCTGTGTGCCAGGTATGGCCTCCTGCGAGCTGCACCTCTGTGCTGATCCCCTCTCCTGTGGAGCTGCAGGTCTGTGAGCAGCAGGCTGTTGCTGCTGCAGGTCCTGCTACTGCTGGTGGTCATCTTGGTCCTCTGAGGTTCAAAGTAACAGCGCATGTGGTACCCATGCTGATGATAGATCAGAGCTCCAAAGTACAGATCAGACTGCCACACCTCTAAAGTGTAGATGACACCTCCAATTACACCTCGCAGCACAAGTACTGTGAACAAACCCTTTCACGCAAGCAGGTAGGAAAGCAGCTGTGAGTACTCAGTACTTATTGGCAGATTTCCCTGTCATAGCTCCATTCCCCTCAATTGCTGCTATCTTCTCACTTTGCTTTCACTGGTGAGTTCCAGGAAGCCCGGGAAACCCATGGGACCAAAGTTAAACTTATAAGCCTGCGTTAACAGCGCTGTAATTGAGTGATTAACATATTGAAATTGACAACCCGCCTCTCCCGAGGGGATTGCTTGCGCACAGCCTAACACGCTGCAGTTAAATGCGGAGGTCAGCGGGTTGGAGCCAGCTTCCCGACATGCTCGCATTTTTCCGGGATTTCCCCCACCCTGTACCCAAACCCACTAGCTCACCCACGTTTAAATTTCACCCTAGGAGTTAAGGGCAGTTTCTCAGAGTGGTTGGAAGTGGGTAGTGGTGTCCTACAGGGTTCTATTCTTCTATTCTGGGACTGCTTCTGTTCACTGTATACACCAAGGGCTGGATGTAGGGCTAGGAGCGAGTGGTGTCCAAACGTGCAGATGCTCCTAAAATAGGAGGCAAAATCTTCCCGTCACAGCTTTCTGTTTAAGAAACCTAACTGTTTGTGTAGCCTTAGCTGGACAGTCACTGCCTGTCTCTCAGTCACTGTTTAAAAAAAAAAAAAATCTCCTTCAGGTCACAGCCAAAAAAAGACCCGTCAGATCCCCCTGACTAGCATCCGGGACCAGAGATATCCCTGCACAATAGCTAGGAGGTGTTTAATCGATTACGGAGATAAGCTACTTAGATGCTTATTGTTTACAGTCTTTGGGGATAACAATTATATTACATATTAACTGCCTATTGTCTCAATGCCCTTTTGAAAAAAAAAACTTGCATGAATGCACTATGTTTGAAAAAAATTTAAAAGCAACTCTTTTTTACAACGCCTTTCTGTGAAAAATGGTCAAAAAAAATCCCAAAATATGACAGTAATGTGATATTCAACATGGTAGCATACAATAACATTTAATTTTTGTACTTTCAGTGGTTATTTTTTTTTTAACCTGGAACACTGCAATCAGGTCATGCTATAAATAGGGTAGAGTTATGTGGTGGATTTAAAGCCAGTTCAGTTCATGAACAGTACATACAAAACCACAGCTTTAAAACAAAGTAATGAACACATTTTCCAACAAAAACAAGCAAAGAATTTTTTGGTTTGTCCAGCAATCACTCCCAAGAGCCAGAAGTTATGAATACAGAATTGACTGTGTACAACAACTTTATTTAATACTGCCAAACCAAAGAGCTTCAAAAAATATCCGTCTGGTAAATCCATTTGTATGCAGAGCACTGGACTACAGTGGATTTAGGTCATATCCACAAATGAAAAACAAAAATGATTTACTGTCAAGGAGCAGCAGAGTTTCTTTTAATGTTACAAAACATCAACAGTCGCAGAAATATTTCACTTGACCAGAAATTATTTACCAATAAATCTGCAGCCTCGAAGGAAAACCCACAAGCAGTGCTCCAACAAGATCAAAATTTACAGGGTCAGAAATGATAGTGTGGTTCAAGCTAGTGTCTCTGGAGAAACACTGGAAAAACAGACAATGCTTGGATTCATTGTGGGGAAAAAAGTTTTTAAAAATCTTGTGTTCCATCTCTTGTGTTATTTTAGTGGTGTGGTGCACTTTAAAAGGACAGTGTTCTGTTTCAGTCCAGGTGCTGAAGGTGTGGAAGGAGGAATCCTTTTGATTAATGTAGTGAAAATAACTTGGGTAGTGGATTCTGTATAATTGCCCCCCTCCTACCGCCCTAGCCCCCCAAACCAGGAGCATCTCTCTACAATGATATATTATCTTATGAGGGCACTTCTATTTCTAGTACATCGTTCCCTGTCCAGAAATTTTGTTTTGATTTCAGTTTCAATCTGGAGAAGTTTTATCAGAATTTGATGAGGATCTTAGCCTGTATGCCTAATCTTTCTGCTGGAAACAAAATATTCTGTCTACTTATGATAGCGATACTAAACAGATGGAATTTGAGAGGGGATGCAGAGAAAAGCACACAAACATACAAAACTGTGCAAGTTTCTGACTGAATCAAAATCAATGTAGGTTACCAATTGCAAAGTAAACACATGGTGAATGTCTGGGACTGAAGGTATTTAGCAAAGCAACAGCATAATTACGATTTATAAGCAATCGAGATACTTTTTTCCTGTGCCCAATACAAAAATTGCAGACAGAAGATTGTCGATCCTGATATATCAAAACATCAGTTTACGTGTAAAGTAATCTGGGATAGCCCTTTTACTGATGAGGTACGCACACAAAATAAAATGGGATATCATCATGCACTCCTGATCTCTGTGACTGATAGAAAATATCACACTGACAGACCAGAAGATGAAGGCCGAAAACTAGGAATCAAGTTTATTTAGTAGTAAGATTAAGAGAAATAAAATTAAACAAAACCAGCAAATTTAGCTAGATTACAATACTTCACTTAACTCTATCTCTTCCAGTACAATAAATGGCAAGAAAACTTAGTTTTCTGCAATATTTTCACACCACTTCCTTATTTTAGGGAACACCAAGTTCCTTCCCCTATTTCTCCTAGAATAGAAATCAAGCAATGTTAAGTTCTCTATAAGCCTCAATTTTTTTTAAATTCGTTTTTAATGGGATGTGGGCGTCGCTGGCAAGGCCAGCATTTATTGCCCATCCCTAGTTGCCCTTGAGAAGGTGGTGCCCTTGAGCCACCTTCTTAAACCGCTGCAGTCTGCCTGGTGAAGGTACTCCCACAGTGCTATTAGGTAGCGAGTTCCAGGATTTTGACCCAGCGACGATGAACGATCGGTGGTATACTGCTAAGTCAGGATGATGTGTGACTTGGAGGGGAACTTGGAGGTGGTGGTGTTCCCATGTGTCTGCTGCCCTTGTCCTTCTAGGTGGAAGAGGTCACAGGTTTGGGAGGTGCTGATGAAAAAGCCTTGGCGAGTTGCTGCAGTGCATCTTGAAGATGGTACACACTGCAGCCACGGTGCGCCGGTGGTGGAGGGAGTGAATGTTTAAGGTGGTAGAGGGGGTGCCAATCAAGCAGGCTGCTTTCTCCTGGATGGTGTCGAGCTTCTTGAGTGTTGTTGGAGCTGCACTCATCCAGGCAAGTGGAGAGTATTCCATCACACTCCTTATTTGTGCCTTGTAGATGGTAGAAAGGCTTTGGGGAGTCAGGAGGAGAGACACTCACCGCAGAATACCTAGCCTCTGACCTGCTCGTTACCACAGTATTTATGTGGCTGGTCCAGTTAAGTTTTTGGTCAACGGTGACCCCAGGATGTTGATGGTGGGGGATTCGGCGATGGTAATGCCATTGAATGTCAAGGGGCGGTATTTAGACTCTCTCTTGTTGGAGATAGTCATTGCCTGGCACTTGTGTGGCGCGAATGTTACCTGCCACTTATCAGCCCAAGCCTGAACGTCGTCCAGGTGTTGTTGCATGCGGGCATGAACTGCTTCATTATCTGAAGAGTTGTGAATGGTGCTGAACACTGCAGTCATCAGCGAACATCCCCATTACTGACCTTATGTTGGAGGGAAGGTCATTGATGAAGCAGCTGAAGATCGTTGGGCCTAGGACACTGCCCTGAGGAACTCCTGCAGCGATGTCCTGGGGCTGAGATGATTGACCTTCAATCAGCACAACCATCTTCCTTTGTGCTAGGTATGACTCCAGCCAGTGGCGCGTCCCCCCCACCCCCGATTCCCATTGACTTCAGTTTTATTAGCGCACCTTGATGCCACACTCGGTCAAATGCTGCCTTGATGTCAAGGGCAGTTACTCTCACCTCACCTCTGGAATTCAGCTCCTTTGTCCATGTTTGGACCAAGGCTGTAATGAGGTCGGGAGCCGAGTGGTCTTGGCGGAACCCAAACTGGGCATCAGTGAGCATGCTATTGGTGAGTAAGTGCCGCTTGATAGCCCTGTCGATGACACCTTCCATCACTTTGCTGATGATTGAGAGTAGCCTGATGGGGAGGTAATTGGTCGGGTTGGATTTGTCCTGCTTTTTGTGGGCAGGACATACCTGGGCTGTTTTCCACATTGTCGGATAGATGCCAGTGTTCTAGCTGTACTGGAACAGCTTGGCTAGAGGCGCGACTAGTTCTGGAGCACAAGTCTTCAGCACGACAGCCGGGATGTTGTCGGGGCCCATAGCCTTTGCTGTATCCAGTGCGCTCAGCTGTTTCTTGATATCAGGTGGAGTGAATCGAATTGGCTGAAGACTGGCTTCTGTGATGGTGGGGACCTCAGGAGTAGGCCGATATGGATCATCCATGTGGCACTTCTGGTTGAAGATGGTTGCAAACGCTTCAGCCTTGTCTTTTGCACTCACGTGCTGGGCTCCACCATCATTGAGGATGGGGATATTCATGTAGCCTCCTCCTCCTGTTAGTTGTTTAATGGTCCACCACCATTCACGACTGGATGTGGCAGAACTGCAGTGTTTTGATCTGATCCGTTGATTGTGGGATCGCTTAGCCCTGTCTATAGCATGTTGCTTCCGCTTTTTAGCATGCATGTAGTCCTGTGTTGCAGCTTCCCCAGGTTTGAACCTCATTTTTAGGTACGCCTGGTGTTGCTCCTGGCATGCTCTTCTACACTCCTTATTGAACCAAGGTTGGTCCCCTGGCTTGATGGTGATGGTAGAGTGAGGGATATGCCGGGCCATGAGGTTACAGATTGTGGTGGAATACAATTCTGCTGCTGCTGATGGCCCACAACGCCTCATGGATGCCCAGTTTGGAGCTGCTAGATCTGTTCTGAATCTATCCCATTTAGCACGGTGGTCGTGCCACACAACACGATGAAGGGTGTCCTCAGTGTGAAGACGGGACTTCGTCTCCACAATGACTGTGCGGTGGTCACTGCTACCAATGCTGTCATGGACAGATGCATCTGCGACAGGTAGATTGGCGAGGACGAGGTCAAGCAGGTTTTTCCCCTCGTGTTGGTTCTCTCACCACCTGTCGCAGCTCAGTCAGTAGTGGTGCTACCGAGCCACTCTTGGTGATGGACATTGAAGTCCCCCACCCAGAGTACATTCTGTGCCCTTGCTACTCTCAGTGCTTCTTCCAACTGGTGTTCAACATGGAGGAGTACTGATTCATCAACTAAGGGAGGGCGGTAGGTGGTAATCAGTAGGAGGTTTCCTTGCCCATGCTTGACCTGAAGCCATGAGACTTCATGGAGTCCGGAGTTAATGTTGAGGACTCCCAGGGCCACTCCTTCCCGACTGTATACCACTGTGCCGCCACCCCTGGTAGGTCTGTCCTGCCGGTGCGACAGGACATACCCAGGAATGATGATGGAGGAGTTTGGGACATTGGCTGAAAGGTATGATTCTGTGAGTATGACTATGTCAGGCTGTTGCTTGACTAGTCTGTGGGACAACTCTCCCAATTTTGGCACAAGTCCCCAGATGTTGGTGAGGAGGACTTATAAAATATAAAGGCCAGAGTGAGAAAAAATCATTTGCCCATTAATCAAACTTATCCAGAGCTCAAGTATGAATATTCTATTAAGGATTCCTTACTTCAGAAAATACTAAGGGCTGGATTTTGTCAATGGGGACGTGATGGAGGCGGGACTCCCACTTTTTGGGTTGTAATCCCGCCTCCATCGACTTGTGGCCAACCCACTGTATTTTCCCTTGATTGACCTTGTTAAGCCCGCCCAGCGGGCTTAGCAGGCCAATCAAGGGTCCCTTGGATACAGGTAACGTCAGCCATTGAAATTTCATCTGTCAAGAGCTTTTGACAGATGAAATTTCAGCGTTTGACAGCTCTGTGAAGCTGTCAAACACTGACAATATGATTTCTAATGTGAGTCCCTGTACTTAGACTCAGTTAGAAATCAATCCAGCACAGAAAGCAGAGACTGCAGCTTTTGACAGCTCCGTGGCCATTCTGCTTTCTGTGCCGTGGATGTGAGGGACTCCCGACACCTTAGCCTGCAGGACAAAGTTAAGGTAAGTACAAGTTCTTAAAACACTTTACACACACCAAACACACTTACCTCTGCACTCATGCACCCATCACTCACCTGCACACCGGACATCTCGACCCCTCCAAGCCCTCCAGACCGACGGTCCGCCTCGCTAAATCGGCGTGGTTCGGACCTGTCGGGAAGCCCACACTTCAGGCCCAAAAATAGGGATTAGGCAAAAAACTGCCTGTTAACTACCTGTTAACAGGCAGTTTATTGGCACTAATCCCCTTCCCACCTCGGGGAGGCGGGTCCCAGCACAGGTCGGGTACCGGCCTCCTGTGAAACTAGCATGGAGTCGGGTTGGGGGCGGGATGGGTTCGGGACCCCCGAATCTGCTATTTTCCCACCCCACACGCCTCCAAACCCGCCTCCACGGGTCAATGAAAATTCTGCCCTAAGTTACTTCCCCTACCTCCTCTGGGGGAAAATATAATCAAGCCGTGTTAAGTTCTCTATAAGCCTCAATCTCTTTTAGATACCAATTGAGTTCATTTTTAAATGTGTCAATTGACCCCAAATGAATTAAGTTCCCTGGGAATTTGTTCCTTATATCAATATTGCACACATCTACATAGTTGCTCCAAGTCTCTCTGAAGATAATCAATCTCCTTTCTACCGTCAGCCTTGGCCCCGCTTCAGAGTCAGAACGTTGTGGCGTATGGATTAGGGTATTGGCACTGGTAGGGTTCAAACTTCACTCTAGAGATTTAAGCGCATAACCTAGGTTGACACTTCAGTGCAGCACTGAAGAAGTGCTTCACTACTGGAGATGTTGTCTTTCAGATTTTCTTCTTAGGGATGGTGTTTCAAAATTACCAAGAAAGGTTAAGAACTGACTTGGCAACATAAAACAGAAGGTGGTGTAAATGGAAAAACACTCTGCCTGGGGAAAAAGTAATTAGTGATGCTCCACAGGGATCTCTTCTGGGACCCCTACTATTTAAAATAGTTGTGAATGATATGAATTGGATGTCTAGTATTACTAAATTTGCTGATAACACAAGCTCTATGAGCAGGTACCAAATAGAGAAAAGAAAAAGAATGAACTTGCATTTATATACTGCCTTTTATGACCTCCGGACTGCCCAAAGCACTTCACAACCAATTAGTTATTTTAGTCACTGTTGTAATGTGAGGTAACACAGCAGCTAATTTGTGCACAGCAAGCTCCCATAAACAGCAATGAGACAGATGGCCGGATTATCCATTTTTGATGGTGTTGGTTGAGAGATAAATGTTAGCCAGGACACCAGGAAAACTCGCTTGCTCTTCTCTGAATCTTTGGACGTTGGGACCACGGGATCATTTACGTCCATCTGAGAAAGCAGACGTGGCCTCTATATCGGAAAGATGACCCTCCGACAGTGTAAAACCCCAGTCTCTCAAGCGGGGCTTGAACTCTACCACTGCCAAAACCCTAATCCACAAGTTTGTCACCTCTAGACTTTAGTTTGCCAATGCTCTCCATGTGGTCGCATGACCTCCATACTCCATAAGCTCTATTTTGTTCAGAACTTGGCCACCCACATCCTAACCTACATTAAGTTCCTGCTTGCCTATCAGCGCTGAACTTGTTAACTTACACAGGCTCTCTGGGCTCACCATCCCCCCAAAGCATTAAACTTAAAATTCTCATACTCAGCTACAAATCTCTCCAAAGCCTCATCCTATCCTATCTCTGCAATCTCCACCAGCCTTACTTTCTACCCGTGCTTCTGATTCTGGCCTTCAGTGCATCTCCCTCTCCCGTTACTCCATCAATGGAGCAGAGCGTACTTGGCCTTACTCTCTGGAATTCCTTTCCTAATTCCATACTACGCTGCCTACCTTTAAAAGACTTTTTAAAACCAATTTCTGTGACCAAGCCTTTGGGCAACTCTCAACTTCCCAAAATAGGCTTGGTATCCATTCCCTTCTTCTTCAGTGAAACACTTTAGGAAATTTCATGTTAAAGGGCCTTTATAAATACAAGCTGCTGTTATTTTCACAAGCTGCATGTACCTGCAACTCCTGTCCTTTATTGGTGATTCCCTACCCCCACATTTATATAAAAATATTTAAGCCTGTACCTCATTACTTATTTGATCTTTCTGCTATTATTGTCATCAATTTCTGGTAGTGAAAGACATATCAATCCAGTCAGATTTTCACAGCTAACACAGTGTGGCCTCTTAGGTACCAGATAAGCAACCTGCACATCTTCAAGACATAGCTGGGGTCTTGCTTGCAGGATCCCCAGATGGGACAATAGATGGGAGTATAAACAATATTGATCATTGGGAATGGACTTTGTGTATCCATATGCTTGTTTAATAATCCACATGAACAGAGCCCATACAACTCCCATTGAAGTAGGCTCTTATATACAGTTCTGCGTATATCGTATCTTTAAAAACAGAAGGGCACGACAGCTATTCTAGGAAATCAGAGAAGACACTTAAACTGTTACAAAACTGGTAAGCTGTAAATTTACATGAAAATATATAATATTAATGTAGAGATTATGATAGACCTGCAGGTCTGTCACAGATACCAGTTACAAAATAAACATGCAGCATGTATTTGGAAATAGCAGAATCAGTCAGAGAACAGTGACCATGGAGGGGGAAAAAAAGCAACATTTTTGTAACTTTCAAATTTTAGGAAAGATAAGGGGGTGACAGAGATACAAACCTCCACAATCGTAGCATTTTCGTTTCTTGTATTGCGTTCCATTTCTGCAGCAGCCAAATCCTGACAATTAAAAAAATATAGGTTAAGTATTCTCCTCTTCTTTATAACTTGATTGTCTTCCTTTAACCTCAAGAATTCTTCGCCTTGTTACCTGCAGCTATTTCTCCACCAGCTAGAAGGGTCTGAACTCTGTATCTATCCTCAAAATCATCCTCTCAACAGCCTATAGTAGAACATTTTGGTGGGCAGAATAATTTTGGTTACTCTTTAGCTCAAGATAGAACGCTATCATGGGGCACCCCAGATAACAATGGCTGAAATCCAACTGTAATGGACATTGAATGCAGATATTCAAACCCAAGCCTCTAGCAAGAATGTTATGCTAGAACTGTATACAACACTGGTTAGGCCACAGCTTGAGTACTGCGTGCAGTTCTGGTCACCACATTATAGAAAGGATGTGATTGCACTGGAGAGGGTACAGAGGAGAGTTATGAGGATGCTGCCAGAACTGGAGAATTTTAGCTATGAGAAAAGATTGGATAGGCTGGGGTTGTTTTCTTTGGAACAGAGGAGGCTGAGGGGAGATTTAATTGAGGTGTATAAAATTATGAGGGGCCTAGATAGAGTGGCTAGGAAGGACCTATTTCCCTTAGCAGAGGGGTCAAGAACCAGAGGGCATAGATTTAAAGTAGTTGGTAGAAGGATTAGAGGGGAGCTGAGGAATTTTTTTTTCACGTAGAGGGTGGTGGGGGTCTGGAACTTACTGCCCAAAAGGGTGGTAGAGGCAGAAACCCTCATCACATTTAAAAAGTACTTGGATATGCACTTAAAGAGCCATAACCCACAGGGCTACGGACCTAGAGCTGGAAGGTGGGATTAGGCTGGGTAGCTCTTTTCTGACCAGCACGGACATGATGGGCCGAATGGCCTCCTTCTGTGTCATAATTTTTCTATGATTCTAAGAACTGCTAGATCCATCAGGCCACATGTTAGTTACTTTGACTATGTTCCTTTCAATGTGCTTGATACTAAAGAACATCTAGAATACAGGAACAAACCAAGTTTTGAAGAGTCAGTTTCATCAACCATTTTCCTACCTTTTTATAGGATTGTTCTCAACTATATGGATTGTGAAAACTGGTGAGTATAGGAGTGCAATGGTGGTCAGGTGGAGGAAAAGTTGCTCAGCTGTGATTATACATGTGTATTTTGCTCTCTTCGCCAAATTTAAAACAAAAAAATTTTCTTTTTTTTCCTCCCTTCCTCCTCCCACCCCCCCCCCCCCCCCCGAAAACATTGAATGTGAAGGGTTCTCTTTTAGAATCATAGAATCTTTCAGCACAGAAGGAGGCCATTCAGTCCATCATGCCTGTGTCGGCTCTTTAGAAGGGCTATCTGATTAGTCCCACTCCCCTGCTCTTTGCCCATAGTCTTGCAAAATTTTCCTTTTCTTCAAGTATATATACACAATTCCCTTTTGAAAGTTATTATTGAATCGACTTCCACCACCATTTCAGGCAGTGCATTCCAGATCATAAGAACTCGCTGCGTAAAAAAAAAAAATTCTCATCTCTCCTCTGGCTCTTTTGCTAATTATCTTAAATCTGGGTCCTCTGGCTACTGACCCTCCTACCACTGGAAACAGTTTCTCCTTTTACAAAATGTTTGAACACTGAAGAATTGCAGGGGTTTCATCCCAAGCTGGCTTCAGGCTTCCCTCAGTTAATTCTTACCTGACTGTTTATTTTAAACTGGCCACCAAATGTAGAATTTTCTAGACTGACTCAGCTTGGTTTGAAGAGAATTGCATGCTGAAAGATTTTGAACACTCTCTGTATTGACACAAACATCCTCGATACCTTGATATTTCTGATGGATGGGACCAACCTCTCTAAAGAAAATGATTGGTGCAGGAGAAATGAAATGGCACTGCCATGTACACCTCTCTAGATATAAAGACATTAATCTTCGAATAAAAATAAATACTTTCAATTATATTTTGTTTTATCTCTCAAATATCTTAAAATATTGCACAATGAATTACTTTAACAATGGTCCTAGAGCCAGGCCAGAAGATCAAAATCCATAATTAAAGTCTCTAAACCCTAAACGATGTGTGGCATAATGAAGGTACGATCTCTTACCCGAAGATTTCCTTGGTGTGAACGGATACTGCCACCAAAATGGCCACAATCTCCCTACACATCACCACCAGATCCAGAAACCAGCTGTTATCCTCAGGAGATCCGATTATTTGCAAATGTTTATTTGTCTGGATCAAGGAAGAGATAATCTTTTCACCTTGGAACTGCAATTTTGGATCTTGTGGTCAGTGCCTATAAGAGAGGTGGGCCTATAGCTAATCTCTAACCATTAGAATGCTTTCCATCCATCTACACACAAAGGGTGGTAGAAGTTTGGAAAACTCTTCCACAAATGGCAATTGAAGCTAGATCAATTGTTAATTTTAAATCGGAGATCGATAGCTTTTTGTTAACTAAAGGTATGAAGGAATATGGGCCAAAGGCAGGTATATGGAGTTAGGTCGCAGATCAGCCATGATCGCATTGAATGGCGGAACAGGCTCGAGGGGCTCAATGGCCTACTCCTGTTCCTGTGTTCCTTGTAGAGTGCCAAGCTTTTTAATCATTTTAATTTTCAAAAGTGTGCCTATTTTGAAAAACGTGAAATGAAAAACAATGATTGAAATCAGGGGATTCGAGCCAGAATACTCCAATGGTTCAGCTGCTAAGTGCACTGGCCAGTAGACTTTCCCAAATCTAATGCCCATTCTGTGCTGATTCACCTGTGGTGGAGGTAAGGCTGCTACAGTAAGCTACTTGGCTGGGTTTGGGGGAAAGGGGAACAAAAAGTCAACCAGAATTTTCACCCCAATCACTATCCTATGATTAGTGCATCGGTGTTGGAAGAAAATTGGAGGAAGGGAAAAAAGGGGTCTGTGCACATCAGACAAGTTGTGAAACAACATAGAGTTTTCACCATCACACAAATCTCATTGCTGGTGAGTAGCACCTTTAAGTAAATGCTCTCTTCACTCAATGGCCTTTGTATTCAACTCTTATCTATTACTTGCATTTCAATATCCCACACCTCTACTACCCAAATCACACAACTTCAAGAAAATATTCTGATATATTTTCACACTCACCCGAGTATCAGTGACTTCTCTGTTTCCAGCTAGAGATGCTTGCAGTGCCTTGCGCTTACTTTTAATCTTCTCACGAAGATTACTAAAAAGGAATGGAATACTTTAAATATTAGATGCTGAAAGACTTTCCCTTGGCTGCAGAGTCTAGAACTAGGGTGTCAAAACAGGGCCGGCCATTTAGGACGGAGATGAGGAGAGATTTCTTCACTCAGAGGGATGCGAATCTTTGGAATTCTCTACCCCAGAGGGCTGTGCATGCTCAGTCAATGAGTATATTCAAGACTGAGATCGATAGATTTTTGGGCACTAAGGGAATCAAAGGATACGGGGATAGGGCGGGGACTGGAGTTGATGTAGAAGTTCAGCCATGATCGTATTGAATGGTGGAGCAGGCTCGAGGGGGCGTTAGACCTACTCCTGCTCCTATTTTTAAGTTCTTATGAGCTCATGCTGCTTCCCGGGAAATGCCAACATATCTAGTCCAAAGACTGAGCCAGGAACCACAGAGAACCTGGAGGCTAAAGAGAGGTGACAGAGGTTCCTGGAAGCAGACCTCCAAACCCACGTTGGCCAATGTAAAAAAATGATTGGGTGGGGTCATGACTCTCCGGACTCCCTACTGGCTCTGCCAATGGCACTGCTCAATATCTAACTATACTGTAGCATAACACAAGGGTATAATAACAGGACCACCTTGTGATTTGAACTCGATATCATGTCTTTCACACATGCCCTCATTTGTACTTCTATCTTTCTGAAGATGGATTGAAACACTTGGTGAGATGAGGCCAGGAACAAATTGTTAAGCAACTTTTCAAGTAACAATCAAAACAAATTCCACTTACTTAACTCAATCTCACTTAGTTCCTTGAGAAATAGGAAAATAATAATCAGCCGCAAGCCTTGAGCCTTTTGTAAGCTTTCTTACTTGTTCTTGGCATTTTCTTCTTTCTAGGCAACGTCTGACTACAAAAAGCTGGCTTTCTGTATTTTAGCTTCCATCTCCAGGCCAAGGACTGTATCTCACAGTGTTTTGATGAAAAACCTGACTGAGACTCTTTTGCCTTTTCTCTCTGTTTTCCCAGGCAGAGTGTGCTGCAATGCTGACTTTCTCCCTGGTCATTGATTTGCCAGTAAGCCTGTCAATAAAAGTGGCTACCTCTCCTTCCCTCCTCAGGGTGTGGGTTTAAAGAAAATTCTCCTCCTGTTCTAAAAGTGAATGGTTAATGGGGTTAAGATGAGACAATTGACCCTCATTGCATCAGTTTAGACTCAAACGGCTCAGTGGACAAACACATTCAGTAAAATTGATATGAATAAATGGTTTCGCAACAAAATGTTAAGTTATACTAGAAGCATTTAACATGAAAATCACATAACTATGTAACTACTGCTTTTGTTAGATTTTCAAAGCAGCATTCCACCTTGATTCAACTAAAAAACAACCGCATACAATGTTCCTCAGAATGCAGCGCTACTGGAAGCTGAACTGTTTACACACGTCGCAGTCTCCTAACACAAAGATCTTAAACACTAAAAAAAAGGCAGCATAAAATATAGCCTGACTTTTTCTTTATAGTAATCAAGATCCAAAGTTCAAATAATTTGGTCACAAAATATTCTTGCCTCTCTTCCTTTTAAACTTTGTATCTCATTTTCTCATGTGCATGTCTATCTTACACATCTTTTCTGTCTAACTTAAAATATACACAAAGCGAACAGGAATTAAAACATTCTTCTGTCATATTATTCTTTGGTTTGAAAGGAGCACTGGATGAATTTTGTCTTTGTTAGGTAAGCATAGGTAGGATGGTACTGAATGGATGAGCAATAAACTCAACTCAAAGGGTGATTCATTGCACACCCCACTTCTCATTACATTTTAGATCAGATGTCCACAGACCAAAGCAATTTTATAGAAGAGATTTTGATTACTTCATCTTCTTTGAACTGCAATAGTTATTTTTATGTAGTGCCACATCATTGATGTTGCCCACTTTTGTATGGGAGGATTTTATGGCATTTATGTTGTGTGGCTCACAATGTTACTGGGAGCAGTGGCAACAAGAATACAGCAGGAATAAATTACATGTCAAAATAAGATAAATAGGTATCTGTTTTAGTATATCCATGGTAAGCCCGTGGTTATCAAATGAAAAATGTGAAATTCCAGCACTACACTACCATCAGCCCTCATTCTGGAAATGAGAGCGAGGGAAAAAAAAACAAGAGCTGTTTCACTTACTCTGTGGAAGCCATTTTCTTCCGTCAATCCAGTTGATCAGGTGGTTTTGATTTTCATAGAGTCTTCATTTAGAGTCACACAAACTAAGTATAAATTAAGCCATCTCCAGTGTTCTATGTGCATATTGCAGTAAAGGTGATGTATTCCATTAAACAGCCTCTAATGCCTGCTAAAACAATTATACTGTAACTTAAGTCACACATTCAGTAGTAATATAATCAAATAAATAAACCCCTTACAGTAGAGGACTTTCTATTGAACATTATGAACCAAAAATACAGATTTATAAAGTGGAACAGTTATTGCGGAAATCATTTGCTGCTGGACTTTACCATTAATTAAGTTGCTCCTCTGCACTTGAAGTTATGGAACTACATTTGGCTTTAAAATTTAAATACCTTGCTGTCCCCAGCACAGCTAAGAAATAACAAGCTTTTTTTTTTGGGCGGGGGGGGGGATGGTAAAGTGGAACTGAGATTAAGCACATTGAAGAATGAGACCATTAGGGTTTAAAATCTAATTATAACTTAAGTAATACATAGGTTACTTTTTAAAAATTCTCCAAAAATATTATTGTAAATACCACCCCAATTTGTGATCTTACCAAATGATTTCTGTCAGCAAACAAGAACTATTATTTTATAAAACATATGCCGGCAAAGCAGAATGCCATCGTAGAGGATAGACAAGATTAAATAAAGAGAGAACGGGTATTATAAATTAATTCACTCTGAACAAGAGACATATCCTCCTGAAGACAGTAGTTTAAGCCATAAATTTTTGGATAAACCTGAAGATTAATCATCAAATAGAATTACTGGTGCTAGGATATAGGCAGATGACAAACATGACTGCAAAACAGACCAAACCTTCTAAAAACATCCCTCTACAACAAGGAATTTATAAAATTATTGATAAAGCAACAGTGAAAATCTCACGAGAAGGCCCAACAAGACATGCAAATTACATTATAATCAACAAGGGTCCAATTTTCAAATATGGGGCACCAGTGAAAATTTGATATGACCAGGATCATTACATGCCTTAGGAAGAAATGCTTGAGTGAATAAACTTATATTTGAGGTGCCTGCTGTATGCTTCAGAGACATGGACCATGTACAGCAGGCACCTCAAAGCACTGGTGAGGTACCACCAACGCTGCCTCCGCAAGATCCTGCAAATCCATTGGCAGGATAGGCGCACCAACATCAGTGTTCTCGCTCAGGCCAACATCCCCAGCATCGAAGCTTTGACCACGCTCGATCAGCTCCGATGGATGGGTCACATCGTCCGCATGCCCGATACGAGACTCCCAAAACAAGCGCTCTACTCGGAGCTCCGACACGGCAAGAGAGCCCCAGGTGGGCAGAGGAAACGCTTCAAGGACACCCTCAAAGCCTCCTTGAAAAAGTGCAACATCCCCACTGACACCTGGGAATCCCTGGTCCAAGACCGCACAAAGTGGAGGAGAAGCATCCGGGAAGGCGCCGAACACCTCGAATCTCTTCGCCGGGAGCAAGCGCAAGCAGCGCACATCAACCCGAGCACCCCACCCACCCACCGTCTGCCCCACCTGTGACAGAGACTGTAAGTCCCGCATTGGACTCATCAGTCACCTGAGAACTCATTTTTAATGTGGAAGCAAGTCATCCTCGGTTCCGAGGGACTGCCTAAGAAGATTTGCTGGAGAAAAGAAAACTGAGGGGAGACATGATACAGGTCTTCAAAACAACTTGCATTTATAATAGAGCCGTTAACTTAGTAAAATGTCCCAACTTAAGGCACTTCACAGGAGCATTATCAAACAAAATTTGACACCAAGCCACATAAGGAGATATTAGGGCAGGTAACCAAAAGGTATAGTTAAGGCTGAAAGTAAATAAGTTATTTAACTTGGACAATGAACATAGGAATAGAGGGCACAAGTACAATATTTACAAGCCTCAAGCAATGCTGGTGATTTGAAGAACAACTGTCCCCACCACCACACAATAGTGGACATGTGGAATAGACTCCGAGAGAACATGGCAGATTGATGGGTCAGTTGGCGCCTTTAAAAGAGAGCTGGATTGATATCTGCCGAAAAAGAGGAACGTTGAAAACCAACCAGGTGGAGAGGTGGACACTGGATTTCAGTTAATGTACTTACATTGTACATATTTCTGATTTACAATAATATGACCCCGAATCTCCACTGACGCCGACTGTGTCCAGGAAACGACTCGCTTAGTAACCACCGTTCAACCTAACTTGGGCGCACAGGGGGAGGGAATCCCGGGGAGTGATGCGGAGCAGAGCCCGAGCGGCTGTTGGAGAATTCCCCCGTCAATCACTCGGGAATGTTGTGTTGACTGTCTTTGCTACGGTGGCCTGGTTGGGGAATCAGGCAATCGCTCCTTCACTAACCTGTTTGCCAAATCCGTACAGGGAGAGAGACATCCTCTTCAGCCACTCTAAATTCTGCTGTTTCTGAGCTTTTATTGCCGTATTTTACTCCAGAACCAGTTTCTGCTTATTTGCGGTCATGTTGTGGGATCCCCAACACTATCGTTCTCCAGAAACAAAATCATAAAATGCTGGGAACACTCGGCAAGTCAGTCAGTGTCCGGGCAGGAATGGCCACCATTGCTTTTCATTTGGTTATTTGTGTTAATTCCTCTAGGCCAGCAGATGGTAAATGTATGAAATGGGCTCGCATCAAAATGATGTGCCAGTTGACATTGAAAAGGAGCTGGACCAATATCAAATTATAGATCAGGGAGGCCATTCGGCTCATCGTAACTAATCCTTACGGAACAACCTAACGCTCCCCCATTTCTGCAGCTAGTTGTTTATTAAATGATTCCAGAGTTAAGTCTCCAGCGCCCTGCGCAAAAGTCCCTTCCAAATGTCGACCACTCTGTATAAAGAGGAATCTCCTGATACCGATCCTAAAGTTATCTTTTACTAATTTGAACCTGTGCCCCTTGTCCTACTCCAATTGTTTATGTTAAAGTCGTATTCCCCGATTAACCTTTCCATACTTTTTACTACCTTATATATTCGATTACCTCTCGGGCACCTCCATTCTAGGCTGAAAAGATCAAGTCTCCTCATAACTCAGGGCCCTCACATGAGGGAGCAGCCTCAGAGCTCTTCTCTGCACTGCTTTCAGCGCTTAAATTTCTCTCTTGTTGCTTAGCGACCAAAACTTAAAGCAGTATTCAAGGCGTGGTCTGAACAGAGTCCTGGACAGTTTGATCACAATTTCCTTTGATTTATATTCTACTGTTTTGGCTGTGTAGCTCAACATTCTGTTGACCTGAAACGTTAACTCTGTTTCTCTCGCTATAGATGCTGCCTGACTTGCTGAGTATTTCCAGCATTTTCTGTTTTTATTCTATTGACTTTGTTGATTTCTGCTCTGCATAGGTGGGACATGTTGAGCTTTAAATTTACTATAAGACTCCTAGGTCTCTTTCAGTTTCAATCTTAGCTATTGTAATATCATTTATTGAGTGTGTGTGTTGCCTACTTCTCTTTCCTACTTGCAATACTTTGACCTAGCCTGAATTAAACTTCATTTACCATTGTTTGGTCCTCTTGTATATTTCAAGTTTAGCTCATTCTGTAAGACTTCCTTCCATTCCACTGCCTCTCCTAGTTTGGTATCATCTGCAAATGTGATCAGTTTGCATTAAGAATAGGATTGAAGGTTGCAGGGTTAAGCGTAGACACAGGTGATCACCTTACTGCGCATACATGCACATATAGTGAACAGCGAGGAGGATAGTGATAGACTTCAAGAGGACATAGACAGGCTGGTGGAATGGGTGGACACGTGGCAGATGAAATTTAACACAGAAAAATGTGAGGTGATACATTTTGGTAGGAAGAACGAGGAGAGGCAATAAAAACTAAAGGGTACAATCCTAAAGGGGGTGCATGAACAGAGAGACCTGGGGGTATATGTACATAAATCGTTGAAGGTGGCAGGGCAGATTGAGAAAGCAGTTAAAAAGCATACAGGATTCATAAATAGAGTACAAAAGCAAGGAAGTTATGATAAACATTTATAAAACACTGGTCCAGCCTCAACTGGAGTATTGTGTTCAATTCTGGGCACCACACTTTGGAAGGATGTAAAGGCCTTAGAGAGGGTGCAGAAAAGATTTACAAGAATGGTTCCAGGGATGAGGGACTTCAGTTACGTGGATAGACTGGAGAAGCTGGGGTTGTTCTCCTTAGAGCAGAGAAGGTTGAAAGGAGATTTGATAGAGGTGTTCAAAATCATGAGGGGTCTAGACAGAGTAGATAGAGAGAAACTGTTCCCATTGGTAGAAGGGTCGAGAACCAGAAGACACAGATTTATGGTGATTGGCAGAAGAACCAAAGGGCGACATGAGGAAAACTTTTTTATGCAGCGAGTGGTTAGGATCTGGAATGCACTGCCTGAAAGGGTGGTGGAGGCAGACTCAATCTTATCTTTCAAAAGGGAATTGGATAAGTACCTGAAGGAAAAAAAATTGCAGGGCTATGGAGAAAGGGCGGGGGAGTGGGACTAGCTGAAGTGCTCTTGCAGAGAGCCGGCATGGGCTCAATGGGCCAAATGGCCTCCTTCTGTGTAGTAACCATTCTATGATATCAATGGTCTGCTTTTTAAGCTGAAAATCAGTGTTGCAGAACCAGTGTCTGCTTGTCCATGTTTGCGAATTAAAATCTTTTCAAACCTCTTACGCTACACAGAGGCTACCCCACGAGTCCCCGTGGCTCAATGCCAATACACTTGCATTGCCATGTCATGTACTCAATGGGCCCAGTTGAAGTTATGGTCTATTGAAAAATATATTTAAGACCTTTTTTACGGTTGTGTTCCTACTTCAGACTGCACAGAATTAGCTCCTCTTCGTCTGGATACTAAGTATCTCTGAACAGAAACAGCCCCTTCTCTGTTGGATACTAAGTATCTCTGATTTCTGATTTCCAAAGTACACTGGTATGTCTAGTTGTCATCTAACTTTTATATTATGATAATCCTCATAATTTTTCTCTGCTTCTCACTACTGCTGCCAAGTTTGAAAAGCCCAATGAATTTAAAGCCAAGTCGGACTGTCTACATTTTGATTTATTTATTAGAAACCACAAATACGGTTTTCATGGACCAAAATATCCTGGGGCATCGCTCCACTGCCAGAAATATGGCAGGACAGGACTTCTGCCCACCAATCTGCCCCAGTCCTGATCCCATACCAAATCCTGTAGTTAGGATCATAAATAAACAGCCTCTTGTATATACATTGTTTACATGATTTTCCCTGTCAAACAGCACCTCAGAAAAAGTCAAGAGGTTCCTTCTTTACATTGTTTCAATGTTTCAAAATTGTGCAACAGTAAATCCCTTTCCTAGTTACCATTAAGGAAACTGTGAAGCTTAATACCACATTTTAAATGTTATTTTTCAATACAATTCTCACATCCACATGTGTACAAATTAGGGTTGCCAACTCTGGTTGTGTGTATTCCTGAAAGTTTCATCACTTGATCTCCTGCCTCAAACCGCACCACCCCCACACTCCAGCCATTAGACAATCCTCCAGGCACACTGCCTTCCCACGCCAATTGGGAAGGGAACAGACTCATTGTTACCCAATTGGATTAATCTTGATTGTTAGTGAAATAGCCTTTTTTCCCCATCTCCAATATTTTTATCACTAATAAATGAAAGTGTTCAAAGAAAATGAAAAAACCCTCACAATGTTGTTTAATGCCCTATGATTTTTCATCTGGGTTGCTTGCAGCAGTACGCTGGAGATTGATCTTCAATTCCTGGAGACTCCAGGACAATCCTGGAGGTTTTGAAAAACTAATACAAATAGAAATTGATATGTATAAATATTAGATACTGAGGGGCCTGTTGTGTATTTCCAACATTTTCTGTTTTTTTATTTAAATATTGTTTGCCTGTACAGTGTGTTGCATCAGCTAAAGAACATGCTAAGAAAATACTATTTTAACTTGTTTATTGCTCAAGATTAGTGTATATTTTAACATACAGCATAGTTGTCAACCATTTGCATTTTGCGTGGACATACAGCGTTTTCAATCCCCATTCCCAGCATGCATGTCGGATGCAAAAGCCAGTTGTTTTTGGCAGGGCCAAATTTTCCCATAAGTCACCTGTGATTTCAACCTTTCTGCACATGTGCAAATATCATAGATACAAAGGAGAGGTGAAATTGCAGCACCTTATGGGGAGAGTTGAGCCTTGTCAAAAACAATGGGCCAGATTTTGCTGGAGTGGGGCATCTCGTGGCATGCCAGTTAGTTAGACTTGTTTGTGCATATTTAGGTTTTAAAATTTTTTTGCCACAAAGTTGCTGGAAGTGTGAATTGATAACAGTGCAGTGAGGGCATCTGGGACCTTGGTGAACAATGGGACCAACAGTGTATCTCCTTAATCAATGAGGTTTAAGGATTGAGAAATAAGCAGAGGAAAGACTGAGAAGGAGGGTGAATTAGAGTGGGTGAATTCAATGTCAAATCAGGTACAGAAAGAGAAATAAAGTGAAGGAAAGAAAGATTGGATTAAGAGAGAGAAAAAAGAGACACAACAACTATATAGCGACTTTAACATAGTAAAACGTCCCAAGGCGCTTCACAGGAGTATTATAAGACAAAAAATATGACACTGAGCCACATAAGGAGAAATTAGGGCAGGTGGCCAAAAGCTTGGTCAAAGAGGTAGGTTTTAAGGAGCGTCTTAAAGGAGGAAAGAGAGTCGAAGAGGTTTAGGCAGGGAATTCCAGAGCTTAGGGTCTAGGTAACAGAAGGCACGGCCACCAATGGTTGAGCAATTATAATCAGGGATGCTCAAGAGGGCAGAATTAGAGGAGCACAGATATCTCGGGGGGTTGTGGGGCTGGAGGAGATTGTAGAGATAGGGAGGGTGAGGCCATGGAGGGATTTGAAAACGAGGAGAATTTTGAAATCGAGGCATTGCTTAACTGGGAACCAATGTAGGTCAGTGAGCACAGGGGTGATGGGTGAATGGCACTTGGTGCGAGTTAGGACACGGGCAGCCGAGATTTGGATGACCTCAAGTTTACGTAGGGTAGAATGTGGAGGCCAGCCAGGAATGCGATGGACTAGTCAAGTCTAGAGGTAACAAAGGCATGGATGAGGGTTTCAGCAGCAGATGAGCTGAGGCAAGGGTGGAGACAGGTGATGTTACGGAGGTGGAACTAGGCGGTCTAAGTTATGCTACGATGTGTGGTCGGAAGCTCATTTCAGGGTCAAATATGACACCAAGGTTGCGAACAGTGTGGTTCAGCCTCAGACAGATGTTAGGGAGAGGGATGGAGCCGGTGGCTAGGGAACGGAGTTTGTGGCGGGGACCGAAGACAATGGCTTCGGTCTTCCCAATATTTAATTGGGGAAAATTTCTGCTCATCCAGAACTGGATGTCAGACAAGCAGTCTGACAATTTAGAGATGGTGGAGGGGTCGAGAGAAGTGGTGGTGAGGTAGAGCTGGGTGTCATCAGAGTACATGTGGAAACTAATGCTGTGTTTTCGGATGATGTCGCCAAGGGGCAGCATGTAGATGAAAGATAGGAGGGGGTCAAGGATAGATCCTTGGGGGACAGCAGAGGTAACGACGCGGGAACGGAAGAGAAGCTGTTGCAGGTGATTCTCTGGCTACGATTAGATAGATAAGAATGGAACCAGGCAGTCCCACCCAGCTGGATGACGGTGGATAAGGATGGAGTGGTCAACCGTGTCAAAGGCTGCAGACATGTCAAGAAGGACGAGGAGGGCTAGTTTACCTTCGTCACAGTCACAAAGGATGTCATTTGTGACTTTGATGAGTGTCGCTTCGGTACTGTGGCAAGGGCGGAAACCTGATTGGAGGGTTTCAAACATGGAGTTGCAGGAAAGATGGGCACGGATTTGGGAGGCGACAACACGTTCAAGGACTTTGGAGAGGAAAGGGAGGTTGGAGATGGGGCGGTAGTTTGCAAGGACGGCTGGGTCAAGGGTTGTTTTTTTGAGGAGAGAGGTGATGACGGCAGATTTGAGGAAGAGGGGGACAGTAAACATAGGGGGAAAAATTCAGTATCGCCCCATTTGGGGCGCAATTATCGGCCGGGCGCATAGATTAGCGCCTGGCGCTAATTATCGCCTCCGACTGCAAACTTGGCTTTTATCGCCCCTGGAGGTGATTGGAGCGCTAAATCAGGCGCTTCACACCTGTCTCAAGGCGCAAAGGCCGAGGAGCGAGGCACTACCTCAGAGCGCTGGCGAAGCTCATGTGATGTCAGTCAGCAATGGAACACAGACACACTGGCGCCGGCCAGTTCTTAAAGGGGAGGGTTGATCTTGCTCTCCATCCACACCCTGCTCATTGCAGCCTTGAATCTCAGCCTGGAGAGACCTGTACATCAAATCAGCTGGAAAGAACAATGGAGAGAACCAGGGAAAGAACTCAGAGAAGGGTCAATTTCAGTGGGCTGAGAACGGATCTGGCCCGGGTAAATTGGAATTAAAGATTGCCAGGCAAAACTATAATCAAACAATGGGCTGCCTTTAAAGAGGAGATGGTTCGGGTACAGTCGAGGTACATTCCCACGCGGGGGAAAGGTAGGGCAACCAAAGCCAGAGTTCCCTGGATGACGAAAGAGCTAGAGAGTAAGATGAAGCAGAAAAAGGGGGCGTATGACAGATGTCAGGTTGAGAATACAAGTGAGAACCAGGCTGAATATAGAAATAAGAGGGGCAAAGAGAGACTATGAGCTGACTATGACTATGAGACTGGCAGCTAGCACAAATTGGTATCCAAAAGTCTTCTATTGGCATATAAATAGTAAACAGGGAGTAAGAGGAGGGGTGGGGCCAATTAGGGACCAAAAAGAAGACCTATGCATGGAGGCAGAGGGAATGGCTGAGGTAGTAAATGAGTACTTTGCATCTGTCTTTACCAAGAAGAAGATGCTGCCAAAGTCATAGTGAAAGAGGAGGTAGTTGAGATACTAGTACAGTATAGTGAACAGCGAGGAGGATAGTGATAAACTTCAGGAGAACATAGACAGGCTGGTAGAATAGGCGGACACGTGGCAGATGAAATTTAACGGAGAAAAGTGCAAAGGGATACATTTTGGTAGGAAGAACAAGGAGAGGCATGAACAGAGAGACCTGGGGGTATATGTGCACAAATCACTGAAGGTGGCAGGGCAAGTTGAGAAAACAGTTAAAACAGCTTATGGGATCCTTGGCTTTATTAATAGAGGCATAGAGTACAAAAGCAAGGAAGTTATGATGAACCTTTATAAAACACTGGTTCGGCCTCAACTGGAGTATTGTGTCCAATTCTGGGCACCACACTGTAGGAAGAATGTGAAGGCCTTGGAGAGGGTGCAGAAAAGATTTACAGGAATGGTTCCAGGGATGAGGGACTTCAGTTACGTGGATAGACTGGAGAAGCTGGGGTTGTTCTCCTTAGAGCAGAGAAGGTTGAGAGGAGATTTGATAGAGGTGTTCAAAATCATGAGGGGTCTAGACAGAGTAGTTGGAGAGAAACTGTTCCCATTGGCAGAAGGGTCGAGAACCAGAGGGTACAGATTTAAGGTGATTGGCAGAAGAACCAAAGGTAACATGAGGAAAAACATTTTTATGCAGCGAGTGGTTAGGATCTGGAATACACTGCCTGAGAGGGTGATGGAGGCAGATTCCATTGTGGCTTTCAAAAGGGAATTGGATAAGTACCTGAAGGAAAAAAAATTACAGGGCTCACCTCCTGACTCCCCAAAGCCTTTCCACCATCTACAAGGCACAAGTCAGGAGTGTGATGGAATACGCTCCACTTGCCTGGATGAGTGCAGCTCCAACAACACTCAAGAAGCTCAACACCAACCAGGACAAAGCAGCCCGCTTGATTGGCACCCCATCCACCACCTTAAACATTCACTCTCTCCACCACCGGCTCACCATGGCTGCAGTGTGTACCATCTACAAGATGCACTGCAGCAACTCGCGAAGGCTTCTTTGACAACACCTCCCAAACCCGTGACCTCTACCATCTAGAAGGACAAGGGCAGCAGGCGCATTGGAATACCGTCACCTCCAAGTTCCCCATTAAGTCACACACCATCCTCACTTGGAAATATATTTCCGTTCCTTCATCGGTGCTCGGTCAAAATCCTGGAACTCTCTCCCTAACAGCACCTCCACCACACAGACTATCGTGGTTCAAGAAGGCGGCTCACCACCACCTTCTCAAGAGCAATTAGGGATGGGCAATAAATGCTGGCCTTTCCAGCAACGCCCACCCTCCAGGAACAAACAAAAAAAAGTGTGTCCCGTGGTCACCTGATTACCTATCCAACTCAAACAATTGGTCTACATAAACACAATCTATCCCTTCATTATTTGATGAACCTTGGTCAAATTGTTCCCGAGTCTACACTAAAGTGTAGAGACCCAGCCTTGTGAGCTTATCTAGGAAGCTAAGGTGTTTTAAACTGGGAATTATTCTTATGGCCCTCCTCTGCACCCTTCCCAAAACCTCAATATCCCCCACCATATAAGGAGACCAGAACTGGACACTATATTCTAACTGAGGCCTAACCAAGGGTATGCTGAACAGAACCATCATATAACATGGTATGGGTTTCTACTGAGAAGGTACATCTACTTGCTAGAAAGTACTTGATAAAAAGTGGATAATGTTGGCCTCCAGATATGGCTGATAACCTCTTTATATTAGTTTTAGGAGCTTGTATCACCCAGTTTCCATAAATTAGGCTTTTATGAAATAAACTCAGTGTTTGGTAACTCAGCATTTATTGCCATGCTTGTGCAGATGGCTTTTGGCTATTTCAGATTCATGCTCACTACTTATCCTCATTATAAATTACAGAAAGTCACAGAGGAGGGAAGAGGACATTAAAATTCTGATTGATGTGGTGATTTTGTAATTGCAGTTTCCTTTGAAACTGTTAACTTGGTTCAAGGGTAGCACTCGTGTTACTGAGTCAAGAGTTGTGGGTTCAAGCTCCATTATAGACTTAAGCACATAATTGAGGCTGCTATTTTAGTGGAGTACTGAGTCAAAGGTGCTGCCTTTCAGAAGAGGTTAAAATGAAGCCTTGTCTGCCTATTCAGGTGATCATAAAAGATTCCATGGCACTTTTTCAAAGAAAAGCAGAAAGTTCTTCTTGTGTCCTCAACAAAATTCATCCCTCAATCAACACTGCCAAAAAACACATTAACTGGTCACTAATTTAACTGTTTGTGGGACTAGCTGTGCATAAATTAGTTGCTGCATTTGCCTACATAACAACAGTGACTATGCTTCAAAAGGTAATTTATTGACTGTGAAGGGTTTTAGGACATTCTGAAGACATGAAAGGAGCTATATAAATGCAAGTTTTTCTCTTTTCTGAAGTAAAAACAGAAAATGCTGGAACTATACTGCAGGCACATTATCTTCCAAAAGAGAAACAACAGATTAATATTTTCTAAATTCTGTTTTTATTTCCAATTCAAGCATTTGCAGTATTATTGTTTTGTAAAACAGGAAAAAAATGGTAATGCACAGCAGCTCAATCAGCATCGGAAAGAGAAGGAAAGGTTAATGTGGGATACCAACTATTCATAGTCAGTGGGTGGAAATTCTAGCCCATCAGGTAGGATCCATTCTGTTAAAGGGTTACACTTGGTACTTAACTGACCTTTCTCTTTTAGGTGCCAAATGATCTGCTGTATATGTGCAATATTTTCTGTTCTTATTTCACTTCTTTGTATTTGATTAAATTAAAATAATGGTCTGGAAATTAGATGACGCCACACCTGTTTTCTGAGTGTTAAATTGGTGCCTTTGCCTCCAATATGGTGGTCAGGAAATGCATGCTCATTCCAAGCCGACAGTGCGCAGTCTGCCATAATGGTATTGGCCACCGCTATCCTCCCCAATCCCGACCACTGCTACCCTCCCCGACCACCGCTATCCTCCCCGATCCCAGCCACCACTACCCTCCCCGATCCCAGCCACTGCTACCCTCCCTCCTGATCACCTCCCTCTCCTATCGCACCCCCCTTCCTGGTTCCGTTTAAGGACTAACCAAGGGCCGCCGACAGAGGTGAAGCAGCCCAATCTTCGAGGCGTCTTCTTCTGTGAGCTGCCTGGGGATGCCCATTAGCTGTCTGATCATAATGAGGCCTGGGACTCAATATTGGGTGCATCTTGGGCCTATCCATTCAGGTGCAGGGATCGTTCGTTGTGGACCCTGTACGCCAGTTTTTGGGTGGCAAAAATTTTCCCCCCAATGTATTTATTCTCTTACTATCACCCCCAAAAATGGCTGTATATCCATTGAGTCACGCATCCATGTCTGTCACAGCATTTCATAAAAATAATGGCCCAAAAATTTGTGTTGATACGTGAGAGTACGCACTGTGTACTCTCGCGTATTCTGTCTCCAATTGCCGGTTTTCTGCATGCACTGCGCATGCGCTGAAAACCGGCACTTGGTGAATGGAAAAGGGGGCAGTTCCTAAGTGAACCGCGTGCGCGCTACAGGCTGCGCGCATGCAGTGCACTTAGTGGTTTCAACGCGCAGATAAGTATGGAAGATTTTACACATAAAAAAACCCCAGCACTTATGTGAAAGTTATGAATGGAAGATGGTGTGCTGCCATTGGCTCTAACTGAGTCACGTGATCCCACAGCTCGCACGAATTAACTACGCCTGTGGGATACGCAAGCCCAGCACAGCAGCTGTCCAGAACATCAAGTTCATGCGAGCTGGAACTGAAAAAGCCAACGCGCAGTGAGAGATCGCGGGGAAGCCTTACCCTCGCACGAAGGCTTCCTCACGAATTTTTGGGCCATTGAATAGATATAGGAAAGCCATTGATAACAGGAGATAAAATGCTTTGTACAAATGAATGAACACAATACTGACATCCTCCAGAATGTTCTAAGAACAATGAAACATAGTATCATAGAAGTTTACAGCACAGAAGGAGGCCATTCGGCCCATCATGTTTGCGCTGGCCGAAAAAAGAGCCATCCAGCCTAATCCCACTTTCCAGCTCTTTGTCCGTAGCCTTGTAGGTTACGGCAATTCAAGTGCATATCCAAGTACTTTTTAAATGTGATGAGGGTTCCTGCCTCCACCCCCTGTTTCAGGCAGTAAGTTCCAGACCCCAACACCCTCTCGGTGAAATAAATTCTCCTCAAATCCCCTCTAAACCTCCGACCAATTACTTTAAATCTATGCACCCTATTTATTGACCTCTCTGCTAAGGGAAATAGGTCCTTCCTATCCACTCTATCTAGGCCTCTAATAATTTTATACGGCTCAATTAAATCTCCTCTCAGCCTCCTCTGTTCCAAAGAAAACAACCCCAGCCTATCCAATCTTACCTCATAGCTAAAACTCTCCAGTCCAGGCAACATCCTCGTAACTCTCCTCTGTACCCTCGCTAGTGCAATCACATCTTTCCTGTAATGTGGTGACCAGAACTGTACGCAGTATTCTAGCTGTGGTCTAACTAGTGTTTTATACAGTTCTAGCATAACCTCCCTGCTCTTATATTCTATGCCCCGGCTAATAAAGGAAAGTATCCCGTATGCCTTCTTAACCATATTATCTACCGGTCCTGCTACCTTCAGGGATCTGTGGACCTGCACTTTAAGGACCCTCTGTTCCTCTACACTTCTCAGTGTCCTACCATTTATTGTGTATTCCCTTGCCGTGTTAGCCCTCTCCAAATGCATTACCTCACACTTCTCCAGATTGAATTCCATTTGCCACTTTTATGCCCACCTGACCAATCCATTGATATCTTCCTGGGAAAGTAAGCTGCATGGAGGACACAAAGGGGAAAAATTCGTGTTCACCAGCAAACTTGCCGGTGTTACCGGCAACTGCAGTTAACGGCCGTTGGAAATGGCCGCAACACTAACTGAGTGAAATTGGTCTGGGGGGCTGAAACTTACATGGAGGCGGGTTCGGAGTGGGTTCCCAACCCGCTGTCAATCATTGCGATTTTGACAGCGAACCCGCCTCCAAACCTGCACTCTGAGTGCCGACAAAATCGCGGCCAGAGAGTTAGCATGCAGGTACAGCAAGCAATTAGGAAGGCAAATAGCATGTTGGCCTTTATTGCAAGAGGGTTGAAGTACAAGAGTAAGGAAGTCTTACTACAATTGTACAGGGCTTTGGTGAGACAGACTACTGTGCACAGTTTTGCTCTCCTTATCTAAGGAAGGATATACTTCCCTTAGAGGTGGTGCAATGAAGGTTCACTAGATTGATCCCTGGGATGGGAGGGTTGTCATCTGAGGAGAGATTGAGTAGATTGGGCCTATACTCTCTGGAGTATAGAAGAAGGAGAGGTGATCTCAGTGAAACATATAAGATTATGAGGGGCTTGACGGTAGATGCTGAGAAGTTGTTTCCCCTGGCTGGAGGGTCTAGAACTAGGGGGCATAATTTCAGGATAAGGGGTCGGCCATTTAAGACTGAGATGAGGAGGAATTTCTTCACTCAGAGGGTTGTGAATTCAGAGGCTCGAGGGGCTGTATGGCCTACTCGTGCTCCTAATTCTCATGTTCTTATGTTCTTATGTTCTTCCTCACTATCAACCACACAGCCAATTTTTGTATCATGTCCAAACTTCTTAATCATGCCCCTTACATTGAAGTCTAAATCATTGCTATTTACCACAAAAACAAGGGACCGAGTACTGAGCTCTGCGTGACCCCACTGGAAACAGCCTTCCAGTCACAAAAACACCCATCAACCATTACCCTTTGCTTCCTGCCACTGAGCTAATTTTGGATCCAACTTGCCACTTTCCCTTAGATCACGTTGGCTTTTACTTTTCTGACCAGTCTGCCATGTGGGACCTTGTCAAAAGCTTTGCTAAAACCATGTAGACTACATCAACATGCTACCTTCATCGACTCTCCTTGTTACCTCCTCAAAAAATTCAATCAAGTCAGTCAGACACGACCTTCCCTTGAAGGGATAATTACTAGTCCTAGCCCTTTTTGGGCCACCCCGGATCAGCGTATTCCCCAGACGTTCACCTTCAACTAAAGTTAGAGATAGCCGAATCCTATAAGATGCTTAATTGGGTCTAAAAGTTCAGACTATCTCTCCCTAAAGGAAAGGAACGACTTGAAGATGTTACCGTCCTCCAGATAGCACTTTTAATAAGTTTAACTACATTGTAACCTTCCGGATATTATGAGGGTCCGGAAAACTCCCCCAGAATTCTGCAACTCCTCACCAAAGAGTGTACAGAGATTGAGTTCACGAGTTTGATACAGAAGTACTATGTGAGACAATTCTAAAAATATATAGATTTATTAAAGAACTGACATGTAGTTAACAGTTGGTGAGTCAATCGCAACTTTAACAGTTCAAAATACAAATAGCTTACAATTCTTCTCAGAGATCCTTATTCTCAAATCTTAACTTCGTTACATTTTTACATTTCGTACTTATTTCTAATCCAGAATATCCACCAAAATCAAATACCTTTGATTACCTGAGACTCAAAGAGTTGTAAACTTACAGAGCTTGCCTCTGAAGTTGAGAACCGCTTGCCCCTTCCAGCGACTTCTGTTTTCCCATTTGAAAATCCTATCTTTTATACTCTTTCTCAGTGGTATATCCTTTGAAGTTTTCTGCTGATGTAAGCTAATTATCTCTAGTCATATTTCTGTTGACTTCTTTCTATTCTTACTGTCAGTTCAGCTGTTAGCTTGCAGACTTGTGTCTGCTGTGTAGGCGTTCGAAACTTATGAAAACCGGTTATAACTGATGTATCTATTTGATACCATTCTTACGAAGGTCTTCCATTCAATTTTTAAATCACCTCAGTTGGTTATAAGCAGACGTCGTGTCTCCTAACTGTTCCAAGTTCAAAACAAACACAATGTGATTGCTTGGTGCATCTATTGATGTCATATTTACAAAGTCTTTTGTTTGTATCTTTTACAACATGTAAATTAAAAACACTTAAACTAGGGTGATCTATGCAATTCTTATTTGCCTCAGTTAGTTGTATTACAGACTTATATCTCCTGTCTTTCATTTGATGTCATATTTATGAAGGCATATTATTCTTTAATGTTCTGTGTTTCTGTTTGAAGTGTTAGTTTTATGACACCTTAAACTAGGGATTCCATTGTGTTCTTCCGAAAGCTCAGACTTTCTGGAAGCTCCAATCTGCTTCTTCAATGAGGCTTTTGTTTCAGTGTCAACAACTGATCTTTATCTCAAAAGCCTGTATGGTGTTTACAGCTTTGTGTTAACAACTCATCTTATCTCAGAAGCCTGTATTTACAGCTTTAGCTTGTTAAGGCTTCCAGATTTTTAAACCCAGTTTGTCATGTTTTAATAATCAAAATTCTTTCATAGGATGGTGTATTTTTCTGAAATATGGCTATTCCTTTACACCCTTAACAAATCCATACAGACTGTCCTTTATTAATCTGTGCCTTTCTAAATGACAATTAATGTTAAACCACAGATATTTTCCAATAATTTGCCTACCACCGAGGTTAGGCTGACTGGCCTGTAATCACTCGGTCTATCCTTTTCTCCCTTTTTAAACAATGGTACAACATTAGCAGTCCTCCAGTCCTCTGGCACCATGCCTGTATCCAGAGAGGATTGGAAAATGATTGTCAGAGACTCTGCTATTTCCTCCCTTGCTTCTGTTAACAGCCTTGGATACATTTCATCTGGGCCTGATGATTTATCTACTTTCAAAGATGCCAAACCCCTTAATACTTCCTCTCTCACTATGTTTATCTCATCTAATATTTCACACTCCTCATCCTTAACTACAATGTCTGCCTCATCCCTCTCTTTTGTGAAGACAGATACAAAGTATTCATTAAGAACCATGTGCACGTCTTCCACCTCCACACACAGGTTACCTTTTTGGTCTCTAAAACCCCTGTTCTTTCCTTAGTTATACTATTGTTCTTTATGTATTTATAAAATATCTTTGGGTTTTCCTTGATTTTACCTGCCAATATTTTTTCATGCCCTCTCTTTGCTTTCCTAACTTCCTTCTAATTTCACCCCTGCACTTTCTATACTCCTCTAGGCTTTCTGCAGTATTTAGCTCTCGGTATCTGACAAAAGCTTCCCTTTCAACCCCCCTACCCCACCCCTTATCCTACCCTGTATGCCCCTTGATATCCAGGGGGCTCTAGATTTGTGAGTCCCACCCTTTTTCTTAGTGGGAACATATTTGCTCTGAACCCTCACTATCTCCTCCTTGAACGCCTTCCACTGCTCTGACACTGATTTACCTTCAAGTAACTGTATCCAGTCTACTTTTGCTAAATCACATCTCAGCTTAGTAAAATTGGCCTTTCCCCAGTCGAGAACTTTTACTCCTGGTCTATCTTTGTCCTTTTCCATAACTACTCTAATATAACTGAATAATGATTACTACCACCAAAATGCTCTCCCACTGATACCCCTTCCACCTGCCCTGCTTCATTCCCTAAAACTAAGTCCAGAACAGCTCCCTCTCTTGTTGGGCTTGTTACATACGGGCTAAAAAAGTAATGACATTTAATGTGCACAAAACAACGGAAACCATATAAGGCACACATCTGGTATGATATAAGAACAGATCAAAGACCAAAGTTTTGAAGATAAATGATGTCTTTATCCTGATTTAAAGTGTAGAAACAATGCCAAAACCATTAAACTGACTCCCAATCTAACCATATGGAAGCTCTGAATCATTGCCAGGGAAAGAGAGAGAAAGGGAAAGGCGACTGAGTTTTCATTAGAAACACTTCAACAAACATTAAACATGTTGAGTGATCTACATTTTTTGAGGTAACAGTAAACACTTTTCATGCAGGCTACCATCACATTTTGGTATTGTGTTTGCGAAACTATGTTACAAACAAATTGAAACAAAATTACTGATGACTGTGATTGTCAATAACTATGTTGATTCATTATCGATATAACTGAAACCCTTCACTAGAAAAAAGTAATGTTTGGATTGATACAAAATGTCTTTTCAGTGGCATTTACATTGTATTTTGTGACTTTTTGTTAATTTTGGGTTCTTTAGGTAAGGGATGACAAAAGTATTAAAACTCCATATAGTCTTTCAATACTTCATTGAATAAGAATATTGAGCCCTCCCACATAAATACATCAGGGGCCAGATGCAATACCGAACTACCCCTTTACTTCTATGATAATTTCTTACAGGGAAACCCCATTGTCTTAACTCGAGATTCTGGATGGGAACTGCGGATACAGTGTGGAACCATGAGGCTCGCCTGGCAGTGTAGAAAATGCTGGCTGGTTATCAACCAGTAATTATCAATGACCAAAACAGGCATTATCACTGGTCAGATCTGCCATAGACAACCATTGTGCCATCAATGGGTTTCCCAATGGGAATCCCCCTCTGTGAGGTGCTGGGAATGGGAGCATAGTGGTAATGTTACTGCACTAGTAATCCAGACTCTGGACTAATGATCCAGCCACAAGAGTTCAAATTTAAATTCATTAAATAAATCTGGAATTTAAAAAAAAGCTAGCATCAGTAATGGTGACCATGTAACTACCGGATTGTTGTATAAAACCCATCTGGTTCACTAATGTCTTTACTGTCATCCTTATCTGGTCTGGCCTATATGTAACTCCAGACCCACAGCAATGTGGTTGACTCTTAACTGCCCTCTGAAATGGTCTAGCAAGCCACTCAGTTTTCAAGAAGGCGGCTCACCACCACCTTCTCAAGAGCAACAAATACCGGCCTTGCCAGCGACGCCCACATCCTGTGAATGAATTTTAAAATATTTATCTTTTAGGCATGACTTGCTCCAGTATAGGAAAGTCAGCCCCACCTTGTCAGAAAACGCAAGAAGTTTAAAATTCTTTTAACATTTATTAAAGTAGCTCAGTAGGAGACTATTTCAAAAAGCTGTTTTAAATAATAGTACTTTTTGTGAAACTGCAGACTAGAAATTACTATCAGATATAATGGCCCAGATTCTGCTGTAATAATAATGGTGCGGCTGTCAGTGCTTACAGTTATTACTGGGTAAAACTGACAGCAACTTCTGGCATCCGCACACGCACAGTTAAACGTGGAAATCCAGAAGTTGCTGTCAGTGATACCCTGCTCCTCCACAGGCTGCGCTGTTGCAGTCTTCGCCAATGGAATCTGCACAGAAGTCAATGTTATGCTGTGAACTTGGGCTAATTGCCCCCTATTCTCGCTCGAAAGGCAGATGGAAAAGTTAGAGCTTGTAGAATCAGAAGTAAATGAGTTTTTAATGGCGTAATAAGTGATATATGCTGCTGCATAACCTCTCTGGCCCTGAAGATTTAATTTTACAAATATGGAGTCTCATTCCCTCAGAAGAAAATTAATGTTGCAGATTTTTTTTAATTGAAATTTTTCTGTTTTTCTAATTTTTGTCTCTCCCTTAATCCCATGTGTATGTCCCAGTCTTTATTTTGCTTCCTGTACAATGATTTAAATGTAATTTATATTTCCTCTTTTACTTCCTGCTTTATTGTCTGCGTGTCTCAGTGAGGATTCTTCAATCTGATTGGTTGAACAACCGCCCTGCTGCTTTTTCTGCTCACAGACGCCACAGATCCCCTGTAGAGGGCTTCAAATTCAAACAGACATCGGAAGAGTGGAAATCTCCGCTAACAAGCCCGCTAAAAGTCTGTGATCAACTGTACACGAGGTGAACGGCCAAAGCCGTTCCTTTGCCGCTCATGGCAAAATCTGGGCCATGAGCACACAAAAGCTTGACATATTCATATGGCATTCCTTTTGTCATTATTTTAATACAATCTGCAATTTAAAATGGGTTAATGCGTCTGCTAAAATTGTCTGAACGTGTTGACTATTCAGCACGAATATCTCCAAAAGTAATTTTAAAGCTGTTACCATTTGGATTAACCAAAAATAAAACGGAACATTTGCAGAAGCTGTACAGGAAGATTAAGAAAAAGTAGCTACAAGTATAGACAGGTCTCAATTATATGCTATTTTTCAGGTAAACACAATAATGTTTGTTATGTGCATTCTAGTAGTCCAACACCAGTTATTTCATATACAGAAATGTATTTGATTTAACAGAAATGTTTAAATGCTTTGTAAACCTATTTAAATAATAATAATTTTAACTACATGTCAGTGTTGTTAGGGATATCAGAAAACAGTTTGGGATCTGCTGGGCTCAAGCTTTAAAATTTCAAGCATGGACTGACATGTTTGGTTTTAATTTAATATAATTCCAACTTAATTGGAAGCTGACAAGCCACCATAGTGAAAAATCCTTCACTAAATGAACCATTTGTATACTGTCCTAATATTTCTGCACTAAAATAAAACACATATCTATGGTAAATTATTCAACTTCCTGCTACCAGCAGGACCTTTGACTCCTGGCAACACAAACTGGTGATTCAGGCACACATGGCACATGATTTTCTGACCATGTACAACATGTATCCAATCTAATATTCAATAAGTGCTGCCAGCAGGCGAGGCTTCTCACCGACAGCCCATAGTCAAAACATGTCCCCGCGTACAGTTGATTTTAATATCACAAATTGAGAAATGTTCTCTTAGTTCAAATTTGTTTCTCAAATTCTGCTTCAAAGCAGCTCCATGGCTCAGTTGGTTGAGGGAGTACAGATCAGAATATTTGGAAGGTTTAATTGCTGATCTGTTTTCAGTTAGCTAATCTCTGCTGGAAGGGCAGTAGGGACACGACAGTTGGCTTCAGTGCCCTTGGCTTCGGGAGGGGAATATTAGGACAAAAGCAAAATACTGCGGATGCTGGAAATCTGAAATAAAAACAGAAAATACTGGAAACACTCAGCAGGTCAGGCAGCAGCTGTGGAGAGAGAAACAGTTAACGTTTCAGGTCAATGACCTTTCATCAGAACTAGAAGATGTTAGAGATGAATAGCTTTAAAGCAGGTAAAGAGCCAGGGAAGGAGGGGGGTGGGGGTGGGGGAGGAAAAGAACAAAAGGGAAAGGTTTACATAAGAACATAAGAAATAGGAGCAGGAGTAGGCCAATTGGCCCCTCGAGCCTGCTCCGCCATTCAATAAGATCATGGCTGATCTGATCCTAACCGTCAATCTACTATCACAGAACCATCTCCTGAACCTAACAGAATTGGACACACGAAATAGGAGCAGGATCAGGCTATACGGCCCCTGGGCCCGCTACGCTACCCACAGGGCCATGACCGATCCAAACCTAGACTCATATCCAAATTCCTGCCCGCTCCCCGTAACCCTTAATTCCCTTTACTTCTAGGAAACTGTCTATTTCTGTTTTAAATTTATGTAATGATGTAGCTTCTACAGCTTTTTGGGGCAGCATATTCCATGGACCTACCACCCTCTGAGTGAAGTAGTTCCTTCTCATCTCAGTTTTGAAAGAGCAGCCCCTTATTCTAAGACTATGCCTCCTAGTTCTAGTCTCACCCATCATCGGGAACATCCTCCCCGCATCCACCCGATCCAACCCCTTCACAATCTTATATGTTTCAATAAGATCGCCTCTCATTCTTCTGAACTCCAATGAGTAGAGTCCCAATCTACCCAACCTCTCCTCATATGTCCATCCCCTCATCCCCGGGATTAACCGAGTGAACCTTCTTTGTACTGACTCGAGAGCAAGTATGTCTTTTCTTAAGTATGGACACCAAAACTGTATGCAGTATTCCAGGTGCGGTCTCACCAATACCTTGTACAACTGAAGCAATACCTCCCTATTTTTATATTCTATCCCCCTAGCAATGAAAGCCAACATTCCATTGGCCTTCTTAATCACTTGCTGCACCTGCATACTAACCTTTTGAGTTTCGTGCACCAGGACCCCCAGATCCCTTTGTACTTCAGTACTTTCTAGTTTCTTGCCATTAAGATAATAACTTGCTCTACTATTTTTCCTGCCAAAGTGCATAACCTCACACTTTCCAGTATTGTATTCCATCTGCCAAATCTCTGCCCACTTACTTAGCCTGTCTATGTCCCCTTGCAGATTTTTTATGTCCTCCTCACTCACTACTTTCCCTCCCATCCTAGTATCATCTGCAAACTTTGATATGTTACACTTGGTCCCCTCCTCCAAATCGTTAATATAGATTGTAAAGAGTTGGGGACCCAGCATTGACCCCTGCGGAACACTACTAGTTACTGATTGCCAGTCTGAGAATGAACCATTTATCCCAACTCTCTGCCTTCTGTTAGATAGCCAATCCTCTATCCATGCCAGAATATTACCCCCAATCCCGTGATTTTTTATCTTAAGCAATAATCTTTTGTGTGGCACCTTGTCAAATGCCTTTTGGAAGTCTAAATACACCACATCCACTGGTTCCCCTTTATCCACCCTGTATGTTACTTCCTCAAAGAACTCCAGCAAATTTGTCAAACATGACTTCCCCTTCATAAAACCATGCTGACTTTGTCCTATTAAATTATGATTATCCAAATGTCCCGTTACTGTCTCCTTAATAATGGACTCCAAAATTTTACCTATCACAGATGTTAGGCTAACCGGTCTATAGTTTCCAGCCTTCTGTCTACTACCCTTTTTAAATAAGGGTGTTACATTAGCAGTTTTCCAGTCTGCTGGGATCTTTGCTGAGTCCAGGGAGTTTTGGAAAATTATTACCAATGCATCCACAATCCCTATCGCCACTTCCCTCAAGACCCTAGGATGTAAGCCATCAGGTCCAGGTGATTTATCCGCCTTGAGTCCCATTATTTTACCGAGTACCACTTCCTTACTGATTTTAATCGTGTTTAGCTCCTCCCCCCCCCCTATAGCCCCCTGTTTGTCCAGTGTTGGGATATTCTCAGTGTCCTCTACTGTAAAGACTGATACAAAATATTCATTCAGTGTTTTTGCCATCTCCATATTTCCCACCATTAATTTCCCGGTCTCATCCTCTAAGGGACCAACATTTACTTTAGCCACCCTTTTTCTTTTTATATAACTATAAAAACTCTTACTTTCTGTTTTTATATTTTTTGCTAATTTACTTTCATAATCTATCTTCCCTTTCTTAATCAATCTTTTGTTATTTTTTGCTGTCTTTTAAAGTTTTCGCAATCCTCTATCCTCCCACTAGATTTGGCTACCTTATAAGCCCTTGTTTTTAGTGAAATACTATCCTTAATTTCTTTACTTAGCCACGGATGACTGTCTTTTCTTTTACACCCTTTTCTTCTCAGTAGAATATATATTTTTTGGAAGTTGTAAAATTACTCCTTAAATGTACACCACTGATCATGTATCGTCTTACCCTTTAATCTATTTTCCCAATCCACTCTACTCAATTCCGCTCGCATACCTTCATAGTCTCCTTTATTCAAGCTTAGCACGCTTGTTTGAGATCCAACCTTCTCACCCTCTAATTGAATATGGAATTCAACCATGTTATGGTCACTCATTCCAAGGAGATCCTTTACTAGGACATTTTTAATTAATCCTGTCTCGTTACACAGGACCAGATCTAAGGTTGCTTGCCCCTTGGTCGGTTCAGTTACATACTGCTCAAGAAACCCATCCCTAATACACTCAATGAACTCATCCTCAAGGCAGCCCTGCCCAATTTGATTTGTCCAATTAATATGATAGTTAAAATCCCCCATAATTATAGATGTTCCCTTATTTAAAGCCTCAACTATTTCCTGATTGATACTCCATCCAACAGAGTTGCAACTGTTCGGAGGCCTATAGACTACGCCCACTAGTGTTTTTCCCCCTTATTATTCCTTATCTCCACCCAAACTGTTTCATTATCCTGATCTTTTGACCCAATATCATTTCTCTGTATTACAGTGATTCCTTCCTTTATTAACATAGCCACCCTACCTCCCCTTCCTTCCTGCCTGTCCTTCCTGATCGTTAAATAACCTGGTATGTTTAATTCCCAGGCATTGTCACCCTGCAGCCATGTTTCTGTAATGGCCACAAGATCATACCCATGTGTAGTTATTTGTGCCATTAACTCGTCTATTTTGTTACGAATGCTACGTGCATTCAGATAGAGAACTTTCAAATATGTTTTGTGACACTTAGTTCCTGCTTTTGCCCTTTTTATTACTTTACCTTTTACTCCATACCTTCTGCCCCTTCCTGACATCTCTGGTTTTTAATTTCCCCACTGCTACCTAAGTCTATGACCTTCTCTGTTGTCATTTTTATTATTTGCTCTCTAGGAACCTCCCCCCCACTAATTAGTTTAAAGCCCTCTCTACAGCCCTAGTTATATGATCCACCAGGACTCTAGTCCCAGCACTGGCCAAGTGAAGCCCATCCCAACGGAACAGCTCCCTCCTGCCCCAGTACTGGTGCCAGTGTCCCAGGAAGCAAAACCCATATCTCCCACACCAGTCTTTGAGCCACTCATTTAACTCTCTAATTTTATTTGTCCTAGCCAAATTCACTCGTGGCTCAGGTAATAATCCAAAGATTATTACCCTTGAGGTTCTGTTTTATAATTTGACCCCTAGCTGCTCATACTCCTTTAACAGAACCGGCTTCCTTGTCCTATCTACGTTGTTTGTACCAACATGGAGCACGACAACTGGATCCACCCCCTCCCACTGCAAGTTTCTTTCCAGCCCAGAGGAGATGTCCTTAACCCTGGCACCGGGCAGGCAACACAGCCTACGGGACTCTCGCTCTCGGCTGCAGAGAACTCTATCTATCCCCCTAATAATACTATCCCTTACCACTACAACATTTCTATTTACTCCCCCCTCTTGAATGGCCCCCCATTCCACGGTGCTGTGGCTAGGTTGCTCATCCTCCCTGCAGTCCCTGCTCCTGTCCCCACAGGGAGTAAGAACCTCAAACCTGTTGGACAAGAGCAAGGGTTGCGGCTCCTCCAACACTACCTCCTGGATCCCCGTACCTGCCTCACTCGTAGTCACACCGTCCTGTCCCTGACCATGGGCTACATCTGAATTAATTAACTTCATAGGTGTGACCACCTCCTGAAACACAGAGTCCAGGTACTTCTCCCCCTCCCTGATGTGTCGCAGTGTCTGAAGCTCAGACTCCAGCTCATCAACACGGAGATGGAGTTCCTGTAGCAGCAGACACTTGTCACAGATGTAATCACCGTGAGCCTCAATGGGGTCCACCGGCTCCCACATCTCGCAACAGTAACACATCACCTGCTCCATTCTATGTAATTAATTAAAAATTTTTATTGTTAGTTATGGACACTCTCTGCCCGATTATAGATGCTAGTATCCCCTCTAATTAATTGGATTTAAATTAAATCAATTCCTCTAAATTACACCAGTTAAATGGTTTACCAACAGTCACTCTGCACCAGAAAGGCCTTATTAACTACAATCCACAGAGTTAAAGTTTGAAAAGAGCACCCTACACCGAACTCACACTTACCCAAACTCAGCACTCTCTGCTGACTCACACTAGCACTGGTCTTTTTATATTGTTTGTTTGTTTACAGCCAAATGAGTCACCCCTGCTGATTGATTAGAAAACTGGTTTCCACTGCCTGCTGTGCCAATTTACTCCTACTGCAGTGTAACCTTGTTTTACTCTTCTTAAACCAACAGAATCCCAAATATTTAACTTTTCCCCTTCACTTAAACTGCTTAAGTACTCTTATCAAGAATGATTTAAAGAGAACTAACAATTAAAGAACTCTCACACTTACCCAAACTCAGCACTCTCTGTTGACTCGTCTGTGATAGGGTGGAGGGCAACAGTGATTAAATGACAAAACTGATGATGGTGCAAGGCAAAATGAGGTTCTAATGAGACAAGAATAGAAATAAGAGATGGGTCCAGAAGGATGTAAATGGTTACAGCAGAATAGCATAGGAGGAGGGAATCATGGAAAATTTGGCAAAGAGAAGGCTTCTTCAACAACAACAGAAAATGCTGGAAATACTCAGTAGGTCAGGCAGCATCATGGAGAGAGAAACAGAGTTAACGTTTCAGGTCGATGACCCTTTGTCAGAACTGGAAAAAGTTGGAGAAGTAACAGATATTTAAGCAAGTGTGGGGCAGGGAAAGGGGGGGGGGGGGTGGGAGGAAAGAACAAAGGGAAGGTCTGTGATAGGATGGAAGGCAGGAGAGATTAAAAGACAAAAGGGATGATGGTGCAAGGCAAAAGGAGATGGTAATGGGACAAGTTAGGAAACAAAAGATGGGTCTAGATGAGGTGTAAATGACAATGGCAGAATCATCAACAGCTGCCATGTGAGAGAGAAAAGAAAACGTGGGGGTTGAGGTTATGGTCTGAAATTGTTGAACTCGATGTTGAGTCCAGAAGGCTGTAAAGTGCCTAATCGAAAGATGAGGTGCTGTTCCTCGAGCTTACGTTGAGTTTCATTGGAACAGTGCAAGAGGCCGAGGACAGAGAGGTCAGAGTGGGAGTGGAGCAGAGAATTAAAGTACGGACTGAACGGAGGTGTTCCGCAAAGCGGTCACCCAATCTGCGTTTGGTCTCCCCAATGTAGAGGAAACCGCATCGTGAGCAGCGAATACAGTATGCTAAATTGCAAGAAGTACAAGTAAATTCACCTGGAAGGAGTGTTTGGGGTCCTGGACAGTGGGAAGGGAGGAGGTAAAAGGGCAGGTGTTGCATCTCATGTGCTTGCACGAGAAGGTGCCATGGGAAGGGGAAGGGGTGTTGGGAGGATAGAGGACTGGACCAGGGTGTCGCAGAGGGAGCGGTCCCTTCGGAATGCTGAAAGGGGAGGGGAGGGGAAGATGTGTTTGGTGGTGGGATCACGTTGGAGGTGGCGGAAATGGCGGAGGATGATCTGTTGAATGTGGAGGCTGGTGGGGTGAAAGGTGAGGACAAGGGGAACTCTATCATGGTTCTGGGAGAGAGGGGAAGGGACACGGTTGAGGGCCATGTCAACCACGGTAGAGGGGAATTCTCGTTTGAGGAAAAAGGAAGACATATCAGAAGCACTAGTATGGAAGGTGGCATCGTCAGAGCAGATGCGGTGGAGACGGAGAAACTGGGAGAATGGAGTAGAGTCCTTACAGGAAGCGGGGTGGGAGGAAGTGTAGTCCAGGTAGCTGTGGGAGTCAGTGAGCTTATAGTGGATGTTTGTCGATAGCCTATCCCCAGAAATGGAGACAGAGAAGTCAAGGAAGTGAAGGGAAGAGTCGGAGATGGACCATGTGAAGGTGAAGGAAGGGTGAAAATTGGAAGCAAAGTGAATGAAATTTTCTAGTTCAGAGCGAGAGCAGGAAACAGCACCAATACAGTCATCAATGACCCGGAAAAAGAGGTGAGAGAGGGGACCTGTGTAGGACTGGAACAAAGAATGTTCCAGATATCCCACAAAAAGGCAGGCATAGCTAGGACCCATGCGGGTTCCCATAGCAACACCTTTAATTTGGAGGAAGTGAGTGGAGTCAAAGGAGAAGTTGTTCAATGTGAAAACAAGTTCAGCCAGGCGGTGCTGGATGGGGATTGGTTTGGCCTCTGTTCAAGGAACAAGCGGAGCGCCCTCAGGCCATCCTGGTGGGGGATGGAGGTGCAGAGGGATTGGACGTCCATAGTGAAAAGGAGATGGTTGGGGCCAGGAAACTGGAAACTGTTAAAGTGGCGGAGGGCGTCGGAAGAGTGGCGAATGTAGGTGGGAAGAGACTGGACAAGGGGAGAAAACATAGCATTGAGATAGGAAGAAATCAGTTCCGTGGGGCAAGAACAGGCTGAAACAATGGGTCTACCACGGCAGCCCTGTTTGTGGATCTTGGGAAGGAGGTAGAAGCGGGTTGTGCAGGGTTGGGGACTGTGAAGTTGACAGCCATGGAGGGAAGATCTCCAGAGGTGATGAGATCAGTGACAGTCTTTTGGAAACAATGGCTTGATGTTTGGTAGTTGGTAGTGGGGTCATGGTCCAGGGGGAGGTAGGAGGAGGTGTCAGAGAGTTGGTCTTCAGCCTCCGCCTGGTAGAGGTCGGTTCGCCAAACAACAACAGCACCACCCTTGTCAGCAGGTTTAATGACAATGTTAGGGTTGGATCGGAGAGAACGAAGTGCTGCAAGTTCAGAGGTAGGTAGGTTGGAGTGATTGAGGGGAGCAGAGAAATTGAGACGGCCGATGTCACGCCGGCAGTTTGCAATGAAAAGTACTAGAGAGGGTAAGAGGCCAGAGGGAGGGGTCCAGGTAGAACAAGAATTCTGAAAGCGGGAGAAAGGGTCCGCCGTGCGGGGGGAAGACTCCTGGCCAAAGAAGTGGCCACGGAGACGAAAGCGACGGAAAAAGAACTCGGCATCATGCCGAGCTTGAAATTCATTGAGATGGGGGCGTAAGGGGATGAAGCTCAGGCCTTTGCTGAGGACTGATCATTCGGGGTCAGAGAGGGAAAGGTCAGGGGGGATAGTGAAAACACGACAGGGAGTGAGATTGGATGAAGGGATGGGGTCAGAGGAAAGTGAAGGGGAAGAAGGTTCCGGAGGGGCGTTGGTGTTCAAGAGTTGTTGAAGCTTGCGATCCTTGACATCTGAAAGGAAGAAAAAAAGTTTTTTGTTGAAGCGTCGGATGAGGCGAAGGATGAAATGGAACTGTGGACCAGGACAGCTTTGAGATAGAGCGCGCCGGTGCTGCTGAAGAGAGAGGTTGAGAGTGGTCATGTGGCGACGCATGGCGTTGAGCGTGGATCTCAGGATGCGGCGAGAGCAGTGGTTCGAGGAACGCTGAATATCTTGGAGATGTCTGTAATCCTGGGTGGATCCGAAACACGAAGGGTGGAATTTCAATTGGAATCCACGTGGAATAAGTCGGAACTGGAGACAGTTGTTGAGGAAAGAGATGTGGCTGTGAAAACGAGTCTTGTCAGATACCTGATCAAACACGAGAAGGGAAACAGAAAGCAATGAAGATGAACAAGATTGAAGAGACAAACGGAAAATCCCATCGGAGAGAAGAGCAGAACTTCTTCAAGGTGGGCATTCCTAGAAGAGAAGTGGCAGTGAATTAAACACTAATACAAAAGCAAAATACTGCGGATGCTGGAAATCTGAAACAACAACAGAAAATGCTGGAAACACTCAGCAGGTTAGGCAGCATCGTGGAGAGAGAAACAGAGTTAACGTTTCAGGTTGATGACCCTTCGTCAGAACTGGAAAAAGTTGGAGATATAACAGGTTTTTAAGCAAGTGTGGGGCAGGGAAAGGGGGGAGGGGAGGAAAGAACAAAGGAAGGTCTGTGATAGGCTGGAAGGCTTCTCCTGCCCTCTAGTCCGTTACTTTCTACCCATTCAGGTGAGTAGCTGACCGGCAGCATGCAGGTGAGGCCATGTCAACCACGGTAGAGGGGAATCCTCGGTTGAGGAAAAAGGTATCAAACATAGGCCTACGAGTGCATTTTGCACTTACACCGCCACATGCCTGTCTGAAACCAGGTGGGGGTTAAAATTGATCCAACAGTTTGTTAGCTGTGCTTAGTTAATGGTCACATCTAACTTGGAAAATCATGTCATTATCCATATTTTTGACACCATGGGGGAAAAATTCAGTTGGTTGCACCTCCCGTTAGCGCCTTAAGAGGGCGCTAATGGGGCGCAAAGCATCCAGCGCCCAGGCGCGGCGAAGTTTGCGCCGCTCGCGAAATTAACTAGACATATTGTGGCGGCGCTAAACACTACCGCCACGATCTCCTGCGCCGGCAGATCGTGACGTCAGTCGAGTGCGCAACGCCCCGGTATCGTCCCGGAGCGGATATTGAGTGGCGCCCCCCGCCTTACCGCCTGACGCTAGCAACGACAGGTTGAGGGGAGCGTTCTGCAGTCATGAAGGGAAAGGGGGAGCGCTATTTAAAGGTGACCGCTTCCTGCCTTTTATTGTTGGTGCCATTTTTGAACTACGCATTCTGAGAGAGAGAGAGAGAGACTTCTGGAGAGATTCAACGTTGTGTGAAGGAGTTTTGGGTACTGAGCAGCACTTTGCAGGTTCATTTTGATTTGCCATTCCTTGTATCGATTTAGAAGAGACTGTGGGGGCTGCACTCTGAGCTCTTTGCCTGGTACTCTCCATTGTTCTTTCCAGCAGATTTAATGTGCAGGTCTCTCCAGGCCGAGATTCAAGGCTGCAATGAGCAGGATGTGGATGGAAAGCAAGATCAACTATCCCCTTTAAGAACTGGCCCGTGCCATTGTGTGCGTGTTCCATTGCTGACTGACATTACATGAGCTTCGCCAGCGCTCTGAGGTAGCGCCTCGCTCCTTGGTCTTTGCGCCTTAAGACAGGTGTGAAGCGCCTGATTTAGCACTCCAATCACCTCCAGGGGCGATAAAAGTCAAGTTTGCAGTCGGTGGCGATAATTAGCGCCAGGCGCTAATCTTTGCGCCCGGCCGATAATTGCGCCCCAAATGGGGCGATACTGAATTTCTCCCCCCATATCTCTTACTGAACAGCTGTTTTAAAAACCAAGGTAAACAATAGAACTTCACTCAACTACTCCGCCTGGGCAGTAACCTTGTGGAGGAGATAGCCCGCTCTTTATAGAACCCGCCCAATATTCGTTCCGTTGATTTCATTGGAACGAAAATCGAGTGGTTTGTACAACAGATGGGTAATGCGTTCTACCTATCTCCATATATTGGCATTCTTTATAACTGTAGCTGCAATTTTAAACAAAGAACATTGCCGTTAGATATTTATTATGTTTTAACAGATGTTTCAAACATCTCACTGGCCATACTTTTTGTTTGAAATCTATTTGTGCAGCGCTGCATCCTGTGCTTCAATGTTTGTAACACATGCTGATGTTTTCAATTATACGTTACAGCGGGATATATTCTGTTAGTAAAGACATCACATTATCAGAAATGAAAGCAGTAACATATGTGTATAGAACAGAAAGCTGTATTTATTTTGAGTAATATACACTGTCCACATTTTGTCATTTTAAAATTAAATGGTGAACAAATTGTAATTGATCCCAGTGAATAAAAAATGCATTTTGACTGACTGAACATTCAAACTCTTTGAAGATAGTCAATCCCCTCTCAGAACACGGTCTAGCACAGGACAATGCATTGACCAATCGTCACTTCAGTACATCAGCAACAAAGAGAAGTTCATTAGTATTGTCTGAGCCTAGTTGATAATTTTTGTAATCCGCAAGTACGAGTAAAACAAAGTAATGCTCAAAGAGTAAGAGCTGTGATCAAATGGTAATAATGCTCTTGGTTTGTATTGTATGAGAAAGCTAATGACATGAGGTTCAATTAAGGGTTTGACTAGAGTGTCTTCTTTCAGACCAACCTGCCTATTCTCAGTTCTCCAGTAAATTGGCATCATTCATTGTTGCTCAATGAGATGTGTACGGTAATCCCCTTAGTAATGTATTAAATCCTCTTGTACCTTGTTAATTCTTCTCCTAATGCCATACACTCTATCACAGAGAGAACACAGAGGAGTCACAATGTATCATAATATGTGCACTAGGGTTTCTCTCACCATCCTATTTTGCCAATAGTTTTTGCAGATGATTAGAGCAAACAATTTTAGTTCTGGATATGGAAAATTTTGTAATGGAAGCTCATTTTGTAGATGATTTAATTCCTTGTTTGCTTTACAATCCTATAAGGATCTAAGAATTGGAAGCAGATTCGCATTACAATTTAAGATGTAATAGGATGGATTTTCCAATGTGAGTGATTTGGCAGGGTGCAGTGGAATATGTGCCCAGTCAAGTGCTGACCAGCTATCTGCAACACAATTCATGGTTTGGATTATTGACAAGCTTAAAATGGGCGCAAAGCACACCAATTTAGCAGTGGGATGGCCTGTGCCCAATCTGTAGTTCTTTTTTTCCTTTTACTAATGAGCTATCCACACCTTCTTAAAGCTGCAACCGTCTCTTATCTGTGGGTGTTTGCCAAAGTAACTGCATTGTACAGAGCCTATATAGTATGAGTATCCCTCTGGACATCAATCTTTATCTGCAGGTTCTGAAGGAGGATCAGTGGAGGCATCAAGGCAGGTTTCCCTTTACACCTTAGGTGCTCACCGTTCATCATCAGCCACAGGCCAAGGCATTTGTACCTGCACATGTCCAAGGAGATCTGCTTGTGGAGACTACCAATTATCAAAGAAATTATGGCAGAACTGTGTAGGTTCCTGCAGCTAGACCTTGAAACCATTTTAAAAGACAGAACTTGCATTTATATAGTGCCTTTCATGATCTCAAGACATCCTAAAGCACTTCACAGCCAATTAAGTATTTTTGAAGTGTAGTCACTGTTGTAATGTAGGAAAACTCAGTAACCAATTTTCACACAAGTCCAACAAAGATCAATGAGCTAAAGGATTAGATAATCTGTATTTTTTTTGGTGATGTTGGTTGAGTGAGAAATGTTGGCCAGAACACCAGGAGAATTTCCTTGCTCTTCTTCAAATAGTGCTGTGGGATCTTTTACAGACACCTGAGAGGGCAGACAATGCCTCAATTTAATATTTCATCCTAAAGATGGCACCTCTGACAGTGCAGCCCTCCCTCAGTACTGCACTGAAGTGTCAGCCTAGATTATGTTCTCAAGTCTTTGACGTGGGCATTGAACCCATAACCTTCTGATTCAGAGGCGAGAGTTCTATCACTGAGCCAAGTCTGACACATTAAGGAGGTGATGAAATGCCTCTTTTCACAAAAATGGTAATTATTGGCCTGCTAACAAAGTACATTCTCAAAGATTAAAGTTTCAAAATTGCATATTGTGCAATTTTCTTAGTGGATGGTTAATTATGAAAAAACAGCCATTCTCTCATTTTTCATCGAAAGAAGAATTTCAGACCATAAGGGGGAAAAATTCAGCTGCTTGCGCCTCCCGTTAGCGCCTTAAGAGGGCGCTAATGGGGCGTAAAGCAGCTAACGCCTGGGCGCAGCGCAGCCCACGCCTCCCGAAAAATTCAGCGGGAGGTTAGCGGCGGCGGCAGCTGGTAGCGCCCTGTGGCGCTGCGCCGCCGGCGATGACGTCATCGCCGTGCGCAGCACCCCGCTCGCGCCCCGGCCGTGATCTTCAGTCGCGCCCCCTGATTTAGCGCCAGACGCTATGTCCGACGGGTTCAGGGAGGCGTACGTGCGGCCGGGGCGGCGATATTTAAAGGGGAGGTGGCAGGCGGCCATTTTTGTTGCTGGCTGCCTGCCAGCACCTGCCCCCGTTGCTGTCCCCGGCCCCCGTGAAGCCCCCCCACCGTGAAGTGCCAGCTGCACTCCAAGAGCCCGGCACTTCTCTTGAGTGCCGGGCTCTTTTGCCGGCACTCCCGATCCCTGGGAGCCCAGCTGGGCCCCGGTTCGCGCTGCGCAGGGTCCCTCCCCTTTAAGAAGGGGAGGAAGGCCTGCAATACCGCGGCACGTAGCGCCAGGATATTCCCTCGCAGCGCCCCAAGAGGGATGCGGGGTGCTTCCAGTGGCGCCCCGCTTCCCTCTTGGGGCGCAACCACTGAAGTTCCGGCGCGGGGCCGCTAATTTTTTCGGGGCGCTAAAAGTCGCGCCCCGGCGAGGTTAGCGCCCCAAATGGGGCGCGACTCAATTTTTAGCCCTAAGTTTTTTTTTAAATTCATTCATGGTATCTGGGTGTCGCTGGCAAGGCCAGCATTTATTGCCCATCCCTACTTTCCCTTGAGAAGGTGGTGGTGAACTGCCATCTTCAACCACTGCAGTCCGTGTGGTGAAAGTACTCCCACAGTGCTGTTAGGGAGGGAGTTCCAGGATTTTGACCTAGCGACGATGAAGGAACGGCGATATACTTCCAAGTCAGGATGGTGTGTGACTTGGAGGAGAATTTGGAGGTGGTGGTGTTCCCATGCGCCTGCTGCCCTTGTCCTTCTAGGTGGTAGAGGTCGTGGGTTTGGGAGGTGCTGCCAAAGAAGCCTTGGCGAGTTGCTGCAGTGCATCCTGTAGATGGTACACACTGCAGCCACGGTACGCCAGTGGTGGAGGGAGTGAATGTTTAAGGTGGTAGATGGGGTGCCAATCAAGCGGGCTGCTTTGTCCTGGATGGTGTTGAGCTTCTTGAGTGTTGTTGGAACTGCACTCATCCAGGCAAGTGGAGAGTATTCCATCACACTCCTTACTTGTGCCTTGTAAAAGGTGGAAAGGCTTTGGGGAGTCAGGAGGTGAGACACTCGCCACAGAATACCTATCCTCTGACCTGCTCTTGTTGCCACAGTATTTATGTGGCTGATCCAGTTAAGTTTCTGGTCAATGGTGACCCCCAGGATGTTGATGGTGGGGGATTTGGCGATGGTAATGTCATTGAATGTCAAGGGGTGGTGGTTAAACTCTCGCTTGTTGGAGATAGTCATTGCCTGGCACTTCTGTGGCGCGAATGTTACCTGCCACTTATCGGCCCAAGCCTGAACGTCGTCCAGGTCTTGTTGCATGTGGGCATGGACTGCTTCATTATCTGAGGAGTTGTGAATGGCGCTGAACACTGTGCAGTCATCAGCGAACATCCCCACTTCTGACCTTATGTTGGAGGGAAGGTCATTGATGAAGCAGCTGAAGATGGTTGGGCCTAGGGCACTGCCCTGAGGAACTCCTGCAGCGATGTCCTGGGGCTGTGATGATTGACCTCCAACCACCACAACCATCTTCCTTTGTGCTAGGTATGACTCCAGCCAGTGGAGAGTTTTCCCCCCCGATTCCCATTGACTTCAGTTTTACTAGGGCTCCTTCATGCCACACTCGGTCAAATGCTGCCTTGATGTCAAGGGCAGTCACTCTCACCTCACCTCTGGAATTCAGCTCCTTTGTCCGTGTTTGGACCAAGGCTGTAATGAGGTCTGGAGCTGAGTGGTCCTGGCAGAACCCAAACTGGGCATCAATGAGCAGGTTATTGGTGAGTAAGTGCCGCTTGATAGCACTGTTGATGACACCTTCCATCACTTTGCTGATGATTGAGAGTAGACTGCTGGGGTGGTAATTGGCCAGATTGGATTTGTCCTGCTTTTTGTGGACAGGACATACCTGGGCAGTTTTCCACATTGTCGGATAGATGCCAGTGTTGTAGCTGTACTGGAACAGCTTGGCTAGAGGCGCCGCTAGTTCTGGAGCATAAGTCTTCAGCATGATAGCCGGGGTGTTGTCGGGGCCCATAGCCTTTGCTGTATCCAGTGCACTCAGCCGTTTCTTGATATCACGTGGAGTGATCAACATTCTAAGATAATACTCTTGAGTAAATTTCACCAATCCCATATGCCCAGCAGGAATTCGCAATCACAAGGAGGGATGTCAGAGAATCAATTGGGTGCAGCGCTGTTTCCGACCAATCCTCCCTTTGAGTGCACTGCCCCCCTGGGAGTGCAGGATCAGTGAACTTACCATTCTGTTACAGTTCTAACTGACCCCTCAAGGTAATTGAGTAAAAATTCCAAGGTATCAGTCCAAGAGATCCTGAGGTAGATTTTTGTCTATACTGCCTGGGTGTAAAGCATTAAATTAATGGAAAGAAGGTCAGGTGGGCTCCAATACAGATTTGTGATCCTCCACAACTGAATTTCCTCTGTGCTCTGCTCAGGAAATGCTTGCTGCCCAGTTGGTGAAGACAAAAATCTCCTATCCTAAATTTTACAATGGTTTCAACAAACCTTCCTGTGTAGGACTCTATTCTTTTCTTTGTTTCTACATTAGTCTAAATGTACACAGACTGCCTATTATTTTACCACCAAGTACAACTGAAGCAACGATTCCACGTAACTCTGGTAAGGTCTTGTGTGTATTTAGTTCACAATTTTTTCTGCTATCATAAAGACATTGGGGGAAAATTGGGTCGCGCCCCCTTTGGGGCGCTAACTTCGCTGGCTGAAAAAATTAGCACCCCTGTGCCCAAAATTGAATGGTAGCACCCCAAGCAGGAGGCGGGGCGCCACTGTAAGCGTTCCCTCTTGAGGCACTCTCATTGAATATCGCGGCGCTACGTGCAGCAGCCCCACTCACGTCGGCACGTAGCGCCGTGGTACTACAGGCCACCCTCCCCTCATTAAAGGGGAGGGGCCTAGCGCAGTGCACACCGAGGCACTGCTGGACCACCGGGGAGCGGGGTGCCGGCAAAAGAGGAGGCGAGAGGGGGCAGGTGCTGGCAGGCGTCCCCCCAAAAAATGACCGCCCAGCACCTCCCTTTAATCTGCGCCGCCACGGCCGCTGAAATACCACCCTGACCCTGTCGACATATCGTCCGGCGGTAGGTCAGGGGGTGCGAGCGGGGTGCTGCGCACGGCGATGATATCATCACTGGAGGTGCAGCGCCGCGGGGTGCTACTGGCTACCACCGCCGCTAACCTCCCGCTGAATTTCGACACCTCGCCCGGGTGCTAGGTGCTTTGCGCCCCGTTAGCACCCCTCGGGAGGCGCAAAGCAACCAAAACTTTCACCTCATTCAGGTTTACGGAAATAAAAATGAAACTGATCTGCCTTTTTCATTTAGTGTTATGAACAGGACATTCATTAGCATCACTTATATAAGACAGAAAGCTCAGTTGCCACCTGTTCCATGGTGCTGTTTTTATAAAACACTCAGTTATGCAACCATACATGAATAAAAAGAAGGACAATTTAGGAGTTTCAGAAAAAATACTGTTCCATTACCAAAATAATGAATAATGAAAAGAGAATTCACGGTATGGATCTGTTGAAAAAAGACAAGCTGATGATATAATTTTATATTTTAAAAAAACAAGTGAAATATTTGCAGTTTCAGTCAACAGCAGGTTTGCTAAATTAGATGCAACCAAAAGTTCTCTATAATAGAATAACCTTTCAGCTTCTCCACAATTATTATTAGGGTGAAGTTGTCTTACAAGAAAAAAATAAAATCATTTAATCAAAATCAGTCAAAGTGTGTAAAATGTGGTTTCCACTAGTGATAGAAGGGTTAGGTTTTGGATTGGAAACATCACATCAGAAGTGTTCACATTGCCTTTGAAGAAGTCTGAGCTGTTCTAAACTGGAACCCAGGCTCATACATCTTATAAACGTGTGATTGATATGTGAAATGCCATTATCAAGGTTGCTCCCAGATACGTCACTCCTAATTAAATCAATTAGTAAATTAAGCCAGATAAAAAACGACTCCGGGATCAGGCAATATCAGATGATCAGATTCCGATCTGATTCCAAGGTGGAGCAGTCAGTGAGAACTGGAACATAATTCATACAAGCCCAAATGATCAAAGAACGATTATATTGCATCTTTATAAAAGACTTGGAAATCAAGCTGAAATGTCTGGACCTCATCGTACTATAGTTCGTCTTCTGCCAACGCATCCAGGTAATCAGAATCAGCATAAAGCAAAAACCCGGAAAATAAACTGTCAGTCCAGTTAGGATCAGAAAACAGACCATTTTGTTCATAATCAAAGATCTCCAGCCACACTTCATCTTCTGGATTCAGGTACATGACTATAGATCCTGAAGCTACATCGTGGTTCCCTGTATTAGCATCAAAGGTTTTTATGCGATACTCGCCGTTGTGCACCAGTGCAAGTGCAAGATGTTTATTAGCCAGTGTAATATCATAAGAGAAGTAATAAATCCCTGGAATGGCACATATAAACTTTCCAGAGGAAGAGGTGTAATGGCCACCCTCATTGAAAAGGATTTTATTAAATATAATGGGTGTTCTCTCTGCTGGGTAACTGGTAGTTATGCCAACAGAAAAGGCAGATTTGAGCACTAAACTCCCACATTTACAAACACCTGGTGGTCCGGGGTCTCCTTTTTGTCCTTTGTTTCCTCTTGGTCCAAAAGTTCCTGATGGTCCTATTTTTCCTTTTATGCCATTCTGTCCTCTGACTCCTGCTTTACCAACTGGTCCTTTATCTCCTTTGTCGCCCACATTTCCGCCACCTCCGATTTTCCCCCTGATCCCTGGGATAAATCACAATAATTAAAGTTACTGTGGTAAATTTTAAATAATTTACATTCAGAATTTACAATTAATCATCAAACTTTTTGTGCCAAATTCCAATAACAACAAACACTAACCAGTATAAAGAGGAATTCCTTTCCTTTCTGTATTTTTTACAATCTATTTATTCCCACTAGTAATCACCAGTCCAGAATTTAAGGGGCTAAATTGGATAAGGCCCGCAAACAGGTGAGGGGATCGCGATGTGCGATCTGCCTGTGTGCGTTGAAAGTAATGCAGGCAGCACGCAAAATTCATGCTGTCTGCTCATTAACATGATTGAAGTGCTGAGCCCAGCTCTGAACACGCTGCTGGTTGGCTCAGCACTCAGCAGGGGGCCCATATTGTGGGAAGTCTGCTCTGTATTTAAAGATTTCCTGCAGAGTTAAACGCTGTCTACACTTGTTAAAGGGGAGGTGCTTTGCAAAAGAAGTAGCTCATTCTGACTGGAGATAGGCAAAGGGGAAGTTAGCAATGTCACAACAGGGCAGAGAAAGGGAACCTTGGTTCTCAGACGCAGCATTGGAGGCCTTAGTGCAGGGGTCGATAGGAGGAGACAAGCCCTCTGCCCGCAGGAGGCCTTCCAGACAGACTGTACGGAGGCAGTGGGAGCAGATAACGGAAGCAGTCAGTGCCACCAATCTTTCCCCCAGGACCTGGATCTAATGTCAGAGAAGTTTAATGACCTCACACGAGTGGTCAAGGTCAGTGATGCATCTTCAAATGCCATATCCCACCAACTGCACCACTAGCCTCACACACTGCTCACTGCACCACACCCCCATCACTCACCTACCAACAATCTCTAGCAATCACAACTCATACCTCACAATCATAGCTTCACCTCCCCCTCACACACTTACCACTGTTGCAAGCCTCACACCCACACGTTCAGCCGTGCATGTTAAGGAGAGGGTGTTGATTGGAACGGCAGCGTCTAAAATGGCAGGTCGTGCGTCAAATCAGCTGACCGATGTCACAATCTGCCTACTTTGCATACTGCCAGCGCATGCACGTCCCGCCCTCACCAAGATGGCGACCAGCGTGGGCCGTGCCGGAAGAGGGCAGAAGCAAGGTGGCCGTCATTTTTTTCTAAAACCGGTCTTAACTGCCGGCACTAAGGTGCTGAATTTCACGGCCTTAATGTTTTATGTTAGTACGTAAAACCTGTTACTATAGCAGCTTTCATGTACATTGGAAGGATCCTCATTGAGGCTCTGCTGAATGTGACTTTTATTCCCATGCATAAGATATAGAGAGCTCATTCATGGGTAGGAATAAAACTTCTATTCAATGATTTTCTAATTAAATTATTAATTTGTTTTTTTTAAATTATTTATTTGTTGTAAAATTCCTTGTTTATGAAGTTCTATTGGGCACAGATACAAACATGAGGTTACTTTCATACTTAAACAAAAGCCAAATACTGTGGATGCTGGAAATCTGAAATAAAAACAGAAAATGCTGGTAACACTTAGCCAGTCAGGCAGCCTTTCTCTCTCCACAGATGCTGCCTGACCTGCTGAGCATTTCCAGCATTTTCTGTTTTTATTACTTTAATACTTCTTATATTCAAGTGAAATGGCTTTCACCTCCTGTCACTGGTGTTCAGGCATCACATTGAAAGATGTAACGTGAACCATTTTTGGGGCCAAATCTACTGTATTTTTATACAGTAACTGACGAAGGGTTTCGACCTGAAACGTTAACTCTGTTTCTCTCTCCACGGATGTTGCCTGGCCTGCTGAGTTTTTCCAGCGTTTTCTGTTGTTGTTTCAATTTTCCAGCATCCGCAGTATTTTGCTATCATACTGTATTTTTGTAATTAGTCATGCAGCTTATGATTTAAAAAAATAAATCTTAAGTATACTTGGTTACAATAGGAACCTAAAAAGGACTGTCTTTGTGTATTACATTCTTTTTTTTGGTTATTTTTTCTGATGAGAATGTTTCAGGTTTTATTCTATGTCGAGTGAGCCCTTTTTTTCCCTGATGCCCTTTTAGATTTCCAACACATGGATTTGAAGGAATGTTGCACACTTCTGTGAATTGTCTGATTAATATTTATTTAGTGAAGTAAAACAGCAAATATTACCTGAGGCCTTGTGAGCCACAGTGCATTAGTATTGAGATCAATACATGGATCAGGAACAAAATCAATTAATGTGTTGTCAAGTGATATTATACATTCTAACATAACATATTAAAATAAATAGGATTTGGAATCATCAATCATTTTATACAATTTGCATTTCACTCATGAAGATGACCTATGGAACTCACTTTTCTAGATTTAGTCATGTGCAATATTTCATTATCCCTTGTGTGCAATAATTTCTCAAATTGGCTGGGGAAGTAATCTGAATTTCCATTTTTTCCTTCAATTGGTGATCATTTTACTGATGCATAACACATGCAGTATTTCAATTTCATTATTAATGCAACACTGACTTCCAAAGTTTGAACATTTCAACTTTTTATTATTTTTGATGAGTTTTTGTACTTATCAAGGTGAGGGATGTCAGTTTCAGAAAATGTAACATGTTTCGATTTTTAATCACTCAATGTCAGCATCACGTACTTCCAAGTAACCAATAGCATGTGCCAGATGCAGAGTAAATGTTTCTGTTCCTCATACTTAGACATCATTGGGTTCTGAACAAGACTGCCAACTAATACAGAATTGTAGGGTATTTTCAGCGGGCATTTCCACGGTGCCTCTCGCCCTTCCAATCAGCCACTGTAACTTAGTAAACTGCGTTCTGCCGATCTTCTGCCAAAACTATGGTGGCCAATCAGGAGAACCCCCGAGGAAATGTACACCCTCTTTGTGCTTTGCACTATATATGGATTAGGACGACACAATTAGGCCAGATTTTGCTGAAAAAATAACGGTGTCTAAACGACGCACGCCATTATTAATACACAAATCGGCCAGCAACTTGTGGCGAGGAAGAGATACCCTGTGAATTGTGAATCACCACAAGTTGCTGGCTGATTTGCGCCGCTCCGTCGTTAGCCCAGAAAGTTAAGTCTTGTAATTAACAGTTTAAGTATCCTTTTAACAACGTGATAATTGTTAATGACAGCCAATCAAGCTTTCTTGCCTAGATATGTGGAGTCTCATTCCTTCAGGTTGTGAATTGTTTTAGGAGATTTAAAAAATGTCAAATTTTAGTTTCTTTTTCTTACTTTTCCTTTGTCTCTTTTTATCTCTCTCTAAATCCAATCTTCTGTTCCCTCTCTTTATTTCTCTTTCTGTACCTGATTTGACATTGAATTCACCCACTCTAATTCACCCTCCTTCTCAGTCCTTCCTCTGTTTATTTCTCAATCCTTTAATCTTATTGATTAAGGAGATACGCTGTTTGTCCCATTGTTCACCAAGGTCCCAGATGCCCTGTTGCCCTCGCTGCACCATTATTAGCTCGCGATTCCAGCAAACTTTGTGGGCAAAAAATTTTAACTAATGGGGCACGCCACAAGATGCCCTGCTTCAGCGAAATCTGGCCCAAATATGTTTACAGCTGCAAAAGATAGGAGATTTTTATCCCATAAAACAAAGGATTAATTCAGACCCTGAAAATGGTTTTCCCTATCTCCAGAAAAATACTCTTCTACCCACTCTAAAATGCCCACCTCTACAACTGAATTAAATAAATCCCATCATTCTGGGCTGGTTTAAAACCCAGGTCAAGGAGATTAAATAATAATGTGTAATCCTCCATATTGCAACTTTATAATTGATTAATTTACTCACTGTGGTGTTGCATTGTGTACAATAGTTTCTCTCATTTTTGGCTTACGCAGAAGTTCATAAAATACTTTAGTGTTACTTCCAGCATCTCTTGCATCGTCGCAGCCACTGCTTGGCACACGGAGCAGTTAGGAGGTCTATTCAAAAATAGTTTCTCACCTCCACCCTTAGCTACATATGATGATTACACTGAACACCAAAATGCTTCACAAATTCAAGTGAATTTGACTGGTTGTGACAGGGAGATTTTCTGCTTCAGCTGTTCTGGTCCATGTCAGGAGTACATTTTGTGAAATTGAGCACCTCCAGCTCTTGATTTTCCATCCATTCATTTTAATGCACAGTTTTCTAAGATGCACTCCTGAGCCTGGGACATTGGGTCTAAATTCAACATCATTGCGCCCGTTTTATGAGCGTAAAATGGGCGCAACAATGACAAATTTAGTGGGAAGGCCCGAGTCCGATTTGCGTGTGTGCCCGGGCCAATGTGGCTGGGTCTTTTTTAGGTGGCCATGATGGTCGCCTGAAATGAGCGCAGGCCTCACTTCAATACTTGTTCCCGAAATTGGTGAAAAGTAGTTGGAGCATGTGTTACTACTTTTTCAGCCTCTACAGTGACCTAACCAGCGGTCCTTCCACTGGAGGCCTTGGAAGAAGCCTGCAGGTAACTTACTTATTGTGGAGCCAAGAGGAGCAGGCCCACCTCCCGATCACCTTCACCCTCCCCCCACCCCCAGGATTCACCTGTGCAGATGACTGCTGAAATTTGAAAGGCTCACTGCAATTATGATTATGAGGCCTGAGGACAAATTTAGGATGGTCCTTGGGCCTCTCGTTCTGGTGCACTTTGGTTGCGCACCACACGGATCAAGCCTGGTTTCAAGCCCTGATGAATTTAGGCTCCATTATGCCTATTTATTTATCCCACATTTACTCTATTGTCAGTAATGCAGTTAAATCAAACAGAGAAAAACAGTACTGAAGGAAACATAAAAAATTAAAAAATCAAAAGAATTACTTTTAAAGAAAGAACTGTGGGAAAAGGAATTCATACAATAAAATATATTTTGAATTGAGCTGCACTTAAAGTTTGGAGAAAGGCAATCTAAGGTACTAAATTTGCACTTTACTTTGTAGCAGTGTAATAGGATTTCTAGTTGTACCCGCGGTAGGTTTCATAGATTGCCAAATAAAATAAAATATACGAGCACATATTGTAGCAATCAGGATCGCCGGATTAGTCAACTTTTCATTCTGGGCAAACAAAAGTGCGCAGTGAAGTGTGAAGTTGAATTTAAATATTAAAGAAGCCCTGTCTTCATAAAGATAGGCTAGTAGATAAAGGCACCAGCAGGCAACCTTTGACCATCAGGAGCGCCATTACAAATGTTATGTCTGTCTTGGATATTCTCTCAATGTTGGACACTCCTGTAAGTAGTCCAAGTGTCTTATATTCAGGAGTGTGCCAGTACTGCGCAACATCTAATTATACAATAGCATAGCCTAGGGTGTAACAATAGGATGTGCCCTCACATGTGCTTCTCCACTCTTGGCACACAAGCCTTACCGCTGGGCCTATGTCTGGATCTCTGCAATGCAGCTATTCTCAAAATTGTCTTTTTGAATACGTTAAATATTTATAGAGCTTTTGGAATTGCTGCGGTCAGAGCAACATAGACTGGACTGAACAAAACAGAAACAGGAACATAATAAGGGTAACAAAGAAAACCTCTTAAACAGCAGGGATTAATCAGCATCTGATTATCCTCCACAGACTTATAGAAGCAATTCCAATAGTATATAAAAGCTCAAAAGCTGTGCTGTTAAAGAAATTGTGCATTTCACAGCCTAGACACTGACTGAGTACTTCTAAAAACGGACTATTTATTACAACAAATTAGTCTCCAGATAGAAGAATTAATATCTATCCAAATGAGGAAATATCCAACCAATAATTTGTCACAAATGGTTCAACAATGTACACATAAAATAAATGTACTCGCAAATGCAGTTGCTGGGCAGTGTAGCTGTGGTACACACTTGAACACTAATGGACAATGTTACAGGCTAATGGATGTGTTCCACTAAGCTCCCAATCTAAGCTGCAGTACTGTGGAGAAGTGGACGAGTGGAGACCAAACATCTCCCTATAGGGGCAGAAAAAAAAATCAGATGGCGACTTTTAGCCAGGCTACTGTCATGTGCCTCCCTTTCACCATCCAGGCGATTGGACAAGCATACCATTGACAATGTCTTGGGAGCATTTGTGCCTTTCTGTCCTTGAGACCAGCGAGGGAACAACATTGCGGTGGGGGGACTTGGGTGATATTCTATGTTTTCAGAGGAGGGTACATTTGCTGAGAAGAAGGCTACAGCTGTTGTTAAGCCCAAATGTGGATTTTGAAAGGAAAAATAAGCAACTTGGTCTGGAAATTCCAAGGTTTGAGGCGGGACTCATGTCAGGTCTCAACTGAGGCCTTTCAAGGATGTAAAGAGATGACTTTCCTGCAACTGTAATTTAAAGGTTCGGTTCACATGGGTGGCATCCTAGCAGAGCTCTGATCCAGCCCATATTCATAAAATCATAGAATCATAGAATGGTTACAGCATGGAAGAAGGCCATTCGGCCCGTCGAGCCCGTGCCGACTCTCAGCTAGTCCCACTCCCCCGCCCTTTCCCCGCAATTTTATTTCCTTCAGATACTTATCCAACTCCCTTTTGAAAGATAATATTGAGTCTGTCTCCACCACCCTTTCAGGCAGTGCATTCCAGATCTTAACCACTCGCTGTGTTCTGCCAATCACCTTAAATCTGTGTCCTCTGGTTCTCAACCTTTCTGCCAATGGGAACAGTTTCTCTCTATCTACTCTGTCCAGACCCCTCATGATTTTGAACACCTCTATCAAATCTCCTCTCAATCTTCACTGCTCTAAGAAGAACAACCCCAGCTTCTCCAGTCTATCAACATAACTGAAGTCCCTCATTCCTGGAATCATTCTTGTAAATCTTTTCTGCACCCTCTCTAAGACCTTCACATCCTTTCTAAACTGCGGTACCTAGAACTGGACAGTGTCCTCCAGTTGAGGCCGAACCAGTGTTTTATACAGATTCATCATAACTTCCACACTTTGTAGGGCTGGATTTTGTCTTGGGGTCGGGTTGGGGTCATGTCATCCGCATTTCGTGTTCTCCACCCGCCTGAAATTGGATGTGGGAGATTGATGCAGTTTTCACTTAATTGGGCAATTGAGTTCCAGCATGTGGGAACCCATGAACCAATTAGTGGTTTCAGTCTGAAAGTCGCCTCTGATGATGTCATCATTGCAGGTCAGAGACTGCCTGGTCTCAGAGATTGCCTGGCCTTTGATGTGAGAGGACCTGGATGCAAAATGAGCAGCATCTCAGAGAGAGAGAGAGAGATTTTTTTTTTTACCTTCATCACATCTCTGTTGTAATAGTGGACCTGCAGCTGATAGTCAGCTATCCACTTGTGCTCCCGCCAGGTTTCACTGGCGTGTTTCACATGAGGCGTGCTTCACGTCAGAAAAGGGTTAAACTAGCTAAAACGTTTCAAAATGGCATTACAGAGCCAATTTAGGGCTTGTTAAGGGCTTTAATGGCCTCTCCCGCCTCTTGGAGGCGGGACGGAGTCGGGACCACCGCACATAATTTTATCAAAATTGCGTGGAGGCGGGTTGGAGGCGGGATGGGGTCGGGACCTCCGAATCTGCAACTTTAACCCCCCACACGCCTCCAAACCCGACTCCACGAGTCATTGAAAATCCAGCCCATGCCTCTATTTATGAAGCCCAGGGTGCCGTAAGCCTTTATAACTGTTTTCTCAACCTGCCCTGCCGCCTTCAACGATTTGTGAACACATACCCCCAGGTTGCTCTGTTCATGCACTCCCTTCAGGATTGTACCATTTAGTTTATATGTCCTCTCCTCATTCTTTCTACCAAAATGCATCACTTCACACTTTTCTGCGTTAAATTTCATCTGCCACGTGTCTGCCCATTTCACCAGCCTGTCTATGTCTTCCTGAAGTCTATCGCTCTCCTCCTCACTGTTCACTATACTTCAAAGTTTTGTGTCATCTGCAAATTTTGAAATTGTGCCCTGTACACCCATGTCCAAGTCATTAATATATATGAAGAAAAGCAGTGGTCCTGGAACCGACCCCTGGGGAACACCACTGTATACCTTCCTCCAGTCTGAAAAACAACCGTTCACCACTACTCTCTGTTTCCTGTCACTTAGCCAATTTTGTATCCATGCTGCCACTGTCCCTTTTATTCCATGGGCTTCAATTTTGCTGGCACGCCTATTAGGTGGCACTTTGTCGAACGCCTTTTGGAAATCCATGTATACTACGTCAACCGCATTACCCTCATCAACCCTCTCTGTTACCTCATCAAAAAACTCAATCAAGTTGGTTAAACACGATTTGCCTTTAACAAATCTGTGCTGGCTTTCCTTAATTAATCCACCCCTATCCAAGTGACGGTCGATTTTGTCCCTGATTACTGTTTCTAAAAGCTTCCCCACTACCGCGGTTAAACTGACTGGCCTGTAGTTGCTGGGTTTATCTTTACACCCTTTTTTGAACAATGGTGTAACATTTGCAATTCTCCAGTACTCTGGCACCACCCCCATATCTATGGAGTATTGGAATAATATGGCCAGTACCTCCGCGATTTCTGACATCAATTCCCTCGGCATCCGAGGATGCATCCCATCCACTCCTGGTGACTTATCTACTTTAAGTACAGCCAGCCTTTCTAATATCTCTTCTTTATCAATTTTTATCCTATCAAGTGTCTCTACTACATCCTCCTTCACTACGTCTATGGCAGCATCCTCTTCCTTGGTGAAGACAGATGCAAAGTACTCATTTAGTACCTCAGCTATACCCTCTGCCTCCATGCATAGGTCTCCTTTTTGGTCCCTAATCAGCCCCACCCCTCCTCTTACTACCCTTTTACTATTATATGCCTATAGAAGACTTTTGGATTCATGTTGGCTGCCATTCTATTCTCATACCCTCTCTTTGCCCCTCTTATTTTCTTTTTCACTTCTCCTCTGACTTTTCTATATATAACCTGATTCTCAGATATATTTGCAAACTGACATCTGTCATACGTGCTCTTTTTCTGCTTCATCATATTCTCTATCTGTTTCGTCATCCAGGGAGCTCTGATTTTAGTTGCCCTATCTTTCTCCCTCGTGGGAATGTACCTTGGCATTACCTGAGCTATTTCCTCTTTAAAGGCAGCCCATTGTTTCACTACAGTTTTGCCTGCCAATCTTTGATTCCAGTTTACCTGGGCCAGATCCATTCTCATCCCACTGAAATTAACCTTCCCCCAATTAAACATTTTGGGGTAAAAATTCACTTGGTTGCGCCTCCCGTTAGCGCCTTAAGAGGGCTGCTAATGGGGCGTTAAGCCGCTAACGCCCGGGCGCAGCGATGTTTGCGCCGCTCGAGAACTTAACTTGAGATTGTGCGGCGGCGCTAAAACTTACCGCTGCGACCACCTGCGCGCGCAGATTGTGACGTCATTCCATGGTGCAATGCCCTTGGGGCGCCCCGGAGCGGAAATTGAGTGGCGCCCCCTGCCTTACCGCCTGCCGCTTCCAACGACCGGAAGACTGGAACGCTATCAATCGGTGTGGGGCTGGGGGGGGGCGCTATTTAAAGGGGGCCTCTTCCTGTCTTTTTCTGTGGTCGACATTTATGCACCACTCGTTCTGAGAGAGAGAGAGAGATTCGGAGAGAGAGAGAGAGAGACTTCTACATTGACTCAACGCTTTGTGAGGTAGTTTTGCCTATTCATCCTAACTTTGTTGCTACTTTAGTTGCTGTACCTCATTACTTTTCTGGCAAAGAGAATATGGGGGCTGCAATGATTGGGGGCGTCGTCCTGCTCCAGCTGAATCGGAGGATACCAAGACGCAGACAGAGAGTGGCAATGATGGCCAGACGGAGGAGGGCCATCAGGCGCATGTACAGGAGAGCTTACCCTCCCAGGGTATATCGTGAACAGCTCTCCTACATCCATATGTCCGAGGAGCTGTGTTTGCGAAGGCTGCGATTCAGCAAGGAGGTGGTCACTGAGCTCTGCCACCTGCTGCAGCCAGATCTGCAGCCTCAGCTGAGGTCCAGGACGTCTCTGTCGGTGGCAGTGAAGGTCACAGTGGCTTTGAACTTCTACGCCACTGGCTCATTCCAAGCTGCTGTTGGGGACCTCGCCAATATCTCCCAGTTTGCGGTGCATCGCTGCATCCGGCAGGTCACCAATGCCCTCTTCAGAAGGAGACGAGACTTCATCTCTTTCCCTATGACCCCAGACAAGCAGCGTGACCGTGCTCTGGGCTTTGCGAGGGTAGCGGGCTTCCCCATGGTGCAGGGCGCCATTGACTGCACGCATGTGGCTTTGCGTGCTCCGCGAGAGAATGCAGAGGAATTCAGGAACAGAAAGGGGTTCCATTCCTTGAATGTGCAGTTGGTCTGTGACCACAGACAGGTGATACTCGCTGTCAATGCCCACTATCCGGGCAGCTGCCACGATGCTTTCATCCTGCGCCAGACTACTGTGGCAGAAGTTTTCGAGGCACCGCATCAGCCAGTTGGTTGGCTTCTGGGGGACAAGGGGTACGCATTGAGCACCTGGCTGATGACACCGCTCCGTACGCCAAACACCCCTGCTGAGCTGCGGTACAATGAAAGCCATCAAGTAACCAGGAACATTATTGAGCGCACAATCGGCGTGCTGAAACAACGGTTCCGCTGTCTGGACCATTCCGGAGGAGCCCTGCAGTACTCGCCTGAGCAAGTTTCGAACTTCGTAGTCGTGTGCTGCATGTTGCACAACATGGCAATCCTCAGGACCCAGCCAATGCCACCAGGCCTTGTAGCACCACCAGAGGAGGAGGAGGAAGAGGAGGAAGAGGACGAGGATGATGATCATCAGCAGCACCAAGGCAGGAGGGCGGCCCACAATGGTCAAACTGCAAGGGCCGTCCGTCAACGACTAATAGCAAGCCGCTTCTAGGGCCCTTGCCATTGCTACAAACACTAATCAACCCAGCACGCAACCCCTAAGCTGGCCAAGGCACCAATAATTCCAACCACCAGCCATGTATATTTTGAATACAGAAACTTATTTATTTTACAAACTCTGTGTGTGTCAATTCCTCATGACAAACTCATAGAAATAAACACAAAAAAACAGTCAATAACATAACTGGTTCTCACAACCTGGAGATAATGTCCAAAACACTAAACAAAAGTTGGACCATGAACCTCGGCCTTTAATAAAAAAATGACCAGCATTTTGTCACACCTCCTACTTTTTGCCCTTCGAGGGTGATCTCCTTCCCTTGCGCACTTCCCCCCTTCTAACCCTACTGCTCCTCCGTAATGGGACCTCAGTGGCTGCAGCAAGGCTGGTGGAAGGCTGCTGCTCGTCAGACCCTGACACTGCAGATGCCCCTGAAGGACGGCCTCGACCACTTCTGGGCCTGGAGGGCCCGGCTGCAGACTGCACCAACTCTGCATGGGCGGCAGCAGTCTGTCCTACAGGCGGTGGCAAGTGCAGTGGAGAAGTGACAGTGTTGGCAGCAGGAATGCTGTCATCGTGAGAGAGGCCAGCAACTCCCTGCTCGCCCGACACACTGGCACTCCCACGGGGCAGCACTTCAGCATCCGGAGCAATCTGCCGGAGAACAGATTGCTGGCCTGCTGCGGCGCGGTGACAGCCCCGGGGACATGTGCACGAACCATCGAGGTTGGCAGCAGTCTGTGCTCGCGTGGCCTCCATCTGAGTCTGTATGAGAGCAGTCAGAGGTGGGATCACGGCAGCCAGTGACTGAATTGCAGCACTAAGCATTAGTGTGGCATCCGCCTGTGCTACAGCGAAGTGCTCCACACTCCTTGCCAGTGACTCAATGCATTCGAGCACCCTTCCCACTGCACCCATGAGCTCAGTGTGCATGCCCACCGCCTGGGTGTTCATTTCTGCAATCAGCCGCTCCTCCTCTGCGTCCATTGCAGTAGGAGTGTCTGGCATACTCTCCCTCTGGGGAGAAGGCCCCCGTTCTTCCCTACCCCCCCCATGGCGTTGCTGCAGCCCGCTGGGTCCTGGAGCTTCACCATCATCAGCCCCTTCCCCCCTGCTCCCCTCCGGGGAAGGCGTGTTCCCAGTGTGGGCATGGGCTTCCTCGGGAGAGGGTGGCACTGATGCTCCGGCTTCCTCTTCCTCCTCAGCTGCAGCATCACTCCCAGTGGCAGCTTCAGGGCCCGTCTCCTCAGCTGGTGAATCACCATCTGAAAGCAGGGAGGTACAAGAGTGGCTTTAGCGTGAGGACAGGGTGGCAGTAAGGGAGGAATAAGTGCAGCGAGTTAGCAAGTTGGATTGAAAGTGTCAAAGGCTGGTGTTGTGAGGGACAAGTGGAAGGACAGAGGACAAAAAGGTGATGACCTTACCATTGCTGTCCACAACGGGGTCGGCGTCTCCAGTGGCGACGGGACCGATCACCCGGCTTGCCACAATCCTGTGGACGCGCTCCTCCAGATTGCTGAGGGGTTGCAGCTGAAGCCGCCCTCCACCTGTCCGTTGCTGCTGTCTCCTATTATGAGCCAGCTTAGCCTGCAAGAAAAAGGACAGCATCTGAGTAAATATACAGCCATGGTCTTGCCTGATGTGCCTCCCATAGGTGAATAGCCCTTACAATATACAGCCATGGTCTTGCCTGATGTGCCTCCCATAGGTGAATAGCCCTTACAATATACAGCCATGGTCTTGCCTGATGTGCCTCCCATAGGTGAATAGCCCTTACTGTATGCAAAGTGTGGAATGTGTGTGTGTGTTTGATGAAAGAGCCATAGGTGTTGGATGAGTGTTGTGCATTGGGGTTTTAAGACCCTCTGGCCATAGAGTGAGGTTGAGATGGAGGGATGGAGAGGTATTGAGAAAAAGCCACTCACCCTGACGACCCGAGTGAGGTCGTTGAACTTTTTGCGGCATTGAGTATGGGTCCTGGGCACCATGCTCCTGGAGGAGACGCTCTGAGCCACCTCCCTCCACACTCTTCTGAACTCGCGTGGCAAAGGCCTTCTGCCACTCTCAGGGAACAGCATACATCGTCTGCGCTCCACTGCGTCAACCAGAGCATCCAAGGCCCGCTCGGTGAAGCGATGAGCGCGTTCTCTCACCCTCTCCATGCTTGGCAGCAAAATGGATTACAGGTCTCTCCAGGCTGAGATTCAAGGCTGCAATGAGCAGGGTGTGGCTGGGGAGCAAGTGGCCCCCCCCGCTTTAAGAAGTGTCCGGCGCCAGTGTGTCTGTGTTCCCTCGCTAACTGGCAGCAGCTGTGCTGCGCTCGCGCGCTGAGTTAGCGCCTCATTCCTTGGCCTTTGCGCCTTAAGACAGGTGTGCAGCGCCTGCTTTAGCGCTCCACTCACCTCCCGGGGCGGTAAAAGTGAAGTTTCCTGTCAGTGCCGATAATTAGCGCCAGGCGCTAATATTTGCGTCCGGACGATATTTGCGCCCCAAATGGGGCGCGACCTAATTTCTACCCCTTTTACTCTAGATTGTTCCCTGTCCATTTCCATAGCTAATCTAAACCTTATGATATTATGATCACTGTTCCCTAAATGTTCACCTACTGACAGTTGCTCCACTTGACCTACCTCATTCCCCAGAACCAGATCCAGCAATGCCTCCTCCCTCGTCAGGCCAGAAACATACTGATCAAGAAAGTTCTCCTGAACACATAGAAACATAGGAGCAGGAGTAGGCCATTCGGCCCCTCGAGCCTGCTCTGCCATTCGATGAGATCATGGCTGATCATCCAAACTCAGTACCCTGTACCTGCCTTCTCCCCATATCCCTTGATACCTTTAGCTTTAAGAAATATATCTAACTCATTCTTGAATATATTTAATGACTTGGCCTCAACTACCTTCTGTGGTAGAGAATTCCATAGGTTCACCACTCTCTGGGTGAAGAAATTCTTCCTCAGTTCTGTCCTAAATGGCTTAGACCTTATCCTTAGATTATGACCCCTGGTTCTGGACTCTCCGACCATCGGGAACATTCTTCCTGCATCTAGTTTGTCCAGACCTGTCAGAATTTTATATGTTTCGATGAGATCCCCTCTCATTCTTCTATACTCCAGCGAGTATAAGCCCAATCGACCCAATCTCTCCTCATATGTCATTCCTGCCATCCCAGGTATCAGCCTTGTGAATCTTCGCTGAACTCCTTCCATGGCAAGAACATCCTTCCTCAGATAACACACTTCAAAAATTCTTCCCCTTCTCTGCTCTTTACACTATTACTATCCCAGTCTATATTAGGATAGTTGAAGTCCCCCATTATTATTACTCTATAGTTCTTGCACCTCTCTGTAATTTCTCTTCAAATTTGCTCCTCCATACCTTTCCCACTATTTGGTGGTCTATAGAATACACCTAATAGTGTAATGGCACCTCTATTAATTCTTCCAGCTCCTTCCCCATTTAAATATAGCTCAGTTGGTAGCACACTCGCCTTTGAGTCAGAAAGTTGTGGGTTCAAGTCCCACTCCATGAGACTTAAGCACAAAAATCTGACGCGCCAGTGCAGTTCTCTAAGGGAATACTGCAATGTCATAGGTGCTGTCTTTCAGATGAGACCTGTCAGGTGGACGTAAAAGATCTCATGCCATTATTTTGAAGAAAAGCAGGGGAGTTATCCCCAGTGTCCTGGCCAATATTTATCCCTCAATCAGCATCACAAAAACAGATTATCTGGTTATTAGCACATTGCTGTTCGTGGGAGCTTGCTGTGCACAAATTGGCTACCGCGTATCCTACATTACAACAGTGACTACACTTCAAAAGTACTTCATTGGCTGTAAAGAATCTTGGGACATCCTGAGTTCGTGAAAGACAATGGGCCGAAAATTGATCCCGGGACGCGAGAGTACGCACTGCATACTCTCGCGTATTCCCACTCCAATTGCCGGTTTTCTGCATGCCCTGCGCATGCGCTGAAAACCGGCAATTGCTCTTCCGAAAAGGGGGCGGGGCCGGAGTGCATCGCGTGCGCGCTACAGGCTGCGCGCACGCTGTGCACTTCATGCTTTGGACGCGCAGGTAAGTACTGAAGATTTTGGAAATGTAAAAAGGAGGAGTAAGACCCGCTTTTAAGAAGGTAAGTAGTGAATTAAGTATTTTTTTGAATTTTTTTTTACAGGTATATCTTTTTTATAGACTTTAAAGACAGGTAAGTTTATTTTTATAACTTTTTAAAAGATTTTAAATTTTTTCAAAAATTTAATTTTTTATTTAAAATGGTTAATTTAATTAACTATACTTATTTTATTAATGTGATGGGTTTTTTTTTAAATTTAATTGAGGTTTAGCTGTTATTTTGGGGGGGTGTAAGATTCATAAGTCTCTCAGCCATGCTGTGAGACTTATGAATGGAAGATGGTGTGCTGCCATTGGCTCTAACTGAGTCACGTGATCCCACAGCTCGCACGAATTAACTGCGCCGCTGGGATACGCAAGCCCAGCACAGCTGATGTCTGGAACATCAATTTCGTGCGAGCTGGATCAGAAAAAGCATAAGCGAGGTGAGACATCGCGGGAAAGGCTTACCCCCGCGGGAACAGAGCGAGATCAATTTCTGGGCCATTATATAAATGTAAGTCTTTCTTTCTTTTCTGTATGTGATGCGCATGCGCGAAAACCCGGAGCTTGCGATCTGTCAAGTATCAGCTTGACATCGCTGACATCGTTCCCATTCACAGGAAATGGACATTCGCTGGTGCAGAGTCGGGTTATTTGCAAGGCCTTCTTTTACCAGCATAAGGGTTTAAAAAAATATTAAAATAAATTAAAAAAATGATTTAAACATACAAAAACCTTTAAAATTAGTTCAGGTTATTTTTAGCCCCTTGAAAATTGTTTAAATATATTTTTCAAAAATTAAATTTTTGTTTTAAATGTTTAATTAAATTGTATTTTAATTAATTTTGAACATGTGATGATTTATTTTTATTTCAGTGCTGTGACAGTGTGTTTTTTAGGTTTATTCCTATTATGCTTATGGGGATTCCGTACGTAAATGGAATCCCCGTAAGTATAATGGGAATCTCCCTTTGTGATTAGTTGGGCTGGCCCATGTGATCCCAGGGACGCTTGCGAGCCACATTCGCCCCTGAGATCCAATGGGCCTTTAGGCAGCCGTACGCCTGCAGGCCCAGGAGCGCGAGTCTTTGAAGGTCCGGAGACACCAGGTAGGTGCGGAGTTTACTTGCGTTTCAGAGGCATTCGCCCATGAGAAGCCTCCGACCGCAATTTCCAGCCCATTATGTTGATTAACATAAGCAAGTTATGATGATTCTCCCATATATGTGATCAGTTATGAAATCATTGATTTACCATTATGCTCTCCGTTTATCCCACAGATATGATATAAAACATGCTGGGCTAAAAATGTTATTGTTCCCGAAAATGGGCGTGTGGATCGTGATCTACGATCAACCTGCGCCCGTTCATTCCGATGCAGGCAGCACACAAACTTTGTTCTGCCTGGTAATTTACATGATTGCAGCATGCAGCCCAACGCTGAATGCGCTGCTGCGTGGCTGAACGCTCAACAGGGGGCCCAAGTTCGTGCAAGACTAGCACCAGTTAAAGCTAGCCTGCACTTCTTAAAAGCCAGCCTGTACCTCTTAAATGGGAGGTACAGCTTGATGACAGCAGGTGCTGGAAGTCATTCCAGAAGTGAGTTTGACCTGGCAAAGAAACAGGAATGGCACAACATGCCAGAGAGCGGGCTCCAAGGATCTCCGACGCAGCACTGGCGGCCTTAGTGCAGGAGGTGGACAGGAGGGCAACTCCATTAGCACACTTGTGGACCCAGCCATGATGCAGTGTCTGATGGCCAATGTCTCAGCTTCCATTGCAGCACAAACAGAAGCCACCCAACATCTGGGTGCTGCAGTGGAAGCTCAGACTGAAGTCATGCAAGTTCAGCTTGCTGCCATGCAAGCACAAACTGCTGCCAGCATGGCTGCAGTTACTAGTATTGAAAGGGGCTTGCAGAGTGTCACAGCAGTCCAGCAATCAGTCCTCCAACAAATCACTAGGATTGCTGAGGCGCCAGCCCGGAGGAGTGGCAATGGCTCCGTGGAGCACGAACCTGCTGTCCTCTCAGGATGACAGCATTCGTGGTACCACCACTGCCACTCAGCCAGTGCCATTGCTGTTGCCCGTCAGCAGCCAGCCCAGACTGCAGCTGCCCATGCCGAGGTGGTGCAGTCCAAAGCTGGGCCTGCTAGCTCCAGAGCTGCTCGAGGTCATCCTGCAAGGCCATCTGCAGATGGTACAGTGAACTGCTGCAGAATGAAACTTGGCTGCTGCCAAGATACCGAGCATTGACCTGCAGGATGCACTGAGTATGGTCGCACACCAGCTGGACATTGAGGGAGTGGAATCCTTTCCGATTGTGGTACATCTTTGAGGCCTAAAAATTTGGTTGCTTTGTGCCTCCCGTTAGCGCCCTAAGAGGGTGGTAACGGGGCGCAAAACAAGTAGCGCCTGGGCGTGGCGCTGCCAACGCCTCCTGCAAAATTCAGTGGGAGGGTAGTGGCGGTGGTAACTGTTAACATTACACGGCGCTGTGCCGCCGGTGATGACATCATCGCCATGCGCAGCGACCCGCTCGCGCCCCGGCCGCGATCTTCGGTAGCGCCCCCTGACTTACCGCCGGATGCTATGTCCGACAGGGTCTAGGGGGCCTACCTGTGGCCGGGGCGGCGCAAATTAAAGGGGAGCTGCCGGGCGGCCATTTTTGTTGCTGGCCGCCTGCCAGCACCTGCTCCCTCTGCCGTCTCCGGCCTCCTCTGCAGCACCCCCGTGGAGTGCCGGCTGCGCTCTCTGAGCCCGGCACTTCTCTTGAGTGCCGGGCTCTTTTGCCAGCACTCCGATCCCTGATGGCCCAGCTGGGCCCTGGGTCGTGCTGCGCTAGGCCCCTCCCCTTTAATATTCACTCGCAGCGCCCCAAGAGGGAGGCAGGGTGCTTCCAGTAGTGCCCCGCCTCCCTCTTGGGGCGCCACCGGTGAATTTCGGCCATGGGGGCACTAATTTTTTCGGGGCGCAAACCAATTTTTCCCCCTGAGTTCAATGCGGTGCCCGCACGCAACGTATGTGCAGTCAATGGCACCCTGCACCATGGGAAAGCCTGCTATCCTGGCAAAGCCACATGCGCACTCCGCCTGCTTCCCTCTGGCAAGAAAGAATGAAATGTAATCACCTCTATTTGCATACCGCGCCTCAGTGACCTCCCTTTTGCACCGGTGAATGGCGAACTGTGAGATATTGCAAAAGTCGCCTGCTCCATGCTGGAAGGAGCCTAACACATAAAAATTCATGGCCGTGCTCACCTTTACAGCCACTGGCAATGCCGTCCACGCCCTGCTCCGAGGCTGCAGGTCTGCCTGCAACAGGTGGAAGATTTCAGTGAACTCCTCCTGAGTGAAGCGGAGATGTCGCCTGCACTATTCCTCGCTCAGGTTGAGGTAGGAGATGTGCTCCCAGAAAACCCTGGGAGGATATGGCCTCCTGCTGAGAGCCCTTCTCCCCCTTCCTCCTCATCCCTCTTTTAGCAGGTTGTCCTCCTCTGTGTCGCCTCTGCTCATTCTCCCGATCATGCTGCCGGCCAAGGGGGACACAAACTACAGCACCCATGTCTGGTCTGAGCAGAAGCCTTGAAGTAACCTGCCACACCACTCCCTTGAGACTTCAGCAACTTCAAATAAGACACCAAATCAAGAAACATCTCTACAAACTCACCAAGAGCCAGTAGAAATCAATCAGCAACTAACCTGAAACTCCTGTAAGTAGGGCTAGTGGGGTTCCTTCCCACTGCTGAACGCATGTTCAGCTATGGGAGGTTAAGAGAGGGCACTAGTTCCAGCATTGAGGTCGATAATGGCAACGCTGGGGTCAAATCAGCGTTGCATGCTGATTGACGTCACAATCTGCGAACTCTGCATACTTCCGGCGCACGCTCCCTGCACCGACGCAAATGACCTCACCAAAATGGCGTCCAGCGCAGCCGGCACCAGAAGTGCGTGCGCATGGCGCGAACACCATTTTTGACACAAAACAGCGCTACGGAGCCCAATTTCTAGGCCGCTATTCCAATAAATTATATTTAAATTTGATATTGTTTCAGAATCCATCAGTGATAATTAAAGTTAGAAATTAGGGGCGGATACAGCCCCCAAATAAATATATTTTATTAAGCTCACATTCCTGATGACATTTGGAACTTGTTGCAACTTATCCACCTACAAACCCACAGAGAATCCACATACATGCAAAAGCTGACTGTCCGGCCATTCGTGTGTTGTGTTCTGCTCTAGGGCGGGTTCTAACTCAAATCTCACACATGAGATTCTTGAGCCACTTACTAGGGAAGAGTAGCTAGCAAAAGCTGACCAACAGCTTCAAAAAACTGACAACCTAAAAGCATCCCAGAATTTAGGAATGTGATAGGTATAAAGAATTTGCACTTATGTAGTGCTTTTCATATCCTCAGGACATTCCATAGCGTTTGCATCAATTAATTACTTTTGAAATTTGTCACTGTTGTTTTGCAGGCACATTTGCACGCAGCAAGGTCCCACGAACAGCAATAAAAGAAATGACCAGATAATTTGTTTTTGGTGGTGTTGGTTGAGTGATAAATCTTGGTCAGGGTAGCGGTGCTAATGCCCATAACGTTCCTCAGTGGAGGGGGAGGGCCTAGAAGCGGCCTTCTCGCCTTCTGGTCTGGCCCCCACTCACTTAGCTGTGCATTCAAAGATCTGCAGAGAAGTCCTTGGGGGTCGAATTGTGGAGAGGCCTGTGCAAGCGCTCTCAGTGTGCACTGGCCCCCACAGCAGAAAAAAACATTTTGACAACAAAATGCATTTGCTTTCCTCCTCCCACTGCGGCATATTCCTGTCTGGAACGGCTCCTCAGAGAAGGTCAGGGAGCCCACCTCCAGCATGCACAGGAAAACTGGCACGATGTGGCCAGAAAGCTTAGGCCTATTTTTATATTTCAGAAGATAATTAATATAAGGGGGCATAATGAGCAAATTGCTATAATTTGGTATAGAATTGAGTGATGACTATTGGTCTGAATATGAATCGATCAAATGGAACAAGTTTGAACAGTTCTTTCTAATGTTGCTCAACTTTATTGAATTACATGAAACTTCAGTGTATCTTTTTGCTTGTAAAATTTGATGTGTTGACTTTAATTCAGCTTTCAACTTAAAAAAACACATGCTTAACCTTTAACATACTTATTCATCTGCACTATAATGTTTATCACCAGCTGGACAAAGCTGTCTGCAGTTTTTGGAATTCCCTTACAGAGCCCCTGACTGAGTTCAGCGACTGGAGGGTCTGAAGTCAAAAAGCACTCAACGGTATATTAACGACAGACGGGTGAAAAGTGTCAATATGACTTGTCACATGGTCTTTCAAGAGACAGAGGTATTGTGGGTGAGAATTTTATCCAAAAAAAAGTGAGACAGATCGCAAATCTGGGGCTGGGTTACAAAGGGGTAGAAGTTATACTACAGTTATACAGAGCTCTAGTTAGACCGCATCTGAACTACTGCATTCAGTTCTGGGCATCACATTCAGGAAGGATACATTGTCCTTGGAGCGGGTGCAGCGCAGATTCACCAGAATGACCCGGGGCTAAAAGGGTTAAATTATGAAGCGAGGTTGCATAGACTAGGCTTGTATTTCCTTGAGTATAGAAGATTAATGTGGGGTTGTGGGCGGGGGGGGGGGGGGGGGGGGGGGGGGATCTAATTGCGGTGTTTAAGATGATTAAAGGATTTGATAGGGTAGATGCAGAGGAACTATTTCCTCTGGTGGGGGAGTCCAGAACAAGGGGGCATAACCTTAAAATTAGAGCTAGGCCATTTAGCGTGATGTCAGAAAACACTTATTCACACAAAGGGTTGCAGAAATCTGGAACTCACTCCCCAAAAAAGCTGTTGAGGCTCAGTCAATTGAAAATTTCAAAACTGAGATTGGTAGATTTTTGTTAGGCAAGGGTAATAAGGGATATGGAATGAGGGCAGCTAAATGGAGTTAGGATACAGATCAGCCATGATCTAATTGAATGGCAGAACAGGTTCAAGGGAATGAATGGCCTACTTCTGTTCCTATGTCACCTTGGTGAGAAATGTCAGAAGCGATGGCAGGTGGTGGGTGGCAGGAAGCCACCAAATGGGTCCCCACCTAATGCTCCTCCCACACCCACCCCAGATCCACCCAAAAAACGTTTTTGCTGAGCACATTTCCATAGCTGAGAGGTTGGTCTGTTTCACATTCATAGTGCAGATTGGTTACAGCTTGAGATGTTTTCATAGTAAGTTCAATAAAAAAGTTCAAATTAGGGGCATTCATATTAAAGGGAAATACAATAATCTGGTACAGATGAAGCACATATTGAGAAAAAATTGGGAAGGGGATTTATTTAAGGTTAAATAAATAAACTTTGTGACAATGCTGCTAGGGAGTAGCACAGAGCAAGCACCAGAGAGAGGGACAGAGAGTGACACAGAGCAAACACCAGAGAGAGGGACAGAGAGTGACACAGAGCAAACACCAGAGAGAGGGACAGAGAGTGACACAGAGCAAGCACCAGAGAGAGGGACAGAGAGTGACACAGAGCAAACACCAGAGAGAGGAACAGAGAGTGACACAGAGCAAGCACCAGAGAGAGGGACAGAGAGTGACACAGAGCAAGCACCAGAGAGAGGGACAGAGAGTGACACAGAGCAAACACCAGAGAGAGGGACAGAGAGTGACACAGAGCAAGCACCAGAGAAAAAGGAATATTGATCAAAAACATAAAGTGACATAATTTTTGATCCTTATAAACCAGTACGAAATGGGTAGCGTGCCTTGAATGCACATCCAAGGACATTGGCCCAAAGTTTGCTGGAAATTGGTCCTATCTCCATAACACCAGAGAGCTGTGGCTACCAAATAGGTGCCTTGATGCAGCTCGTTGGTTGGGGCAATGGGAAATTCCATTAAAATTTAATGCATTGGAGAAAGTGGGTAAATGTAAGCATGTATAGGTTTTATTCATGGGGAACATCATTAAATGTGTGAAAGTTGCTCTCAGATTTCACTAAGTATTTCAGCAGAATTTACCAAATTTTCCTTCAGATTTCCACTGACCCATGCCATTTTTAGGTGTTAAGTAACTGTATTGTGATTGATATATTGCAAATGTCATTTATCATTATTTCTAATATGGCTGATTTGGTAAGACAATTATATTGCTACAATAGCTAACATAAAAAGAAATGTAAATGCTGTACCTGATGCCCCTTTTTCACCCTTTTCACCCTGTCTGCCATCTCTCCCATCTCTGCCTGGAAGGCCGATGTGTCCATGAGGCCCAGGGGTTCCATTTGCTCCGGATGGCCCTGGTGGTCCAGGTAAGCCTGGTACACTGCATATTAATTTGGAGAAATTACTGGTGTATCTTCGTTCTCCCTTGAGTTTGTTGAGAAGAGGTTGGCCAGCTATACAGTACACAAAGGCTGCCAGGTAAAGCAAGGCAAACATCTTGAGATCTATAAAAAAAAAGGCAATTAATATACAGTGCGCTTTAATATAGCTTGATAATGACACATGAATCGTTCATGCATATACATAACCTGAAATAGTGCTCACTGCTGCCGACCGATGTCAAATGTACCAGAGATGGATCAAGTGATGAAGTAATAACATCACAAGTAAACAGAAGAGGAGTCCCTAATAGCATTCTGAAGTGAAAACTGAACGTTCGCTTTTTTTAAGCAGCTGTTGATTGGTTGAGTGCAGTACTTTATTTTAAATCTAGTCAAAAAAGTAGAATAATAATTGTCCTCTAATTTTCTGGTCACAAAATTTTGCCTCAGGGGTTCAAGAAATTCACAGGAATAGTCTGAAACTTTTAAATAACCATTATATCTAACAAATAGACATCCTTTCCTTCCCAACTGTGAACCAAGGCCTTCCTGTGTTCCTGCCCTGGCAAATTTAAAAGTCTTGTTTTGGTTTTATTTTATCTATCATATTAAATATCTCAGATACCTTTACAAAGGGGTGTTTCAGTGAGGCCACCTAGTAGTGTATCACATGTGGGTGACATGTTAAAAATTTCAATACAAAACACTAAATTAAAAAAATATACATAAAGCACTCCTCCCCTCTCCATGCTATGTTACCAAATAATTATGAATTTTCCATTGCTGTCCATTTCAGGCATGGACTGAAGGAGGGTGAGTCAGTGGAGCATCAGGGCTAGATTCATAGGACTGCTGAGCCATATATGACCCACTAGCCATTGTTTGAGTACTTTAACTCTATCAGCTCATCTCTCTTTTTGAGGCTGAAGACTCCCAAGTATATCAAGTCATTTCTTACAGCTTTTTCTCTGACACTAAGGGCTGAATTTTTACCTTTGAGTTGGGTCGGGTGCATTGGGGCTGCGTAGCGGGTCATTATCCTGAACTTTCCATCAGCGTGCTCCGCAGTGTGTGTTTAACGTAACTACATCAACTGACTGAGTCATGCGAGTTTCCCAGTCAATTAACTGGAGCATGTCTGATGACGTCACGGATGACGCGCCTTCAGCTCACCTATTTAAAGGAGCCTTGCACACATCAGAGTTGAAAATTGTTGGAGGTGGTTTTGAGGTTGTTATGAGAAGTGGCTGTTGCTGTTATATAGTTCCAATATTTGACTGTGAAGGTTTAAGTATTTATAACCAAGGATGCATGCTCAGTGCCAGAAGGCTGCGCCTAGGTTTTCTGATTCCTCCCTGGAAATCCTGCTCCAGGGAGTGAGAGCACGCAAGGAGGACCTCTTCCCTGGTGATGGCAGGAAGAAGCCAGCCGCTGAAACAAGGAGGGCATGGCTGGAAATCGCCCATGAAGTGAGCAGCAGGGGTGTTGTGAGCCGCTCCTGGATCCAGATTTAATGACCTCATGAGGTAAGGAAAGGTGAGTGCAATGCCACATTCAACTACATCCTGATGTGCGTGTCACCCCAACCCCATCACTCTGCCTTCCCAAGCCTAATCCTGCACATCACTCCTCACACCAACCTACCTTGCAGGTGGACCCATCCCTCACTGTCTATACACCTACACTATCGAGAGAAATAAAAACAGACTGTAAAAGCTTCTATAGGTATGTAAAAATGAAAAGATTAGTGAGAGTAAAGGTGGGTCCCTTACAGGCTGAGACAGGAGAAATTATAATGGGGAACAAGAAAATGGCTGAGAAATTAAACAAATACTTTGGGCAGAATTTTCATTGACCCGTGGAGGCGGGTTTGGAGGCATGTGGGGGGTTAAAATTGCGAAAACTGGCGGGTGGGCACAAGCCCGCCTCCATGCAATTTTCATTAAATCGTGTCTGCTGGTCCCGACTCTGTCCCGCCTCCAAGAGGCGGAATAGGCCGTTAAGGCCCTTAACAAGCACTAAATTGCCTCTATAATGCCATTTTGAAAGGCCTTTGTGATTTTAACCCTTTTTCCACATGAAGCACGCCTGTTCTGAACCACGAATGTGAAACCTGGTGGTAGCACATTTGGATTGCTGACTATCAGCTGCAGGTCCACTATTACAACAGAGATTTGATGAATCAGCGTGGTGGTGGTGGTGGTGGTAAAATATCTGGTAGCAGACTTAGGGCTCCTGCTGCTCATTTTGCCTCCAGGTCCTCTCACAGCAAAGGCCAGGCAGTCTTTGCAGACCTTCAATGCAGCAGCAATGATGACATCATCAGAGGCGACTTTCAGACTGAAAACACTAATTGGGTCATGGGTTCCCACATGCTGGAACTCAATTGCCCAATTAAGTGAAAATCGCATCAATTGGAGTCGGGTGGATAAAACGAAAAGTGGATGACACGACCCCAGCCCGCCCCAGTATCAAAATGCAACCCTTTGGGCTGGATTTTGTCTTGGGGTCGGGTTGGGGTCATGTAATCCGCATTTCGTGTTTCCCCCCCGACTCCAGATTAATGTGGATGCCTGATGCAATTTTCACTTAATTGGGCAATTGAGTTGGAGCATGTGGGAACCCATGAACTAATTAGTGTTTTCAGTCTGAAAGTTGCCTCTGATGATGTCATCATTGCTGACTGCCTAGTCTCAGAGACTGTTGGTGAGAGAGGACCTGCCTGGCTTTTGATGTGAGTGGACCTGGATTGGGTGTGTGAGAGAGAGACAGAGAGAGAGAGAGAGAGAGAGAGATTTTGCCAAGCAAGTCCTCCCAGGCAGTCTCTGAAGACATTCAATGCAGCAGCATCAGAGGCGACGTTCAGACCTAATACTACTACTTTCATCACATCTCCGTTGTAATAGTGGACCTGCAGCCGATAGTCAGCTATCCACTTGTGCTCCCGCCAGGTTTCACTGGAGTGTTTCACACCAGGCGTGCTTCACGTCAGAAGAGGGTTAAACTAGCTACAGCGTTTCAAAATGGCATTACACAGCCAATTTAGAGCTTGTTAAGGGCTTTAATGGCCTCTCCCGCCTCTTGAAGGCGGGACGGAGTCGGGAACCCCGCGACTGATTATGTCAAAATTGCGTGGAGGCGGGATGGAGTCGGGATGGGGTCGGAAACCCCGACCCCGCAAATTTAACCCCCCACACGCCTCCAAACCCGACTCCATGGGTCATTCAAAATCCAGCCCTTTGTGTCTGTCTTCACGGAAGAAGACGCAAAAAACTTCCCGGAAATAGTGGAGAACCAAGGGTCTAGCGAGAATGAAGAACTGAAAGAAATTAGTATTAGTAAAAAAATAGTACTGGAGAAATTAATGGGACTGAAAGCCAATAAAGCTCCTGGACCTGATGGCCTACATCCTAGGGTTTTGAAAGAGGTGGCTATAGAGATAGTGGATGCATTGGTTGTCATTTTCCAAAATTCCATAGATTCTAGAACAGAGTTTTTTGAGGTTGTAACTAGCAGAATAGGGCTCATGGGATTGGGGGTAATATATTAGCATGGATTGAGGATTGGTTAACGGACAGAAAACAGAGAGTAGGAATAAACGGGTCATTTTCAGGTTGGCAGGCTGTAACTAGTGGGGTACCACAAGGATCAGTGCTTGGGCCTCAGCTATTCACAATCTATATCAATGATTTGGATGAGGGAACCAAATGTAATATGTTGAAGTTTGCTGATGATACAAAGCTGTGTGGGAATGTAAGTTGTGAGGAGGATGCAAGGAGGCTTCAAGGGGATATAGACAGGCTAAGTTAATGGGCAAGAACATGGCAAATGGAATATAATGTGGAGAAATGTGAAGTTATCCACTTTGGTAGGAAAAATAGAAAAGCAGATTATTTTTTAAATGGTGAGAGATTGGGAAATGTTGTTGTTCAGAGGGACCTGGGTGTCCTTGTGAAAGGATTATTACTAGTCCTAGCCCTTTTTGGGCTACCCCGGATCAAGCGTATTCCCCAGACGTTCACCTTCAACTAAAGTTAGAGGTAGCCGAATCCTGAAGATGCTTAATTGGGTCTAAAGGTCCAGACTATCTCTCCCTAAAGGAAAGGAATGACCTGAAGATGTTACTGTCCTCCAGATAGCACTTTTAATAAGTTTAGCTAGACTGTAACCTTCCGGATATTATGAGGGTCCAGAAAACTCCCCCAGAATTCTGCAACTCCTCACCACAGAGTGTACAGAGATTGAGTTTGCGAGTTTGATACAGAAGTACTATTTGAGACAATTCTAAAAATATATAGATTTATTAAAGAACCGACATGTAATTACAGTTGGTGATTCAATCGCAACTTTAACAATTCCAAAAACAGAAAACTTACAATTCTTATAAGAGATCCTTATTCTCAAATCTTAACTTCGTACATTTTTACATTTCTTAGTCTATTCCAGAATATCCACCAAAATCAAATACCTTTGATCCCCGAGACTTAAAGAGTTGAAAACTTACAGAGATTGCCTCTGAAGCTGAGAATTGCTTTGCCCCTTCCAGCGAATTCTGTCCTCCTATTTGAAAGTTCTATATTTATACTCTTTCTCAGTGGTATATCCTTTGAAGTTTTCTGCTGCTGTAAGCTAATTATCTCTAGTCATTTTTCTGTTGACCCCTTCTATTCTTACAGTTAGTTCAGCTTGTAGCTTTCAGACTTGTGTCTCTACCTTTAGGTGTTCAAAACTTATAAAAAATGGTTGTAACAGATGTATCTAATTGATGTCATTCTCACGAAGGTCTTCTATTCAATTCTTAAGTCACCTTAGCTGGTTGTAAGCAGACTTCATGTCTCCTAGGTGTTCCAAGTTCAGCACAAAAACAATGTGATGGCTGTGGTTCTATTGATGTCATATTTATGAAAGTCTTCTGTTTGTATCTTTTTACAACATGTAAATTAAAAACACTTCAACCAGGTACACCATTGTCTTCTTAGCTACTTCAGTTGGTTGCAACACATAATCGTGTCTCCTGTTTCATTTGATGTTATATTTACGAAGGCATATGTTTCTTTAATTTATGTGATTCATTTCGAAGTGCTGGTTTAAAACACTTTAACCAGGTATGGTATTGTCTTTTTTCCAAGGCTTCAGACTTTCTGGAAGCCCTAACCCTCTGCTTCAACAGGGCTATTGTTTCAGTGTCAACAACTTATCTGATCTCAAAAGCTTGTATGTTGTTTACAGCTTTAGATTGTCAAGGCTTTCAGATTTTCAAACCTAGTATGTCATGTTTTAAAGTCAGAATTCTTTCATAGGATGGTGTATTTTTCTGAATATGGCTATTCCTTCACACTTGTACATAAATCACTGAAAGTTAACATGCAGGTACAGCAAGCAATTAGGAAAGCAAATGGTATGTTGGCCTTTATTACAAGAGGATTTGAGTATAAGAGTAAAGGGGGGAAAAATTCAGTTGTTTGCGCCTCCCGTTAGCGCCTTAAGAGGGCGCTAATGGGGTGCAAAGCAGCTAGCGCCCGGGCGCGGCGATGTTTGCACCGCTCACGAAATTAACTAGACATTTTGCGGTGGCGCTAAACACTACCACCACGATCTCCTGCGCTGGCAGATCGTGACGTCAGTCGAGTGCGCAACGCCCCGGTATCGCCCCGGAGCGGATATTCAGTGGCGCCCCCTGCCTTACCACCTGCCGCTAGCAACGACAGGTTGAGGGGAGCATTTTGCAGTCAGGAAGGGACTGGGGGAGCGCTATTTAAAGGCGACTGCTTCCTGCCTTTTATTGTTGGTGACATTTTTGAACCACGCATTCTGAGAGAGAGAGAGAGAGAGAGAGAGACTTCTGGAGAGATTCAACGCTGTGTGAAGGAGTTTTGTGTACTGAGCAGCACTTTGCAGGTTCATTTTGATTTGCCCTTCTTTGTATCGATTTAGAAGAGACTGTGGGGGCTTCACTCTGAGCTCTTTCCCTGGTACTCTCCATTGTTCTATCCAGCAGATTTGATGTACAGGTCTCTCCAGGCCGAGATTCAAGGCTGCAATGAGCAGGATGTGGATGGAAAGCAAGATCAACCCTTCCCTTTAAGAATTGGCCCGCGCCATTGTGTGTGTGTTCATTTGCTGACTGACATTACATGAGCTTCGCCAGCGCTCTGAGGTAGCGCCTCGCTCCTCGGCCTTTGCGCCTTAAGACAGGTGTGAAGCGCCTGATTTAGCGCTCCAATCACCTCCAGGGGCGATAAAAGTCAAGTTTGCAGTCGGAGGCGATAATGAGCGCCAGGCGCTAATCTTTGCGCCCGGCTGATAATCGCACCCCAAACGGGGCGATACTGAATTTCTCCCCCAAGATGTCTGACTGCAATTATATAGGGCCCTGGTGAGACCACACCTGGAGTATTGTGTACAGTTTTGGGTCTCCTTACCTAAGGAAGGATATACTTGCCATAGAGGGAGTGCAACGAAGGTTCACCAGACTGATTCCTGGGATGAGGAGATTGTCCTATGAAGAGAGATTGAATAGACTAGGCCTATATTCTCCAGAGTTTAGAAGAATGAGAGGTGATCTCATTGAAACATGCAAAATTCTTACAGGGATTGACAGGGTAGATGCAGGGAGGATGTTTCCCCGAGCTGGGGAGTCTAGAACCAGGGGTCACAGTCTCAGAATAAGGGGTCGGCCATTTAGGACTGAGATGAGGAGAAATTTCTTCACTCAGAGGATGGTGAATCTTTGGAATTCTCTACCCCAGAGAACTGTGGAGGCTCAGTCGTTGAGTATATTCAAAACAGAGATCGATAGATTTTTGAACTTTAAGGGAATCAAGGGATATGGGGATAGTGCAGGAAAGTGAAATGAGGTGGAAGATCAGCCATGATCTTATTGAATGGCGGAGCAGGCTCGAAGGGCCAAATGGCCTACTCCTGCTCCTATTTCTTATGTTCTTATGTTCGTATGTACTCACATCCCCATCTGACTATCCACCACTGACACTCGCCCTCAGCCTAATGCAATCACAGAATCATAGAAAGTAACACCTCAGAAGGAGGCCATTTGGTGATGTCATGCTACTCCCTCATAGTCACCCTCTACAGATGTAGCCCATCCATCCCCAACACTCATTCCATCACTCTCACTCAAAGTTCTCTTCTTTCCCTCCTTGCAGGAGAAGAGAGCACAGAACAACAGTGAGAGACTGAGAATCGGAGGTGGCCCTCCAATTTACAGCACATTGACGCCAACAGAGGAGGAAGCGCTGGAAATAAGTGGAGTGGCAGAGCTGCTGGCGGTGGGAGATGGAGAGACGGGGACCTCCCAGCAACGTGGTGACAGAATTAAATCTCATACAGCCACATGGCATACAACAGTCACTCATGGTGACTGATGTGAGCAGCCAGTGAAATATGATCATGTGCATAATGTTGACGTTAAACATTCTTATTATAAGAGTTATAATTCATCTCTTTACTCTCCCACAGGTTCATCAAGTGCCCCCCACCTACTGTCCAGTGGAGGAGGAAGCTGCAGTCTCTGACGGTGCACCGTCACCAGACCCATGGGTAGCCAGCACCAGCTCAGATACACGCACCTCGCTGGCTCCTGTGAGACATAGAGTAGTGTTGTCACCTGGTGTCTCACAAATCACGTGAGCAAGAACAGATGGTGTTGGCAGGGACAGCAGTGGAGAGTCCTCGCCAGAGGGCACAGGACGCTCCAAGCTCTGCTCAGCTGGATGCAGATCTGAACCTCGGGAGCCGTTGACAAAGAGGTTGATCTTGGAGGAGCAGCAACAAATGCGTGAGGCTCCAGGCAGCTTTTGCAGGCGTGATGTGCACAATTGTATGATGAATGGAGGAGTCCATCTCCAACATGAGAAGCACCATCTCACAGGCGATGGTGACGATGTGCTCTTCCATGGAAAGGAGGCCCACCTGCAGGGAACGGCAAACACGCCAGTCAAAGGAGCCCATGCTTGCTGTGAACAACAGCTTGCAGACTCTGATTGCAACCATATCTAGGAGGAATACCAACCTAGACTTGGGCGCTCTCCAGCTCCTTGCTAGCAGGGAAGTGTGGGTGGCCCATGAGAGGAATGATGGTGAGAGGGGACAAGGAAGTGGGGGCTCTGCTCAAAGCGCTTCCATCTCTCCCCCTCAGTCAGAGCCCCACATGCTGCCTCAGATCCCGATGGCCGAGTCTGCCCCTGCACAGTTGCAGGAGGAACAGTCTTTGGTGGGGCCCTCACAGGCTCCAAAACACTGAGGACGTCCACCAAAAGTGTCTAAGCAGTCAGAGCAGGGAAGTGAGCAGCCTGCCTTTACCTCTGCTGAAGCCATAGGGGGTGCTCGTCGTAAAAGCACTCGGAAAATAAAAATGACACAATTGTAGATGTTTTTTCCAAGATGTTACATTGTTAGGTTTCAGTTCTATTTATAACCCACTTTCCCGTCTTGTCCATTTTTGCCTGCTGCCTGGGAAGTGGCCTTGTCAGTTGGAGTGAATGGTGAGACATTACTTAACCTCGAGCAATGGGTGTGTGTGACAGGAATGGTTTGGTCATTTTAGGACTGCTTTGTGGTTTTGTGATGGGGCGGGGTGGGGGGATGGTGGGGTGAAATTTGTTTCAGCATCTGGGTGCCATATCAGTGCACTGGTGCAACCTAACTAAATCGTGCCATTATGCGTCGATCCCGGGCCTCCCGCGCAGCAATGTGCGCCGCTGCTGGTGCCATCTGCACCTCGGGTTCCTCCTCCTCCTCAGGTTCCACTTGCTCCTCCTCCTCATCCTCCTCTGAGGAGGCCCTGCGCTCTGCACCTTGCTCCTGCTACAGCTCCAATCCACGATATGATGATCATTCTGGAGATTCTGGCTGGTGCGTATTGAAGGACTCCTCCAGATCTGTCCAGGCATCTGAAGTGCATCTTCAGCATCCTGATTGCTTGCTCTATTACACATCTGGTCGTCATGTGGCTTTCATTATAATGCTCCTCGGCCTCATTGCTTGGCCTCCTCAATGCAGTCATCAGCCACATCTTCAGTGGATAGCCCTTGTCTCCAAGCAGCCAGCCGGTAAGTCTGGTCAGAGGTGGGAAGAGCTGAAGGTGGGTGGACTGGCACAGGATGAAAAGGTCATGACAGCTCCCTGGGAATCTGGCACACACAGGCATGATGATCTTTTTGTGGTTGCAGACGAGCTGCACATTGAGGGAATGGAAGCCTTCATGGTTCATGAACAGTCCTGAATGATCTGGGGGTGCCTTGATGGGCACATGTGTGCAGTCGATGATGCCCTGCACCTGTGGGAAGCCAGCCAGAGCCGCAAAGCTGAGCGCCGCTCAGTAACACTGGCTTCATCAGTGGCAAAGTTCACATAATTGGCTGACTTGTGAAACATGGCATCGATCACCTGGCTGATGCATTTGTGGGCGGCCGACTGCGAGATCCTGCAAATGTCTGCTGCAGATCCCTGGAAGGAGCCTGAGGTGAAGAAGTTAAGGGCGGTGGTAACTTTGACAGCCACTGGTAAGGATTGTCCACCAGGTCCTCTGGGCAGCAGGTCTTCTTCCAGCAAGCTACAAATGTCTGCCATAACCTGATGCGATAGCCAGAGACTCCTGAGGCACTGCTGTTCAGTCATGTCCAGGAAGCTCATCCTCTGCCTGTATACCCTGTGTTGGGGGTATCGCCTCCGGCACGGTGCAGCCCTGTGCTGACCCCCTCTCTCCTGTGGAGCATCAGGTCAGTGAGGAGAAGACTGCTGCTGCTGCTGTTGTGCTGGTGTTGTTGCTGGTGTTGCTGTTGTTGTTGCTGCTGGTGCTCATCTTGGTCCCAATCTGAGGTCCAAGGTGAAACAGCATAAGTGATAGCCATGCTGATCTGATAGGTGCCAGGTAAAGTGAAGATCAGATCAGAGGCACAATCCTCCAATGTAGTGAGAGTGGCTTCTGAGGTTGCAGAAATCACCTGCAAACTCCTGAAAGCAAAATCTCTGCAACAATGATGTCAACAAGAGCCTTTCCCTTAGGCAAGGAAGCAGGTGTGAGGTGTGAGTATTTATGTGATTATTTCAACTGTCAATTGTTCAACTGACACAATGGCCGGTCACTTCTCAGCTTGCTTTGACAGGCGAGTTTCAGGAAGCCCGTGAATCCTGTGCACAAGCAGTAAAAGCTGAAACCTCAGGTTAAAAAGCATCTTAATGGTCTGTTAACGACCTCTTAAATACTTCAATGAGGTCGCCCGCCTCTCCCGAGCGGGTCTCTGGTGCACTGAGAAACGCGCCCGAGTAAAAGTCTGCGGGATGAAGGCGGGTTCCCGACTCGCTGTCAATTTCAGCGCTTTTAACAGCCAACTTGCTCGCAAACCCGCAGTCATTTCAAAGGGAAAATTCCAGCCTAAGGTTCAGCCCACATGTGCTCCTTTACATTCCCTCCAGGTCCTGACTGGCCCCATGTACTCTAGTTGCAACGTGGCCAGAGCTGTTATACCAACCCACTTCAATATGCCCATCTAAATGTATGGTGAATCTTTGTAGCATGCTGTCTATTATACATTGTCATTCTGTGTTGGATCATAATGAACATTCCTGAGGAGAGACTGGCCCTCAAACATAAATACCTCTGAGCTATGTCAGGTTGCTGACTCTGATCAAGGTTTTGTTTCAGCTGAAATAATTTAATGGTGGCCTGTAACAGCTCATTAACTAATTCCTATTGGCCCTGAGAATCCATGAGGCGCGATGCCAATACTTATGCTGGGATTGCCTTCAATGCTGGCCCCGTTGAAGTTCATGGGCTCGGGAATGGGACCTCCAGAGGGGCCTTTGGCGGTGTGGATGTGAGGTCGGGACTTGGCATAGCCAGGTGCTGCTAGAGTTTCTGGCCATTTCAGCGCACTTCCGCAGGAGTTACAGCAGAAGTCAGTCAGAATGGGTGAGCAACTTATGTCTAGAGCTGGAGGTTCCTCTGCTATTCAGCCTGAAAGTAGGTGGGACAGTGGCAGAAATGGTGGGAAAAATGGGGTGAGATCAATTGGCACCTGCCCACCGCAACCTCAATTTCCTGCCCCTGCTGCGACCACCACTGGCTGCCCCTTTCCTGCCCATTGCATGTAAATGCCAGCAGGAGGATGCGGGGCCCAGCCTTCTGTCCCATTCCCCTCCCGTCCACCTCTTACTGCCGCTCTCTGGGACCTCCTGGTAGAAGATGGCAGTAGGTCTACGGTTACGGTGGTAATGGCCCCAATGGAGGGAAGGGGCAATGTAGAGGCTTCCTCTCCCGGCCCCATGCACTTACCTTTGTAGGCCTCGGTCTCTGCCTCGGTCTACAAAGCTGCAATTCCCTTCATCTTCAGTGCTCTTCTGCCCGGTCAAGGTCTCCCGCCACCTCTTGTGGTGCTGCAGTGGTGTTGTTGCCTGAGTTCCGTCTTCAGCCCAAGCAGGCTCCCACTTGGCAGTAGAAGCCCACCCTGGCCAATGACTGTTGGCCCAGGAAAATGGGTCAGGGCCGCAGCAAGATCAGAGGAGCTGGTGGAAGTCCTTCCCTGCCGCTACCCTGCTGCCAGAAGGAAAATCCAACCCTAATTGTCACAGAAATAGTACAGTGTATTTGTTATATATTTTTATGTTTCTTAACCTTTCCAGGCAATCAACTCTCAGTTAAGCCATTGCACAAGTTTCACTTGCATGTTTCTAGGTTGCAACCAATACAGCAGATTTTATATTACATTGAAAAGCTTCACAGCAGCTGTATGTACCCTCAAGTGATACATAATTTACTGGTTGTCATATAGCACTTCATAGTCTATCATAAAAACATTCAAAAATATAGAAGGGGAAACAACTATCTGGCTCATCAAGACAGTATTTCTAACAAACCATGTACAACTTTTACTGACATGGACTCTCCTTAATGAATTCATCTCTTGAGGGAAGCAAATTATCACTGGTAACACTTCCAAGAAGAAAATAGTACAACATTTTTCTCTGATTCTAAAGGCTGGTGAGAAAAAAAGCAACCGATCAAATGAATGACTCACATATTCTGCTTTTGTGGAATTGGGGCGTATCTTAGGTACAGCTAATTTTCTGGGCTCAAGATTATTAACATAATTTATGTTATGATGAACATTTTATATTGATATTAGAAATAACTTTCTTCATATTCTTTATAAATAGTGCAAACACAATAGTGATATCAAGAAATGGCTCAGCGCACTGGATACAGCAAAGGCTATGGGCCCCGACAACATCCTGGCTGTCGTGCTGAAGACTTGTGCTCCAGAACTGGCCGCGCCTCTAGCCAAGCTGTTCCAGTACAGCTACAGCACTGGCATCTATCCGACAATGTGGAAAACTGCCCAGGTATGTTCTGTACACAAAAAGCAGGACAAATCCAATCCGGCCAATTACCGCCCCATCAGTCTACTCTCAATCATCAGCAAAGTGATGGAAGGTGTCATCGACAGTGCTATCAAGCGGCACTTACTCACCAATAACTTGCTCACTGATGCCCAGTTTGGGTTCCGCCAAGAACACTCGGCTCCCAACCTCATTACAGCCTTGGTCCAAACATGGACTAAGGAGCTGAATTCCAGAGGTGAGGTGAGAGTGACTGCCCTCGACATCAAGGCAGCATTTGACCAAGTGTGGCATGAAGGAGCCCTAGTAAAACTGAAGTCAATGGGAATCGGGGGGGAAAACTCTCCACTGGCTGGAGTCATACCTAGCACAAAGGAAGATGGTTATGGTGGTTGAAGGTCAATCATCACAGCCCCAAGACATCGCTGCAGGAGTTCCTCAGGGCAGTGTCCTAGGCCCAACCATCTTCAGCTGCTTCATCAATGACCTTCCCTCCAACATAAGGTCAGAAATGGGGATGTTGGTTGATGACTGCACAGTGTTCAGCGCCATTCACAACTCCTCAGACAATGAAGCAGTCCATGCCCGGATGCAACAAGACCTGGACAACATTCAGGCTTGGGCTGATAAGTGGCAAGTAACATTCGCGCCACACAAGAGCCAGTCAATGACCATCTTCAACAAGCGAGAGTCTAACCACTGCCCCTTGACATTCAACAGCATTACCATCACCGAATCCCCCACCATGAACATCCTGGGGGTCAGCATTGGCTAGAAACTTAACTGGACAAGCCACATAAATACTGTGGCACCAAGAGCAGGTCAGAGGCTAGGTATTCTGCGGTGAGTATCTCACCTCCTGACTCCCTAAAGCCTTTCTACCATCTACAAGGCACAAGTAAGGAGTGTGATGGAATACTCTCCACTTGCCTGGATGAGTGCAGCTCCAAGAACACTCAAGAAGCTCAACACCATCCAGGACAAAGCAGCCCACTTGATTGGCACCCCATTCACCACCTTAAACATTCACTCCCCCCACCACCGGTGTACCGTGGCTGCAGTGTGTACCATCTACAAGATGCACTGCAACAACTCGCCAAGGCTTCTTCGGCAGCACCTCCCAAACCCGCAACCTCTTCCACCTGGAAGGACAAGAGCAGCACGCACATGGGAACACCACCACCTCCAAGTTCCCCTCCAAGTCACACACCATCCTGACCTAGAAGTATATTGCCGATCCTTTATTGTTGCTGGGTCAAAATCCTGGAACTCCCTCCCTAACAGCACTGTGGGAGTACCTTCACCACACGGACTGCAGCGGTTCAAGAAGGCGGCTCACCACCACCTCCTCAAGGGCAATTAGGGAGGGGCAATAAATGCTGGCCTTGCCAGTGACGCCTACATCCCATGAAATGAATTAAAAAAAATCAGAGGCAGAACAGACTTCTGCAGAACTCCATCAGTTAACTCACTTGGGCAACACTTACAAACAATCATGAGAGAGGAAGCCCAAGATCCCATAGAGTCCCATTGCTCAGACAGTACAGTCAGCATTATGAGGAGACAGTCTCCAGCAGTGCCATGTGTCGAGTATTGGCTGCTGGAAGTACATATTCTGGCACATGTGGGGCTTGATTTTATGACCATCAATCATGCACAGTTCAATATCTGATACACTTTAGGCTCCCTGCTGGCATCATGAGGATGAAAAATTAGCTTTCGTGGACTTCAGAACAGTAGAAAGAAAATGGAGGATGAAATGTGTAGACAAGTTAGCGAGATATGTATTAAGAATAGTTATAACTATAGGAAATTTTAGTTATCCAAAAATTAGATTGGGATAGGGAAAATGTTGCAATAAAAGGGGAAAGATCTTTTCAGTTTGTTCTGGACTGTTTTCTCAGTCAATATGTTATTACTCCAACAAAGAAGAAAACACTATGTGATCTGATTCTGGATAATGAAGTGAAGTAAATAGGAAATCTAAAATTAAGGGGCCATTCAGGAAGTAGCGACCACAATATAATTAGGTTCAGCATAGGAATGGAAACAGAAAAAAGAAAAGTTAAGTACAAGGGTACTTAACTGGGAAAAAAAAATCCTTGCGAGATAAAAAGGAAAGTTGTCCAGATCAATTGGAAGGAAAAATTGGGAAATAGAATTTTAGGTTAGCGATAGAAAATATTTAAAAGGGTACAAGTTAAGTCCTTTTCAGTCAAGAAAAACAAATAAATATATCAAACACCAGGGTTCCATGGATGAACAGGGAAATTAGATCAAATTTGAAACAGAAAAAGAAGCATTTAGTGCTTACAGGGCCGATAATAAAAATAAAAGTCAGGACAAATATAAGAAATATAGGAAAGCTACCAAAAGGAAGTTTAGAAAGATTAAGAGAGTGTGTGAGAGATAATGGAGAAAAAAGCATAAAGAGCAATAAAAAAGGCATATTAGTAGAAAAAAGGATAGTCAAGTTAGAGGTAGGGCTGCTAAGAGGAGACACATTTGCAATTAAATTATTAAGGACTTGGAGAAACATGAGCTAATTAGGGCTAGTCAGCTGGTTGTGGTCGTGCTTGACCAAATTGCGGGGAGTGCGATTAGACTCGGTGGCTCATGTCGAGAAAAACACCAGCACAAACCTGATGGGCCTGTTTCTCTGCTTTAGCATACTATGGTTCTATAAAAAGCCACCAAGCATAGTGGGTCTACATCTGTTGCAGGCTGTTGTCCACTTAGGTGAGGTAAGAGTTGATACACCAGGTACATACAAAACATACAAACAATGACCAACAGGAAAAGACCCTCTGGTCCATCCAGCCTGTCCCACACAACTGCGATACAAAACTGTGCAAAAAGCAAAAAGTAATGAGACAGAATTAATTAATAAATTATCTCATAGTAAAGGATCCTCTAGGAAAGAGTGATCATAGCATGGTTGAATTTCAAATTCAGTTGGAGGGTGAGAAAGTTGTACCTCAAACCAGTGTCTTGATCTTAAACAAAGGCAATTACAATGGCATGAGGGCAGAACTGGCTAAAGTGGACTGGAAAAATAAATTAAAAGGTAAGACAGTTGAAATGCAGTGGTGGACATTTAAGGAGATATTTCATAACTCTCAACAAAAATATATTCCAGTGAGAAAGAAAGATTTTAAGAGAAGGGAGCACCATCCGTGGCTAACTAAGGAAGTAAAAGATGGTATCAAATTGAAAATGAAGGCATACAATGTTGCCAAGATTGGTGGGAGACCAGAGGATTGGGAAATTTTTAAAAACCAGCAAAGGATGACTAAAAAAATAATAAAGAGAGAGAAGATGCATTATGAGAGTAAATTGGCAAGAAATATTAAAACAGATAGTAAGAGCTTCTACAGGTATATAAAAAGGAAGAGGGTAGCTAAAGATTGGTCCCTTAGAGGATGAGACTGGGGAATTAATAATGGGGAACGGGGAAATGGCAGGGACTCTGAACAAATATTTTGTATCTGTCTTCACGGTAGAAGACACTAACAACATCCCAATAATGGATAATCAAGGGGCCACAGGGAGGGGGGAACTAAAGACAATCACTATCACTAAGGAAAAAGTACTTGGTAAAATAATGGGACTAAAAGATGACAAGTCCCCTGGACCAGATGGCCTACATCCCAGGGTCTTAAAAGAAGTGGCTGCAGAGATAGTGGATGCATTGGTTGCAATATACCAAAATTCCCTGGACTCTGGAGAGGTCCCAGCGGATTGGAAAACCGCAAATGTAATACCCCTATTTAAGAAAGGAGGGAGACAGAAAGCAGGAAACTATAGACCAGTTAGCCTAACATCTGTCATTGGGAAAATGCTGGAGTCCTTCATTAAGGAAGCAGTAGCAGGGCATTTGGAAAATCATAATGCAGTCAAGCAGAGTCAGCATGGTTTTATTAAAGGGAAATCATGTTTAACAAATTTGCTGGAGTTCTTTGAGGATGTAATGAGCAGGGTGGACAAAGGTGAGCCAGTGGATGTGGTGTATTTGGATTTCCAGAAGGCATTCGATAAGGTGCCACATAAAAGGTTACTGCATAAGATAAGAGCTCACGGAGTTGGGAGTAATATATTAGCATGGATAGAGAATTGGCTAACTAACAGAAAGCAGAGAGTCGGGATAAATGGGTTATTTTCTGGTTGGCAAACGGTAACTAGTGGGGTGCCACAGGGATCGGTGCTGTGGCCTCAACTATTAACAAGCTACATTAACGACTTAGATGACGGGACTGAGTGTAACGTAGCCAAGTTTGCGGATGATACAAATATGGGTGGGTAAGCAAGTTGTGCAGAAGACTCAAAGAATCTGCAAAGGAATATAGACAGGCTAAGTGAGTGGGCAATCATTTGGCAGATGGAGTATAATGTGGGAAAGTGTGAGGTTATCCACTTTGGCAGGAAGAATAAAAAAGCAAATTATTATTTAAATGGAGAGAGATTACAAAATGCTACAGTTCAAAGGGACCTGGGGGTCCTTGTGCATGAAACACAAAAAGTTAGCATGTAGGTACAGCAAGTAATCAAAAAGGCAAATGGAATGTTGGCCTTTATTGCAACGGGGTTGGAGTATAAAAGCAGGGAAGTCCTGCTACAACTGTACAGGGTATTGGTGAGACCACACCTTGAGTACTGCGTACAGTTTTGGTCTCCTTATTTAAGGAAGGATATGCTTGCATTGGAGGCAGTTCAGAGATGATTCACTAGGTTAATTCCAGAGATGAGGGGGTTGACTTATGAGGAAAGGTTGAGCAGGTTGGGCCTTTACTCATTGGAATTTAGAAGAATGAGAGGTGATCTTATTGAAACATATAAGATACTGAGGGGGCTCGACAACGTAGATGCAGAGAGGATGTTTCCCCTCGTGGGGAAATCTAGAACTCGGGGGCATAGTTTCAGAATAAAGGGTCGTCCTTTTAGAACTGAGATGAGGAGGAATTTCTTCTCTCAGAGGGTCGTAAATCTGTGGAATTCTCTGCCCCAGAGAGCCATAGAGGCTGGGTCATTAAATACATTTAAGGTGGAGATAGACAGATTTTTGCAAGATAAGAGAGTGAAGGGTTATGGGGAGCGGGCAGGGAAGTGGCTTTGAGCCCAAGATCAGCCATGATCTTATTGAATGGCGGAGCAGGCTCGAGGGGCAAAATGGCCTATTCCTGTTCCTATTTCTTATGTTCTTATGTAAATGACATGGCCTCAAGCTGCATGAAAACCCAGAAGTGAGCCCATTTATAATATACTGTGTCACTGCTAACTTCACTATAGTGTTTCAAACCTGATGTACTTTAAATGTCTGGTGATGCACTTAATTGCTGTTTTCTGTTCTTTAAAGTTTTGCATGCTGATATTCATCTCTACCAGGAGATACAATAAGCAGTACTGCCAGCCGCTGTGCAAACTATATGCGATCCATATGGAAGGAGCATGCTGAATGGCCCAAACAGACCCTCTTATTTTGTTTTTCATGTTCTTATAACAGGCAGGAACTCCCCCAATGGCTTGGTGAGTGTTTACGATGAGTAGCTGAGCCATACACACCAGGGAATTCAAGCCCCGGTCTGTACCAAATTAACTGACCTCAGCTGGGGCAGCAACAGGGGCACTGCAATTGGACTCAAACCATCTGGCTCAGGAAGGGGAAATCATGCAGAACCCATACAACAGATCACGATCCAGTTATCACTGTAGGTCTGCCATCACAGTTTAAATAGTGGACCAGAGTTTGACAACTTTGGTGCTGTGAGCTCTGTGCATTCTGTAGTCTCAGAAGTTTATAAGGAATTGGAACGGTGTCCTTTTGTTTCACGTGTTGCTTCTTCCTGAGACATATACATTTTTAAGATTAGAAGCTTTCTTTTAGTTTTCTCATATAATGTACATTTCTTAGTCCTGTTTCCATTACTGGCATCAAAAAAAGCTTGATGTAGAGCGATACGTGGAGGGATTAGAAGTGGGTATCTGCACAAGGTCTGTGTCATTGGTTGGGCAAAGCAGCTCAGCTGTCTCTTTGGATGTCTGGCTGGCAACATCTCGGAGGTGTGTGGAGGATGAGTTGTCCAATCTGATTGGCCAATTGACCAAAGCCATAATTCTTAGTTGTTTACATCTATTGTGGGCTGTTATGAATCTGGGTGAGGCACATTGTTAGTCTTCAATCATAATATGAATAGTAGGTCATAGTGCTGCCATTAGAACATTGTACTATGAGTCACTTATGTCCTGCAACTTTAGGGAGTCTATGAGAAATTAACAATTGACTGTTAACCAAGATGGCTGAGGTATCCTTCTTTGGTTTTCATGTTGCTTTGCATGTGACATATACATTTGTGCAAAGGTGGGGATGTTCTTGATGCTGATCAGTTGTTCTGCTGACTTCTTGCCACTTCTTGTTCAGCAAGGTGTTTCTCCTCTTTGTTGATGTCCTTAAGTTGTCAGATATTTTTCATGATTGACTAGTCTTCAGCCTCATCCTTGACCACATCAATAGTGTTCTTTTTATGAGATACCAAATACTAATGCTTTGGACACATTAGATAATTCAGCATCATCTGCATTGATTAAGAATGGTGACCATCAGCAAATCAGTGTGAATTATTCAAATTCATTAACTGACAACAAAATTCATAGATTTGAGGATAACTGCATTATTTACTAAACTGTGTGGACAGTGAAGGTGAATTACATATTTTCCATGTGTAGAAAACTGATACATACATAAGTATCAAATTTGATACTGATGACCAATAATTAGGTTTTCAATGTAAACACTTTTTACTGAGAAACCAAAATTGAAGGATCAAGGCACAAAGTGCATGACACAGTCAAGACTGCAAAGGGTTAAAGGGCAGATAAAGTAAATCATGGCACAAAGTTTCAATTTTGAAACCCTAAAGATAGTAGTATAAATGAAGGGCCCTCTCCTGCAACCTCTACCATCAAGAAGGACAAGAGCACAATGTCATGGGAACATCATTGATTCCAATTCCCCGCAACGTCGCTCACCATCCTCAATTGAACATATATTGCCGTGCCTTCATCATTGCTGGGTCAATTCCCTAACTAACACCATCACCACAAGGACTTAGTGATTCAAGGAGAAGGCCCACCACTGTCTTCTCAGGGCAGCTAGGGATGGGCAATAACTGCAGTCCTGTCAGTGCCACCCATATCCTGAGAACAAATAAAATAAAGGTAAGGAGCTAAAATGTTCTGAAGTCCTGGAAAAATGAATTAGACTAGGGTAGTGTGTGATGAGTAATTAAATTAGTTAACTGTGTGATGAGTGTTGATTCAACAAAATGAAAATGCGGGGGGGTGGGGGAGGAGCATACAGGATGGCATGTTTGCAACTTAGATTCCACAAGAGACCATAACAGGTACTGATAAAAATAGAGAGAAGCAAAAGAGAGAGAGGCAAAGTGAGAGAGTGGTTGTAGGCTAGACATGAGAGAGGGATCAATCACATATCACATGACAAGCTTTTAATTATATCCTGTCCAAGAGTTTGAGAGAGGTGTCAGACGAGCCTCACAGGATATGGGAGAAGCATTCAACCTTGGACAGACTGGGCTTTATAGAGAGTTAAGACCTTTCGAGGAGAAACAAAGGTTTGAAATGAAATAGAAAACTGAACTTCTTAGGCAGCATTAGCAACAGAGATGCAGAAATTTTATTTGAAGTAAGAGGAGATAGTAAGGCTAAGAATGCTGATAAATATGAAAGGAATTAGGGAGAAACCATTAAAATAGGAGCTGGTAAATGTGATTAGGTGGTTAAATTTGCAAGTGCTATTAAAATTCTGTGCCTTTGAAGGACTGCATGAAATACATTTTCAATACTCCCTGAAGGGTTTAGAGGATGTCAAAAAACTGGTTATTAAAGTTATTGCAATGGAGATTGTGACTACTGAGGCCATGCAATTTAAAGGTTTCAATTAATGTAGAATGGAATTATCATTAAAAATGTGGATAGGGCTTTGTGATGAGTGATGATGTTGTTGGTATGAAAAAGGAAGAAAGTGGACAAAGGACGGAGCCCTGTAAATGTTCGAGTTTTTGGAGAAAAAATCAGAGGATAAGCCATCAACCACAGCACAGATAAATCCATTTAGGAAAAAATTGAGTAGCTATGAGCATCGCTTTGGTTGGAGACCTGAATTGTACCAAGCCCTGGCAATGCTTTGAAGATGTCCAAATCAAGGACAAATGATTCGCCAAATTGTTCAAGACCATAGTTACGGAGGATGAGTAATTGAAGCACTGAGTTGACTAATGCAACAGCTACGCTGAAAACAATATTACTAATCATGGATTAAGCCAGAGCTTTCAAGGTGATGGATACCTTGAGAATTAACAGCAGTTTGCATAACTTTAGGGAGTGCCAATGTATGGTCAATATGGCTATAGTTGGAGTCTGGTGGAGGTAACGAGGATTACTTTTCTTGAGATAGGTTGAATATGACTAAACTTTCAAAAAGAAGGAAAGGTGGCTTGCAAGTAAGAAAAACTGAAGAGACAGCATAAGACAGGGGTCAGTTCTACAGCACACATTTTGAGGATGACGGGAGAGATACTGACACGACAGAAAATTAGTAAGCAAGTTTGGAAGGCAGAGGAAACAAAGGCTAGAAAATAGACAACAAAGGGGTTTGTCAGTGCTTAATGGTATATACTTCAGTGCAAGGAGTCTAGTGAATAAGGCAGATGAACTGAAGGCACAGATAGACACGTGGAAGTATGATATCATAGCTATTGAAACATAGCTGAAAGAAGGGCAGGAATGGCAGCTCAACATTCCTGGTTACAGGGTTTTCAGATGAGAGGGGCATAAAAAAAGGAGCAATGATATGTTAGAAGGATCATCAAATCAGGCCATATGGGTTGAACTGAAGAACAAAAAAGGGGCAATCACAATGCTGGGAGTGTACTATAGACCCCCAGTCAGAGAAGAACAAATATGTAGGCAAATTACTAAGAAGTGCAAAACCAATAGGGCAGTAATAGTAGGGGATTTCAACTACCCTAATATTAACTGGGATAGAAGTATAGAGGGCGCAGAATTCTTAAAATGCATTCAAGAGAACTTTTTCAGCCAGTACGTAGCAAGCCCAACAAGAGAGGGGGTGGTTCTGGACTTAGTTTTAGGGAATGAACCTGGGCAGGTGGAAGGGTATCAGTGGGAGAGCATTTTGGTGGTAGTGATCATAATTCAGTTAGATTTAGCGTATTTATGGAAAAGGACAAGGATAGACCAGGCGTAAAAGTTCTCAATTTGGGAAAGGGCAATTTTACTAAGCTGAGATGTGATTTAGCAAAAGTGGACTGGAAACAGCTACTTGAAGGTAAATCAGTGTCAGAGCAGTAGGAGGTGTTCAAAGAGGAGATAGTGAGGGTTCAGAGCAAATATGTTCCGACAAAGAAAAATGGTGGGAGTCCAAAATCTAGAACTCCCTGGATGTCAAGGAGCATACAGGGTAGGATAAGGAAAAAAGGGAAGCTTTTGTCAGATACCGAGAGCTCAATACTGCAGAAAGCCTAGAGGAGTATAGAAAGTGCAGGGGTGAAATTAAAAAGGAAATTAGGAAAGCAAACTCAATTAAAATCAAGGAAAACCCAAAGATGTTTTATAACTATATAAAGAGCAAGTGGATAACTAAGGAAAGAGTAGGACCTATTAGAGACCAAAATCTGTGTGTGCAGGCGGAGGACGTGGGTATGGTTCTTAATGAATACTTTGCGTCTGTCTTCACAAAAGAGAGGGACGATGCAGACATTGTAGTTAAGGAGGACGAATGTGAAATATTAGATGGGATAAACATAATGAGAGAGGAGGAATGAAGGGGTTAAGCATCTTTGAAAGTAGATAAATCGCCAGGCCCGGATGAAATGTATCCATGTCTGTTAAGAGAAGCAAGGGAGGAAATAGCGGAGGCTCTGACCATCATTTTCCAATCCTCTCTGGATACAAGCATGGTGCCGGAGGACTGGAGGACTGCTAACATTGTACTGTTGTTTAAAAAGGGAGAAAGAGATAGACCGAGTAATGACAGGCCAGTCAGCCTAACCCCGGCGGTGGACAAATTATTGAAAAAATTCTCGAGAGGGTACAGAGGAGATTTACGAGGATATTACCAGGACTGGAGGATTATATCTATGAGGAAAGATTGGATAGGTTGGGGTTGTTTTCTTTGGAACAGAGGAGGCTGAGAGGAGATTTAAGTGAGGTATATAAAATTATTAGAGGCCAAGATAAAGTGGATAGGAAGGACCTATTTCCCTTAGCAGAGAGGTCAATAGCCAGGGGTCATAGATTTAAAGTAATTGGTAGAAGGATTAGAGGGGAGTTGAGGAGCAATGTTTTCACCCAGAGAGTGGTGAGGGTCTGGAACTCACTGCCTGAAAGGGTGGTAGAGGCAGAAATGCTCATCACATTTAAAAAGCACTTGGATATGCACTTGAAGTGCTGTAACCTACAAGGCTACGGACCAAGAGCTGGAAAGTGGGATTAGGCTGGATAGCTCTTTTTCGGCTAGCACAGACACAATGGGCCAAACGGCCTCCTTCTGTGACGTAAATTTTCCATGATTCTGATTCTAAGGTCTATTGGAGTTCAGAGAGCAGAGGATCCAACAACTTCATTGCGGCTAAAACCTGATATCTATCATAATGGTCGAAGAGAAGGGCGCTATTATATTTTTCTAATGGTTCTGCCGTTAGACTTCAAAGACTTACCTGCTAGCAAATGGTCTACCCACCCCTTTGATAGCGTCTCTTTAGAAGAACTGTGCCATCTTCTCCTCAGCAAAGTCAAATAAGTTTGTGAAAGTAATCCTTCTTTAGTAGTCCCCTGGCTTGCCTCTTATATGATGCGGAGATGCCGGTGTTGGACTGGGGTGGACAAAATTGAGAGGTCGCACAACACCAGGTTATAGTCCAACAGTTTTATTTGAAATCACAAGCTTTCGGATTTATTTATTTATTTATTCGGATGTATCTATTTACTTCACCTGAGGAAGGGGCAATCGATAGCTCCGAAAGCTTGTGATTTCAAATAAAACTGTTGGACTATAACCTGGTGTTGTGCGACCTCTCAATTTTGCCTCTTATAAACAGTATTTTGTTTGATTTTTCTGGGCAGGCGCAATCCAGGAGCAACAAGGACGCAGCACACAGGAAGTTCATTGCACCAAAGAGGCTGAGACAGTGCCCAATTTTCCAATAGACCTTCATTATCATGGGGAGGATGGACTTGGGGCAATCCTGGAGGTGGTCTACTGGATGAAGTGAAAAAAGAGAGAGGAAATACCGCCACTCCTGGGACTTACGACACCAGCAATATTAAAGGGGCAAGTCAAATGGAAGTCCCATGAAACATCTAAAAGATTTTCAATTTTAAAGATAATGGAGCAGGATTTATTTACTGCCAGCTTCTGATGAATTGCAACAAGTTTATAATTTAACTTGCGCCTGCCAGAATTGCAGTAAGTTTACAATTTAACTTGCGCCTGCCAGAATTGCAGTAAGTTTACAATTTAACTTGGGTCTGCCAGAAGCTGTGCTTTACATCTCTTCATGTGTCAGCCAGTGGCTCAGTTGGTAGCCTCTGAGTCAGAAGGTTATGGGTTCAAGTCCCACTCCAGAGACTCGAGCACAAAAATCTAGGCTGACATTCCAGTGCAGGACTGAGGGAGTGCTGCACTGTTGGAGGTGCCGCCTTTCGGATGAGACATTAAACCGAGGCACCGTCTACTCTCTCAGGTGGATGCAAAAGATCCCATGACACTACAGTATTTCAAAGAAGAGCAGCGGAGTTATCCCCGGTGTCCTGGCCAATATTTATCCCTCGATCAACATCACAAAAACAGATTATCTGGTCATTATCACATTGCTGTTTGTGGGAGCAAATTGGCTGCCGCATTTCCTACATTACAACAGTGACTACACTTGAAAAAGTACTTCGTTGGCTGTAAAGCGCTTTGGGACATCCAATGGCCATGAAAGGCGCTATATAAATGCAAGTCTTTCTTTCTTTCATGTTCATCTGTCCCCTGTCAATGAGTTTGTGCTTGCTTATTAATGGCTAGGAATGGCAGCAGCACCCTAAGCAGCAGTCCGAACACTTCTGCTGCCTGCCTTGGAGAGAGCTGGTAAAAGGGCAGCATCGTGGTGCCAAACAGTAGGTGGAGGAACAGGGGAAACTAGAATAAATATGAAGAATGATGGCGTGGCTTTTATTCCAGGAGGGATGCTCAGGAGGATGGGCGGTGGGTGGGGAGTTCCTATTATTTGTTAGGAAAACAGTTGTTAGTGGCTCAGGAGAGATGTGGGAGAATAACTTCAGCAGCTGTCAAAAGGGCTTATGGTTGTTTCCCCTTATCTGCCCCATGATAAGCCATATTGCAAATGCTGTGGGTGGCATAATACTGAACATGGTTTCCATCACTGTAAAAACTAACAGGATTCAGCAACAAGCATAGAATCAGCAAAACTATTTTTAATCCAAAAGACTAAACTAAAGACATTTCTTGACAACAGCAGCCTGTCTCTTAAGACACATGGGGGGTTAGTTTGGTGAAAGGGTGAAAACGGGCGCTAAGTGGGTGCTCTGCTGATAAGACACGCCTGTTTGAAAGTCTGGTTTTAGCCCGCAATTTTGAGGTTAATTGATAATTACCATGATTTAAACTTGCCTGGAGGCGCTAAAACAGACATCTGCAGGTTTAGCACTCAAGTGCTGATTAGAGCTATTTTCATGGAGCTGTATATATAGCCGCCATGCACCCACTTCCACTAAGGTGTGGAGTGCACTGCCTGACACACAACGGAACGTTTCAGGATTGCTCAGGGACCGAGGGAGAGGGTGCACAGGTTCTCAGACATGGCACTGGAGGTCCTGGTGGAGGAGGTCCAGAGGAGGAGGGAGGAGGGATGTCCTGTACCCGGGGGGGGGGCGGGGGGGAAGGAGCCCACCTTGCACTCCTGTCCCTCTCTCTTGCAGCAGCTGTATAAGGTGTCCAATAAGGTGGAGTAGCACAGCACTCACTCTCTTTAGGTGAGCTCCTCAGAGAAGCTCCAGAATAAATGCTGATAGTGTTGGTGAAGTCTTGACAAAGTGTCCGAGAGAGTCTCCCGATGTGTCTCAAAAGTCCTCTTCAAACCTCCAGCAGCAAGTGAACAGTGAAAGCTGAGAATAGCTTTAAATAGCGCTCAAAATCCTCAGCAACAACTTGTTACTCCTGTTCAGCTGGTTGCTATCGGGAGAGGTCGTTAATTGAAGTGCTAGCTGTCAAATTGCTATGCAGCCTATTTAATGAGCGCTAGAAGTCAATTCAATTGTCAGATTTTTAACGATCCTCCGGATGGCCGTTCCTAGCATCGGCTTCAATTCCTTTACAAGATGGCGTCTTGCGCTAAAGGCGGGCTAACCAGGTGTTGCAGCTCAAGACCCCATCTTGGCCACCTTGGAGGCTCTTTAGCGCATAAAGTATCCTGGGACAATCGCCTCCACGATGCCTAAATGGCAGCTCTGGAAGCAATAGCACCAGATTTTATAGAGGCAGCCTGTCCATGAACTGAAGCCAGTGCTATTAGAGGAAATGTAAGTGCAAAACATCTGACATTCATTTTTATCTAATTTACCTTGCTGTTCTGTCTTCAAGAGTAGTCACGTGCAGCTGCCTGAAAAGCCACAGAGGATGTTCAAGTGCAGTTCTATTCGGGGTATAGATAAAGGATTAGCATGCAATTTTCCTGTGCGTAGTGCCTGTTTTTCCGGTGCTGTTTGACTACTAAACCCAAGAAAACCAGCCCTATTGTCCTTTGCAGCCATTTTCAGATAGATCCCTCCTCCGGTTTTGCTTAGGTGCCAAACTTAGCTCAGTGGAAGCATTTCTGTACAGCAGTGACTACACTTCAAAAACACTTCATTGACTGTGGTGTGCTTTCCTGAGGTCATGAAAGGCATTTTTTAAATGCACGTTCTTTCTTTTGATACTACATTTCAAACTTTAGGAAGTACAGGGCTGACTGACCTACATTGTCAGGCTATAGGGGTATGTTTACTTCATCTGAAAAACATTTCTCCATGTTTTTGGACTTTATTCACAAGGAGCTCCACCTCTCACTCTAAAGTGTTTTGTTCAACCCAATTTTTCCATCTGCCGTTTCAAACTTTCCTCTACCACTGAAAACCAGTTTATACAAATCAAGGGGTCAGTTCCTGCTGGATTGGAATTTAATTGGTGCTTAAATTTACTACCGTAGGAATGTACCAAGGTATTACAATAGGGATATTTTTGGCAAAACCACCTCTATTCACTCTCAAATGAAAAATACCGTCATATATATGTTAGAGTTATAAACGGAAGCATTGTGAAACGTTACCGTTACATGGTGTCTAATATTTTCTCTAATTGATTAAATGACTCAGAATGTATTTATATGTCCAGCAAAAGTTTCAACCCACAAAAAAAATCATTTTTACTGGAAGCATTATCTATCAGTCATATTTTTCTTTCTTCACTTTATTTTGAAAAATGGACTAGATGTTGCTTTTGAAGCTTAAGTGACAGGAACAATAATTCAGATTCTCTCCTTATGGCAGCAATTAACTTGGCAAGACAATATTTTTTTCCTTTGAAATGAACATCATGCATTTTCAGACATCTTGATGCTTTATCTGTGGAATTTACATGCTAGAACTGAAGATTTATATGATCAATGAACAGCTGCATATCAGCAGACACCAACACAGAAACAATCCCCCCAGAGATAGTCGTAATAAACAACATTTTAATACCATGGTTCTGACATTTCTGTAAGAGCGTTTGCTCCAGATTCCAGCTTAGATTAACTTGCTGGTTACTTATAATATCTGTCAGAGGTACATTCTACGCACTGTGAATTATTGGGCAACTTAAGTAAGTTCAGATGAGTTTAAAAAGTTAGTCATTGTTCCATCCAAAGCAAATCTGTTTCTCTTCAGGCAATGGTGTTAATTAACATGCTTAAAATAATAGTACAGTATTTTAAAAATGAAAGTAGATTACATCCATGTACGGGAGTCCACTTCTGTTCCTTTGGTGTTAAAATGTAACTTCAAAATACAGAGACTTTGCTGCTTTTTAAAGACTAAAGGAAAACTTTCTTCAGCACAAAGTTTTGTCGAATTCTCTCGTCATTACTAAAATTACTGTCAAAATGTTATGCAACTTTAAGTCACCCCCACTTTGAAAAACAGCAAAATCATCAATGACAGAAAGGAGGCCAGTTCAGTCGTTCACCTGGCATGGTTTGAACATTAATTCATGCTTAAAAGTTTCAAGAGAGATATAGCAAAACTTCAACAACAAAGTCATGGGGTTAAAAATTCGGGCACGCCCATTTGGTGGGCGCAGGGCACATTCCTTGTGCCTGAATGGTAAGGCCCAAGGCGCCACCAATATTGGGCTTCGGATCTTATTTTAATGGAGCTGGCATGGCACAAACAGCTAGCCAGCGAGGAGTAATCCAAGACCTAGCGTCACGGCAGCCCTCAAGTAAGTGAAGGCTGGGGATTGGGTGATTGGAGGCTGGGGGTCGGAAGATAGGAGGCTGTGGGGGGAGGATCAGAGGCAGGGATGGGAATCGGAGGCTGGGTCGGGGGGAGCGGTAGTGAGCAGGGAGGGGGAGCGACGGCCCGCATTTTATAAATGATGGTTTGGGGGAGCACTCCAGCTCCTCCCGGATCCACATTAAGATATGTAAATTTCAACAACTTACCTTTTTGGGAGCAGGTGGTCCCAAGGTTTGGCTTCACTGAGTGCAGCTGGTGCTGGTGCCGGCTGCCTCAGGGCAAACCAGTCTTGCAGTGGGAGCCTCAAACAGGCATTAGGTGCTTTACATATAAGGCATGCAGACACTGAGACAACGTATGAACGGACACCGCGCAACAATCGCCAGGCAGGAGGGTTGCCTCCCAGTCGGGGAACACTTCAGCAGCCAGGGGCATTCAGCCTCGGATCTGCGGGTAAGCGTTCTCCAAGGCGGCCTTCGGGATACACGACAGCGCAAAATCATAGAGCAGAAACTGATAGCCAAGTTCCGCACTCATGAGGATGGCCTCAATCGCGATATCGGGTTCATGTCACGATACAGAACGTGACTTGACATCATGGCCGGTCTTTCCAGGTGTTTTTTTTAAAAAAGACTAACACAAGAACCAACACAAATTGACAGGATATGCAGCCAGCAGGTGGTTTGACATGTTGGACCCCCTGGGACACATCTCATTGTCTTGGCTGTGCTCTTAGTGTGTCTTTGATGTAGGAAAAGATTTGAATAGATTTTGTCTGTGTTTAAATTGTGAATTCTGGGAGATTCTCTCACTGCTAACCTACCTGAGGAAGGAGCGAACAGCTCCGAAAGCTTGTAAAATTAAATAAATCTGTTGGACTATAACCTGGTGTTGTGCGACTTCTCATTTTTGTCCACCCCAGTCCAACGCCGGCATCTCCACATCATTACATATAAGGGGCCTAACACCTGTTTCAGGCGTTGGACCTGGACGCCTTTTTTTCCCTTTACCCATATGATGGGTGGTGCACTTCCGGCCAGAAATGTGCGCGTGCTTCCTGCCTGCCATATTGGTGGCTTCGTAGGTTGCTGCATGGCCGCATTTATAGACCATTGGAACCTAAATGGTTACATTTTAGAAAAGCATTAAATCTGCATTGCAGTCTGACTTGTCAAATAATATCATAATTTAATACAGTATGTATACCATGACAAATTAAAAATGCTAGAATAAAAGATAAAACAAAGATTTTGCGCTTTTATATAATAACTGAGTCATGGCCTTGTCAGTTTGAAAAGGAATGCCAAATCCTATTTCTAACTTAATTTCATATCAACAAATAATTCTATGTGTTGGCTGGTTATAAGAATGTTATTTTAAAGAGATCTTTGCTCAGACTCCAACACAATGGGCTGGATTTTCATTGACCCGTGGAGGTGGGTTTGGAGGCGTGTGGGGGGTTAAAATTGCGAAAACTGGCGGGCGGGCACAAGTCCGCCTCCATCCCGCCTCCATGCAATTTTCATTAAATCGTGTCTGCTGGTCCCGACTCCGTCCCGCCTTTATGAGGCGGGATAGGCTGTTAAGGCCTTTAACAAGCACTAAATTGGCTCTATAATGCCATTTTGAAAGGCCTTTGTGATTTTAACCCTTGATCTACGTGAAGCACGCCTGTTCTGAACCACAATTGTGAAACCTGGCGGGAGCACATTTGGATAGCTGACTATCAGCTGCAGGTCCACTATTACAACGGAGATGTGATGAAGGTAGTAGTAGTATTAGGTCTGAAAGTCGCCTCTGATGCTGCTGCATTGAATGTCTTCAGAAACTGCATGGCCTTTGCTGTGAGAGGAGCTGGATGCAAAAAAAAATCTCTCTCTCTCTCTCTCCTTAGAGATGTTGCTCGTTTTGCGTCCAGGTCCTCTCAGCAAAGGCCAGGCAGTCTCTGACCTGCAATGCAGCAGCAATGATGACATCATCAGAGGCGACTTTCAGACTGAAGTCAATAATTGGTTCATGGGTTCCCACATGCTGGAACTCAATTGCCCAATTAGGTGAAAATTGCATCAATCTCCCACATCCAATTGCAGTCGGGTGGATAACACGAAAAGTGGATAACACGACCCCAACCCGCCCCAGTATCAAAATCCAGCCCAATCACTTCCATAGCAGGCATGGCCAATGTATTTTTGGTGGGGTTCTCTGAATCATGAACAAGCCTAAGGACACATTTATATCTGCTGCTTCTGTACTTCAGGTCACTGAAGAGCGACATTCATGCACTGGCTCCTCATGTTTATGTTGATAAAACTTGCTGCTTTATGCCCAGGACGGAAGAGCCCCAGAAGCAATATTCCCTTTAAGCTGTGGCTGTGCGTGTTCCAGGGGTCCTGCGCAGCCGGTGAGCCAGCTTTTAAATTGAAAAAACCACGCCTGCACGGACTTATGAATGAAGAAAATTACAGGGATAATTGCCCAGAAGACCAGATTTTCCACTGCAGTTACATAGGTTTCCTGCTGTAATTCCAGTGGGTGACGATGAAAGGTGGGTGGGGGGGGTGGGGGGGGAGCCATTCTGCTGAGGTTTCTCATTAACACCATAGCAATACTAGGCACTGGTGCGTTCCTGATGTTCAGCATTGCTCTGCGGTGGGAGATTTAAAATTCAACTTCCTTAGCGTGAGTGTAACAGATCCCGCTGCCCAGGAAATGTTAAAATGTATTAAAAATGAATCTTCAGGTGTCACGAAGGCAGCTGGCCATGCGATGCCACTATAGGTGCCCGATGTCTGCAGCAGTGTCTCACTTCCCTCCCCCGAGTCAAGAGACCTGCCAAAATATCTCAAATGAGGCTGACTGTAGAAAATTCGTCTGGCTCAGCGATGGGACCCTGTCAACTTTATGCTGGGTTTCTGCCAAAGTGGAAAATCCTAGCTATACTTTTATGGGCCTATGATTCTGCTGTCAGGATAAGGGAGCTGGATTTAGCATTGTATATGTAGTGAACCATTGCACAGACATTACCCTCCCAATGCTTGAACTACAGAAACGGCAAATGTAATCGTAACAGCCTGAAATTTCCTGGATCGGCGTAAATCAAAATTTACGCCGATTCAGACACGGATCTTGCTAACTGGTACTTACGCCATAATTTCTTGCCAATGTCATTAGCATACACAGGGACATATAGCCGCGATCTTACCTCTGGAGACGTGCTGGAGGCGGGACTCCTGGTTTCCCAGTTTCAGTCCCGCCCCCAGTGATGTCTGACGAACCCACGCTATTTTCCCTTGATTGGCCTTGTTAAGCCCGCCCTGCAGGTTTAGCCGGCCAATTAAGAGAAAGCCGGTGACAGATGACGTCAGCGTATGACGCTTCATCTGTCGAAACATTTTTGACGGATGAATTGTCAGCGTTTGACAGCTTTGAGAAGCTGTCAAACACTGACAATCTCTGTTCTAAGGTGAGCCCTTGCACAAAGGCTCACCAAGACCTCTCTCCTCAGCAGAAAGCAGATGGCTGCTGCATCTGTGAATGCAGCAGCCATTCTGTCATCTCTGCCGTTGAGATGAGGCACCTCCAGATCCACAAAGGTTGAAGCCTGCAGAAAGAAGCAAAGGTAAGGAAACTTTTTCCAACACTTTACACTCACCTCTCATACTTACCTGTCCACACTTGCACCCATCACTCACCTCTACAGCTGACATTTCGACCCCTCTCATCCTCGCTGATCCTGGCGAGGTTGGCAGCCGTCGGGAAGCCCGCACTTGCAGGCGTAAAATGGAGAAAAGCCTCAAAACTGCCTGTTAACTACCTGTTAACAGGCAGTTAATTGTCTCTAATCCTCTTCCCGCCTCCCGGGAAGATGGTTTGGAGGCAGGTTGGGAGCGGGGTTGGGACCTGCTCCCAATTTTTCCATTTTGCTAGCAGTCCCACCTCCAAAACCGCCTCCTCAGGGCTGGTAAAATCCAGCCCTAAACCGGTGTAAACAAGCAAAAATCAGCGTAAACAATCGGGGCCCAAGGTTAGCGCAGAACTTAGGCCATATTTCTTCTTTAATTCCCTCTTTATCTATGAAAATTAAAGTTTGAGGCCATCAAACCATCATTTATGCACAACAGGCACAGCATGTTCTATAAAATTAAATAGTGGAAGCTTTTCAATTTTTAATGCAACATTTTCTGATGCCATAAAAAAGCATTCAAAGATATAATAAGAATAAATTACCAAATGAAAATCACTGTAAAACTCCATCGTGACTTTGCTCCATGCTGTACTTCAATTTTCCTTTTGCACCGATTCTGTGAAACCTCTGCAAGACCTCTCTGTGCTCATTAACATAGCTCCGCCTGGTGCAACAGAGCAGCTCGTGTGAAATTCCTGCATTTACACTAGTTTTCTACGGGGGTGAATTTAAGTCAAAAAATTTGTATCAATGCAAGTCTTTTTTTAACTGCAGACTATGCTAAATGACCAGAATACTTTGTTTACTTTTCCGTTAAAGGGGCCGCACACCCAAAAAAAATTAGAGGGAACATTGCTCCAGATGCTCCCCTAGCTCACCAAAGGAATATAAATCACATATAAATCACCCTTACTATTTCCTTTGCTGCCTGTCCTTCCAATCTGAGAGGGCCAAGTGCAATGATTATTGGCACCCCTACAAACTGGTATTCCAAGAGGAAACTGAGACAGGAGGCCCCTTCCCCCTCATTTTAATCCTATTACAATGCCAGTTGTAGATGCAGGCACTCAACCCCCTTGGGGGAAGCCCAAGTAGAGGAGGCGGAGACCCAATTCAAGGCTCTCCACCTCCTTTTCCTCTCCTTTGAACCTGGGAACGGAGTCTCTCCAGGCTCATAGGAGAGGAATATTGGGGCCCAGAAGTTTGATTTGTCCTATTAAAGCTTACAAGTAACTCAAATGTATGGCATCTGAAGTACCAAATCTCAGCTATTATACATTTGTTGGCTGCACGCTGTAGTATCCATTGTATCTACTTGAAGTTCTTATTAACGTGGCTGCACAATATCCACTGCCCACATCAGTGTTTGCAGAGTTTCTCAAGTCAGAAGAAAATAGCATGGAAATTTGTTGGCACTTTGCTCAAATTTGAGTAAAGATATTTTTAAGCATTGTTTATTTGTAATGACACTGTTCTTTGACCTGCTTCCCATGCCCCTAGGACTTACACCATCCTGCAGTCATAAATCACAATACTCAGCAAGCTGAATATAATTTCGAAAGCATTTTGAATGCATTCTGTTATTTTCAGACCAATAACTTTGAGTCCATTCTCAGGGGGATCATATCTCAGGCCCTGAAATTTCTGGGGATCCACTCTGCTATTGCAAGTGCAGTGGAGCAGACCCGGGACTGTCTAGCCCAGCCCCGAGCAGGACACCTTGGGCTGGATTTTGATACTGGGGCGGGTTGGGGTCGTGTTATCCACCCGACTGCAATTGGATGTGGGAGATTGATGCAATTTTCACTTAATTGGGCAATTGAGTTCCAGCATGTGGGAACCCATGAACCAATTAGTGGTTTCAGTCTGAAAGACGCCTCTGATGATGTCATCATTGTTGCTGCATTGCAGGTCAGAGACTGCCTGGCCTTTGCTGTGAGAGGACCTGGATGCAAAATGAGCAGCATCTCAGAGAGAGAGAGAGAGAGAGAGAATTTTTCTTTGCATCCAGGTCCTCTCACAGCAAAGGCCAGGCAGTCTCTGAAGACATTCAATGCAGCAGCATCAGAGGCGACTTTCAGACCTAATACTACTACTACCTTCATCACATCTCCATTGTAATAGTGGACCTGCAGCTGATAGTCAGCTATCCACTTGTGCTCCCGCCAGGTTTCACTGGCATGTATCAGATCAGCCGTGCTTCACGTGGGAAAAGGGTTAAACTAGCTAAAACGTTTCAAAATGGCATTACAGAGCCAATTTAGTGCTTGTTAAGGGCTTTAATGGCCTCTCCCGCCTCTTGGAGGCGGGACGGAGACGGGAACACCGCACACGATTTCATCAAAATTGCGTGGAGGCGGGATTGGGTCCGCCCGCCACTTTTCGCAATTTTAACCCCCCACACGCCTCCAAACCCGCCTCCACGGGTCTATGAAAATCCAGCCCACTGTCCCAAACCCAGGGGACAGGATCATTTAAATGACTGAGCCTGCAGCATTGCGCCTGCAAGGGTGCATCAAAGGCATCCTCCCCAATCAGAGCTGACCACCTAGCCGCTCCAATCAAGGGACACTGAGTTCCTTCCTGGACTGAAGAAATGCTACCTCTTCCTTTATTTTTTGCTCTCAAGGTAATCAGTTCCCTCTGGGATGTAAAGGACCAATGTAAACAGGTCAGAATCCTGGCACAACTGGGTTCTGCCACAAATTACTGGCCCTCCCCAGGTGGGAATCTTGCTTTCTGCTCTCTCTGAAACCATGAATTTTGAGGCCTTAGGGGGGAAAATTCGTTTGCTTTGCGCCTTCGTTAGCACCCTAAGAGGCAACTAGCGCCCGGGCGCGGCGATGTTTGCGCTGCTTGCGAAATTGACTAGACATTTTGCAGCGGCACTAAACACTACCACCACAATCTCCTGTGCCCGCAAATAGTAACGTCAGTTGAGCGTGCAATGCCCCGGTAGCACCCCAGACCGATATTGAGCGGCGCCCCCTGCCTTACCGCCTGCCGCTAGCAATGACAGGCTGAGGGGAGCGTTTTGCAGTCAGGAAGGGACTGGGGGAGCGCTATTTAAAGGCGACCGCTTCCTGCCTTTTTTTGTCTGCGACATTTTTGCACCACGCATTCTGAGAGAGAGAGAGAGAGAGACTTCTGGAGAGATTCAACGCTGTGTGAAGGAGTTTTGGGTACTGAGCAGCACTTTGCAGGTTCATTTTGATTTGACCTTCCTTGCATCGATTTAGAAGAGACTGTGGGGGCTGCACTCTGAGCTCTTTCCCTGGGCCTCTTCATTGTTCTTTCCAGCAGGTTTGATGTACAGGTTTCTCCAGGCCGAGATTCAAGGCTGCAATGAGTAGGGTGTGGATGGAGAGCAAGATCAACCCTCCCCTTTAAGAACTGGCCGGTGCCAGTGTGTCTGTGTTCCACTGCTGACTGACATCACATGAGCTTCGCCAGCGCTCTGAGGTAGCGCCTCGCTCCTCGGCGTTTGCGCCTTAAGAGAGATGTGTAGTGCCTGATTTAGTGCTCCAATCACCTCCAGGGGTGATAGAAGCTAAGTTTGCAATCGGAGGTGATAATTAGCGCCGGGTGCTAAACTTTGCGCCCGGCCGATAATTGGGCCCCAAATGGGGCGACACTGAATTTCTCCCCCATAGTGTTTTGTTATGTTCCAAAAGAATAACTGGCTGCTGATTATGGAATTACTTGTACACAGGCCAGTTGGAAGTAAAGTTATTGCGACAAAGAAGGTAATTATGCCATGTAACCTAGTGAAGAGATCCATTCTTTGTACTTGGATTTAGGAACACTAGCACAAGTGAACTTTGACCAGTAATCAACAGTGTTGATTCCAGTTCAGAGCCAGATCATTTTGAGCCCATTGACTGTTGCATTAGGCAACTCATTGGACTTTATTACAAGAAGCCTTAGAAAAGTAATTCTTCATGTAATCTGCACAGCTTCCAAACATGCAGGAACGTGACAGTTTCTGGTTAGCATTAGTGTGGTGTTAGCCAGGAAGGAAGCTAAGCCACCCAATCAATGCTTAAGTGTGATAATCAAAATTTAGCATCATAGCGAGCAGGAAATACGTTTCTTGATCCCATTAGAAACAATTCATCTAGTGCGGAGTCAGGGCCCAAAATGGCGTGCAGAGGTTGGCCTGAGTATCGCCTGAAATTGGTGCTTGGGCCTCATTAACATGAAACTCCGTGGGTTGCGGGCAGCAATCAGCTGTCCCGATACAGCTCACCGGTTGGACCAAGCGCTGGTTTGGCCGCTGTGGATGCGGAAATATCAGTTGGAGTAACGCAGCGCAAGCTCCGACTAGTTATTGAGCAATTTCAGATAATGTCCTTAAACAGGCGTTATGCCCCTCATTAGCATATGTAAATGGACTACCACGTGTTTAAGGTGGTCACCAGTAATACATGAGTACCGGCAGAGCCAATATGACTTTGGATGTATTTCAGGTGCCCTTAGGCTCGTGAAATTGGTTTCCGTCTCACGCCCGAGAAACAGGTGAAACGAGTTACAATTTCGCCCCCACTGTCTCTGATGATAGATTACAGTAACTTCCCCACAACTGATGTTAAATAGGCCTGTAGTCACCTGGTTTCTCCCTCCCTTCTTTCTTAAATAATGGAGTCACATTTACAAATTTCCAATCCATAGGCATAATTCCTGAAGCTGGAGAGATTTGGAAAATTATTTCTAAAGTATGTACAATTTTCTCACATATTTCTTTTACTACTCTGGGGTGGAAACTATTAGTTCCTTGAGATGACTTTATCTTAAGTCCCATTATTTTCTCCATTACCATTAAAAAAAAATACTTATATTAAGTTCCTCCCTGTGACTTATTTTTAGGTAGCCTTGTGGGACCACAAGGGCACATGTTAGAACTCAGGCCAGCAGCCTGTTACAAATGTCATGGAATCCAGGCCACATATCTTCAGATGCCTCAATCATAAAACTGTACAAGGTATTCGTTAAGCTGATACTACACTATCAGAGGGTCTTGCTGTTCACTCCACCATCCTCTCATACTAAGTTGAAAGTCCACAGTTGGGCAAGACACCTTCCTCAAGCATACTAAGAACTTAAGAAATAGGAGCAGCAGTAGACCATTTGGCCCCTTGAGCCTGTTCTGCCATTCGATAAGGTCATGGCTGATCTGGTCTTGGACTCAACTCCACTTTCCTGCCCGCTCCCCATAACCCTTGACTCCCTTATCGTTCAAAAATCTGTCTATCTCCACCTTAAATATATTCAATGACCCAGCCTCCACAGCTCTCTGGGGTAGAGAATTCCAAAGATTCACGACCCTCTGAGAGAAGAAATTCCGCCACATCTCTGTTTTAAATGGGCGACCCCTTATTCTGAAACTATGCCCCCTAGTTCTAGATTCCCCCACGAGGGGAAACATCCTCTCTGCATCTACCCTGTCAAGCCCCTCTCACATCTCATTCTTCTATACTCCAATGAGTATAGGCCCAACCTGCTCAACCTTTTTTCATAAGACAACCCCTTCATCTCAGGAATTAACCTTGTGAACCTTCTCTGAACTGCCTCCAATGCAAGTATATCCCTCCTTAAATAAGGAGACCAAATCTGTACGCAGTACTCCAGGTGTGGTCTCACCAACGCCCTGTACAGTTGTAGTAAGACTTCCCTACTTTTATACTCCATCTCCCTTGCAATAAAGGCCAACATTCCATTTGCCTTCCTAATTACTTGCTGTATCTGCATGCTAACTTTTTGTGTTTCATGTACAAGGACCCCCAGATCCCTCTGTACTAATCTCAGAAGGGGAGCACAGAGGGAACCTCACGGGTACATAGCAAAAGGGTGAGAAACATGTGGGTTTCATGGGGAAAAAAACCATCTGGTACATATATTTAGCAAACATTTAGAGAAGGCAACAAAATAGTTTTACATTATCACTTGTGCCTTTTCTCTCTGTTACACATAAAAGGTACGGTAGGTTTAACTAATGGCAATGGATGCCAGTGCAACAAGAAAAAGATAAGGGCCCCAAATTTCCACAGGCTGGCCAGTACATTCCTGCTGTAAGTCCAGCGACAGTGCAGCAGAAGGCCTGAGAATTAGGCCCAGGCAGGATTCACTTGGCGCCGGCCTCTGCCAGATTCTGCAAGGCCTTGTTTGGGGTAGAACCTTCACATCAGAGGGGGTGTCACGAGGGGGAGAGGACACCACGCTGGGAGTTTTCTCATAGAATCATAGAAATTTGTGGCACAGAACTCTAGCTGTGGCCTAAGTAGTGTTTTATACAGTTCAAGCATAACCTCTCTGCTCTTATATTCTGTGCCTCGGCTAATAAAGGAAAGTATCCCGTTTGCCTTCTTAATCACCTTATCTACCTGTCCTGCTACCTTCAGGGATCCATGGACATGCACTCCAAGGTCCCTCTGATCCTCTACACTTCTCAGTATCCTACCATTTATTGTGTATTCCCTTGCCTTGTTAGCCCTCCCCAAATGCATTACCTCACACTTTCTGGATTGAATTCCAGTTGCCTCCTTTCTGCCCAGCTGACCAGTCTATTGATATCTTCCTGCAGTCTGCAGCTTTCTTCCTCACTATCAACCACACAGACCATTTTTGCACCATCTGCAAACTTCTTAATCATGCCCCCTACATTGAAGTCTAACTCATTGATATGTACCACAAAAAGCAAGGCACCTAGTACTGAGCCCTGTGGAATCCCACTGAAAACAGCCTCCCAGTCACAAAAACATCCGTCGACCATTACCCTTTGCTTCCTGCCACTGAGCCAGTTTTGGATCCAACTTGCCACTTTCCCTTGGATCCCATGGGCTTTTACTTTTCTGACCAACCTGCCATGTGGGACCTTGTCAAAAGCCTTGCTAAAATCCATGTAGACTACATCAAATGTGCTACCCTCATCAACCCTGCTTGTTCCCTCCTCAAAAAATTCAATCAAGCAAGTCAGACATGACCTTCTCTTAACACTTCATGCTGATTAATCTGTGCCTTTCTAAATGATGATTTATACTGTTCCTCAGAAATTTTTCCAATAATTTGTCCACCACCGAGGTTAGACTGACTGGCCTGTAATTACTCGGTCTATCCCTTTCTCCCTTTTTAAAGAATGGTACAACATTGGCAGTCCTCTAGTCCTTTGGCACCACACCTGTAGCCAGAGAGGATTGGAAAATGATGATCAGAGCCTCTGCTATTTCCTCGCTTGTTTCTCTTAACAGCCTTGGATACATTTCATCCGGGCCTGGCGATTTATCTACTTTCAAAGATGCTAAACCCCTTAATACTTCCTCTCTCACTATGTTTATCCCATCTAATATTTCACACTCCTCTTCCTTAACTATAATGTCTGCTTTGTCCCTCTGTTCTGTGAAGACAGACACAAAGTATTCATTAAGAACCGTACCCACGTCTTCCGTCTCCACACACAGGTTACCTTTTTGGTCTCTAATAGGCCTTACTCTTTCCTTAGTTATCCTCTTGCTCTTTAAAACATCTTTGTGTTTTCCTTGATTTACTTGCCAATATTTTTTCATGCCCTCTCTTTGCTTTCCTAATTTCCTTTTTAATTTCACCCCTGCACTTTCTATACTCTTCTAGGCTTTCTGTAGTATTGAGCTCTCGGTATCTGACAAAAGCTTCCCTTTTTTCCCTTATCATACCATGTATGCTCCTTGACATCCAGGGGGCTCTAGCTTTGGGAGTCACACCCTTTTTCTCTGAACCCTCACTATCTCCTCCTTGAAGACCTCCCACTGCTCTGACACTGATTTACCTTCAAGTAACTGTTTCCAATCCAAACTATGCCCAGAACTTCCCCCTCTCTTGTTGGGCTTGCTACGTACTGGCTAAAACAGTTCTCCTGAATACATTTTAAGAACTCGGCACCTTTTATACCTTTTACACTAATTTTATCCCAGTTAATATTAGGGTAGTTGAAATCCCTAGTGTCCAATAGTGCCCTATTGTTTTTGAATTTCTCAGAAAATTGACGACATATTTGCTCTTCTATCTCCCTCTGACTGTTTGGGGGGGGCCTCTTTTACACTCCCAGCATTGTGATTGCCCCTTTTTTGTCCTTCACTTCAACCCATATGGCCTGATTTGATGATCCTTCTAACATATCATCCCTCCTCACAGCTGTAATTGTCTCTTTAACCAATATTGCGAACCCCTCCCTTTTTATCCCCCTCTCTATCTCGTCTGAAAATCGTGTAACCAGGAATGTTGAGCTGCCATTCCTGCCTTTCTTTAGGCCATGTTTCAGTAACAGCTGTATCATCATACTCCCACGTGTCTATCTGTGCCCTCAGCTCATCTGCCTTATTCACTAGACTCTTTGCATTGAAGTATATAACATTAAGTGCTGCCAAACCCCTTTGTTGTCTATTTTCTAGCCTTTTTTTCCTCTGCCTTCCAAAGTCGCTTACTAATTTACTGCTTTCCATTTCCAGCTTTGCTTCTCTCCCTTCTAAATCTACACTCAAGTTCCCATGCCCCTGCCAAGCTAATTTAAACCCTCCCCAACAGCACAACCTCCCCCCCCCGCGGTTGTACAGGTTCCACCTCCCCTGAACTGGTCTCAATGCCTCCGGAATCTAAAACACTCCCTCCTGTACCATCTCTCCAGCCACGCAATCATCTGCTCTATCCTCCTATTTCTGTACTCATTAGCACGTGGCACTGGGAGTAATCTGGAGATTACTACCTTTGAAGTCCTGCTTACTAGTCTTTTTCCTAGCTCCCTAAATTCTGCCTGCAGTACCTCATCCCTCTTTCTACCCATGTCATTGGTACCGATATGGACCACAACCTCTGGCTTTTCGCCCTCCCCCCTCAGAATGTCCTGCTGTCGCTCAGTGACATCCCTGACCTAGGATCCGTTAAGTAGCCTTTACACTGAGTAAGGTATACCAGTCAACCAACTGGTGGAAGTGGTGACAAACGGGTGGGTCCAGGCTTGGGACGTGGTCAGAAGATCTAAAAAAGCAAAGGATAGAAGCCACTGTCTAAAAGAAAAATTAAAAGACACTTGTAAAAATGAAAACTCTGCAGCTCAAGCTATAACTAATCACCACGTGATCAGGGATTTACCATATTTTACACAGCAATTGTATAGTAGTTGAACTTTCATCAGTTCAGAGAAGCCTAATCTGGGTCAACCAACTGGTGGAAGTGGTGACAAACGGGTGGGTCCAGGCTTGGGACGTGGTCAGAAGATCTAAAAAAGCAAAGGATAGAAGCCACTGTCTAAAAGAAAAATTAAAAGACACTTGTAAAAATGAAAACTCTGCAGCTCAAGCTATAACTAATCACCACGTGATCAGGGATTTACCATATTTTACACAGCAATTGTATAGTAGTTGAACTTTCATCAGTTCAGAGAAGCCTAATCTGGATCAGAGGAGTTATTATATTGAAAGATAGTGGAGCCCCTTTAAAGGCCCCTTTACATTGCAGGAATGTCGCTGATAGCAGAGGCACAGAGGACAACATGAAGAAGAAACAGCTAAATCCAATTCAACTAGAATCCAAAAGGTATTAGTAACTCTCATTTTATCAATAACACAGTCCTTTCATTAATTTAGCTCTCTAGACCAATTCACCAAGGGGGTTTGTGCTCGTCATATTTTGGGTGCAAGAAATTTTGCAAGAAAAGGTGAACACATCCATTAATGATTAAATCATTTGCATTGCAGTGGCTGGTTATGTTCTCACTGAATGCCCCAAGTATATTATTCAGCACAGAAAATAAATACTGGCTCAAATACAACTGCAACAGATCCACAAATACTTCTTGCATCTGTTCTTTTTGGAGTTTCTGGATTTTGATATATTTCTCCAAATCTAGCTTGCATTTCAGATCAGGTACTAAGATATATAATTCCCAGCAATATTCTAACTGCCAAAGCTTAATTTTAGAAATAACATTTTGAATTCATGTTTAAGATTGTTAAACTTGTTCTTTTCCATTGAATGGCTGGGTCAAAATTCTAAACCGTCTTTATTTGCAATACTGCGAGTCTCCTGTCACAGTCCAGGACAACACAACTTGCCTTGTTTCTTTTTGCCCAAAGCACATTCTATTGCAGACAAGCATTTACAAATCATTAGAGGTATTAAGAAGCCCAGCAGTTACATGTGCTGACAATCATTTCAAGTGCTTAAAGTATTCTGAGAACAAGAAAACATCAGCCCAGCTGTGGTCTGTACAATCGCTGTGAAGTCACAGCTGGACTTGTTTCATTTTACATTTTGCTCAAGGGACTCAAAGATAAAAACTGAAATTATTAACTTTCTTTAAAGATTTATATTAAAATCAAATATTTTTTGTTTACTAGATCTCTTAAAGTCACTTACCACGTTTAGGCAGCTATTCAGCTGCTGTATGCAAGTGCAGTAGAACCCAGCTCTCAGATGATCATTCATAAGCCTGTGTTTTGCTTCAGAATAAAAATCATTTCTAGTGTTTCTTTAAATATTTCTAAACATGCCTGTTACCTTCACCACACATGGGTAGAAAAAAGCTAAAGAGAGCAACAGACTGTGAAACACTTATCGTCAGAATGACCATTTGCATTGCTCACGACAGCTACAACCCATACTATCCCTTCTCCTTCCCCTCCATCCTCTCCCCCCCCCTTCCCCCGCCTCAAACCAAAAACATTTCCACGACCATTTTTGGCAGATTAGTTGGTCGCATAGTTTAAGAATAACATAATGGGCTGGATAATTTCATCAAAGGATAGCATGTCATGTCAGAAGAAATTAGGATTGCCTGAAATAGTTCAAATAATGCCATAACAATGGGAAGGAACTATAGACAATTTTGAGTTCACAGCCATAACCAGCATCAAAGTTTGTATAAAGAAAGAACACTGCAGATTGCATTACTTCATTTCAGTACATCAAGAGTAGCTTCATTATTCTTTTATAAAATGTCTAAAATAATCCATGAGTGAAAATGCGATAGGTTAATCAAACTTACCATGTAGTAAATTCTGCCACCAGCTCCCGCTTACACACACCCTCCTGACATGCAAAGGCTGGAATGTAAATGTAAATGTACACAGAGTTATTAACACAGCAAGTTATAATGCAGTGCCTGCTGCACTTATCTATTAAAGACATAACATCAGTTCCCGACAGAACATATGGGCTACGATGACTTTAAGGCGTTGGAATTAAATCGTAAACTCCAAAGCACAAAGAAACATTGTTCATAAAGAACACAGACCTTCTGGGTCACTGTGTCTTTCATTTAGTCAGAAGAAAAACAAATCAGTACCACCATTTTGTTGTATTATTGAATAAATCAAATACTAGTAGGTCTACACATTTTTGCAGATGTTCCCACAGGAAAGGTTTATGATATTGGATACAATGCCCTAGAAATTCATTAGCACCGCGTCCATTTTACAGGCATAAAACAGGCACCTAAGCAGCCAATATAGTGAGTGACACATTTGAACGTCTGCATTGTAAGTATGCCACTGCCATATTGGATTGGACTCCTCCACAGGCGTCCAGGCTTGCACCAGAAGTATTTCTAACGCATATAAAAATATTTAAATAAGGGTCCTGCGCATGTTATTGGGCTCTTTTCTGAAATTGGGCTAGCCCAGCACTTGACTCGCTATGTGATAAACTCACTCAGCAACTCGTGGTGCTAACGAGCAGAAATGACCCTTCAGCAGTGCTATTTAAAGGCCTCATCTATTACATAAAGGTTAGTTGCTGGTTTGTCCTTTTAGTCTGCTGGTTAACTTCTGGGCAATTTTTGGCATATTTTCTGCCTTTTCTGTCCCTCCATGGTCTCTAAATTGTCAGACTGCTTGTCCGACATCCAGTACTGGATGAGCAGAAATTTCCTCCAACTAAATATTGGTAAGACCGAAGCCATTGTCTTCGGTCCCCGTCACAAACTCCGTTCCCTAGCCACCGACTCCATCCCTCTCCCTGGCATCTGTCTGAGTCTGAACTAGACTGTTTGCAACCTCGGTGTTGTATTTGACCCCAAGATGAGCTTCCGACCACATATCTGCGGCATCACCAAGACCGCCTATTTCCACCTCCGTAGTCGCCCATCTCCACCCTTGCCTCAGCTCATCTGCTGCTGAAACCTTCATCCATGCCTTTGTTACCTCTAGACTTGACTATTCCAATGCTCTGCTGGCCCGCCTCCCATCATCCATCCTCCATAGACTTGAGCTCATCCAAAACTCTGCTGCCCATGTCCTAACTTGCATCAAGTCCCATCACCCCTGTGCTACATTGGCTCCCAGTCCAGCAAAACCTCAATTTTAAAATTCTCATCTGTGTTTTCAAATCCCTCCATCGCCTCACCCCTCACTATCTCTGTAATCATCTCTAGTCCTACAACCACCACCACCCCCCCACCCCCCAAGGTCTTTGCACTCCTCCAATTCTGGCCTCTTGGGCATCTTCAATTTTAATCGCTCCACCATTGGCGGCTGTGCTTCAGCTGCCTAGGCCCTTAACTCTGGAATTCCCTTCCTAAACATCTCCGCCTCTCTACCTCTCTCTCCTCCTTTAAGATGCTCCTTAAAACCTATCTCTTTGACCAAGCTTTTGGTCACCTGTCCTGATATCTCTTTTTGTGGCTCTATGTTAAATTTTGTTTGATAATACTCCTGTGAAGCGCCTTGGGACGTTTTACTATGTTAAAAGCGTTAAATAAATACAAGTTGTTCTTGTTCTATAACTGATTTCTGACTTCTGATAAGAAGTTTGTGCTGGTGCTGCACTGCTTTTGGCTGCTTTTATAGCAGTTCCACTGCAATTGTGGGTGGTCTGGTAGGGCTGGAGGACGAGCAGCCAAGATTACAGGAGAGAGCAGGAGCAGCTGGGAGAAGACGGAGGAGGAGGCCACTGCGCAGGAGGCCATACCCACAGCAGGTCTTCAGGGAGCACTTCTCCTACCTAGACTTCAGTGAGGAGCAATGTCTAACCAGCCTCAAACCATGGCATGGACAGCACTGCCTTGGCTGTCAAGGTCACCGTGCCCCATAACTTTTATGCAACTGGCTCCTTCCAGGCTGCAGCAGGTGACATCAACAACATCTCCCAGTTTTCAGTCAACCGCTTTATCGGGGATATCACCGAGGCTTTCTACTCCGGGAGGAACATCTACATCTCTTTCCCCATGGACAGGGCGAGCACAGCAAGACTAGGCTTTGTTCTCATTGTAAGCTTCCTTCCGTGCTCCCCATCACCATCCTGGCATCTTTCTGAATAGAAAGGGATTCTACTTCCTCAAAGTTCAGCTTGTTTGCGGCCACTGGCAGCGCAACATGTATGCTGATGCCCAGTTTCCTGGCAACAGTCATGATTCATTCATCCTGATAGGAAAAATATTGGAATCTATACTAAAAGAAGTGATAGAAGAGCACCTAGAGACAGAAAATATAAGAAAAAATAGTTAGCATGGATTCTGAAAGGTTAAGTTATGCTTAACTAACCTGATAGAATTCTTTGAAAAGGTAACGGAAAGAGTAGACAAGGGTAATGCAGTAAATGTTATATACTTGGATTTTCAAAAGGTCTTTGACAAGGTACCACACGGTAGACTCATGACAAAAGTTAGGGCATGTGGAGTCAGGGGATAAATAGCTGAATGGATAGCAAATTGTCTAAAAAATAGAAAGCAGAGAGTAGGGGTAAAGGGTAGTTATTCAGATTGGAGTAAGGTAGAAAGCGGGGTTCCACAAGGATCAGTGCTGGGACCACTGTTACTCATAATTTACATTAATGACTTGGACTTAGGAATAAGTAACTCAATATTAAAATTTGCAGATGATACCAAACTGGGAGGGTATATCTAACACGGAGGAAGAATGCAACGTAATACAAGATGACATTAGAAAACTTGCACTCTGGGCAGTTAAGTGTCAAATTAACTTTAACATAGATAAATGTGAGGTGATGCACTTTGGTAGGAAAAATAGAAACATCACTTACACCTTAGAAAATAAGAAACAGAATAGGGTATGTCGTAAGAATGAGCCTTACGCGTGGTGAACTTAAAGTAAGCTTTAATCAACTAAAAAGGTGCTACATACAAAAGAGGTCTTACTCTATGCCTCTCCAGGATCCAACTGATCAGTCCAGTATTTATCCTGGACTAATCACAGGAAGTGATGCAATAAAGTTCGAGTCACAGGAAGCTGTATTGTGTTACCACATTCTCCCCCCCCAAAAGATTAGGAGGCCGGGATGCTCCCTCCATTTCGTAGCCGCTGGACGAGGGAGAGCCGCACCCGTTTGGGTTCTCGTAGCGGTAGAGGGCCCCTAGCCCGTTTACCCGCCGCGGACCGTGGACCAGAGTCCGAGTGATCCAGCCCGCTCTGTGAGGGGTCAGGACGATCCTGACTGTGTACTGGTGCCCGAACGGGTGTCGGGCAGGGCTGTGGCAGATCCGTTTCCGAGCGTACGGTACGGGGTGGATCGTGGCTGCGCGTGCGAGCCCCGACGGGCTCATAGTCAGTCTGCCCCAGGTCGGCACGCTGGAGTGAGGTACCAGCCGGCGTCAGATCCAGATCGTGATGAGAGGCACCTGGCGAGCCCAGAGATGTGCCTGGTACAATATCATCCCCTGGTGTCCCTCTATGTTTCGGCGGGCAGGGAGCCAGATCCCGCAATGACACGGTAGATTCCCGACCGTCAGGATACCGAATATAGGCGTAGGTAGGGTTGACGTCAGTGAGCTCAACCTCATCTACCAGGGGGTCATTCTTAGACGCCCGGACATATCTTCGGAGTAGCACTGGTCCCGGTGCAGTCAGCCACGACGGGAGAGATATCCCATAGGATGAGCGACGCTGAAATCGGAAGAACCGTTCATGAGGCGTCGTATTTGTGGCGGTCGAAAGGAGGGACCGTCTGGAAGTACTGCTTCCCATTGCTGGTTGGGTAGGCCCCGAGATCTCAAAGCCAGATGTACCGCATTCCAGATGATAGCGTTATAACGCTCGACTTGCCCATTCCCGACTGGATGATAAGGCGTCGTTTTGCTGGCAGCAATACCCCGTTCCGAGAGATAGGCCTTGAGTTCTCCTGACATAAAAGAAGGGCCCCGATCCGAATGAACATAGGATGCCATGCCACAGAAAGCAAATACCTGCTCAAGGCAGCTGATAACCGTGGTCGTCAGCATATTGGGGCAGGGAAAGGCAAACGGAAAATGGGAATACTCATCGACCATGGTCAATAGATAAGTGTTGCGAGTTGAAGAGGGCAACGGCCCCTTAAAATCGATGCTAAGCCGTTGCATTGGCTGGGTCGCATGTATGAGTATACCACCCGAGGGGTGGAAAAACCGAGGTTTCAATTCCGCACAGACTCTGCAGTCCGAGCACATCTTCTTTACATCCCCGGTAGAGAATGGGAGATTTCGGGACCGCACGAAGTGTAGCATGCGAGTAACGCCCGGATGACACAACCCATCATGGATGTCTACGAGCGTAGAGGGTGCCATGGCGGAGCAGAATGCTCGTGTGAGGGTATCCAGAGCCACATTCTCCTTGCCAGGTCGATAGTGGATGGTGTAACCAAAAGAGGCCAATTCCAGCCGCCAAAGCTGGATTTTATTATTTTTAATTTTGGTCCGTTTTCGATTATCGAGCATGAAGGCGACCGATCGCTGGTCCGTGATTAAGGTAAAGTGCTGGCGAGCTAGGAGATGACTCCACTTCCGTACTGCCTCTATGATGGCTGTAGCTTCTTTCTCGACTGGAGGATAATGTAGCTCAGCCCCTTGAAAAGTCCTGGACAAAAATGCCACCGGACGACCTTCCTGATTCAGAGTGGCCGAGATCGCCACCTCCGAGGCATCACACTCAACAACAAAAGGAAGACTCTCATCGATGGAGTGAAGAGCCGCTTTCTCCAACTGTTTTTTCAGGAGGTTAAAGGCTGCAACAGCCGCTGTGTCTAGTGGGAATGTGCTGGCCTTCAGTAGAGGTTGGATTCGGTCCGAGAAGTTAGGAATCCATTTAGCATAGTATGCAAACAGGCCGAGGGCCCGGCGCAAGGAGGCCGGATTCTTAGGTGGCGGGAGTTCTTGGAGTGGGCGAAGCCTTTCAGGGTCAGGTTTGATGATGCCATTGCCCACACAATAGCCAAGGATGTTGATGGTTGGTTGTGACTCAATGGATTTAGCCGCATTTAATGTCAAATTACGGTGCTGGAGTGCATCCCAAAATCGTTGGAGATTGGCGTCATGTTCCCGCTGATTGCGACCTGCGACAGTAATATTGTCCAGATAAGGAAACGTATCCTTCAAGTCTTCCTGTTTGACCAGGTCATCCATTGCTCGCTGGAAGACAGCCACTCCATTAGTGACCCCAAAGGGGAGGCGACGAAATTGATACAGCCGTCCATTGGCTTCAAAGGCCGTATACTACTTGTCTGAGACCTTCAAGGGTACCTGATGATAGGCACTTTTCAGATCATATGTTGAGAACACCGTGTACTCAGCCAGTTTATTAACCATATCATCGATGCGCGGCAATGGGTATGCGTCCAAGTCCGTATATTGATTGATGGTCTGTGAATAGTCAATGGACAGCCGTTTCTTGTGAGATTGTAGAGGGTTCTTAACAATAACGACCTGGGCGCGCCATGGCGACGAACAAGGCTCGATGATATCCTCTGCTAAAAGCCGAGAAATCTCAGCCGCAATAAAAGACTGGTCTTCCTGACTGAAACGTCGTGACTTTGTTATAATCGGTTTGCATCGAGGAGGGATATTGGTAAACAGTGAGGGTTCATCCAGTGAAGCTGCTGACAATGCACAGAACGGTAATCGAGGTAGTATATTAGAAATAGTGAGTTCAGGTTTGGATCCGCCGAACTCAATGGTGAGCTTCTTATGCTGCTTTTGAAAATCCAGCCCTAAGATAAGATCACTACATAAGTCCTTGAGCACCGAAAGCCGGGTGGAGGAATACCTGTGACCATTAAGTGTTATTTCAACCATACAAAAGCCATCGCAATTGCTTGGTCTGATGGGAAAACATGTAGCTTTAACTCTGCAACAATCTGTTCCCTAATGAAACTATCAGTGCTACCTGAGTCAATTAAGGCATCTAAAGTATGTCCATTAATTGATGCTTTTGTAGCTGCATGAAATAGGTTCTGAGGACAAGCAGCTGTAATTGGTGTCGTTGCACAAAGAGTGGCTGAAACTCTAGGTGTGTTTCTTCGAGAGGAAACCCAAGAGGAAGCACGATAGATTTTAGCCGGAACATCTTGATAGGCCCTTACCGGGGCAGTTCGGTAGGACTTAGCTTGATAAGCCCTCGTAGAGGCTCTTGATAGGCAAACCTTTGCAAAATGACCCTTTTTGTTGCAATGACTGCAAAACGCATTGCGAGCAGGGCAGAATTTCCGAGGGTGAAACTCATCACCACAAAAGAAGCATTTCTTAGATTGCCAAGAAGCTGCCACAGTGGGGTCATCATCCTCTTCATCAGTGAAGTCATCAGATTGATCGTCAGGGATAAAGACCTCCCTAATAGAGTTCACCTGTGGCCTCTTAAATTGCCTGACTGTAGTTAAGGCAGTAGACCGAGTTCTGGGCACTGTATAAAGGTCTGCATTTCTTTTTGCCAGATCTAGAGAGCAAGCCATGTCATAAGCTCTCTGAAGCTCAAGTGTCTTACTTTCCAGTAGACGCTGGCGTATAAATGGGGAGGCAAGCCCGCAGATGAAAGCATCACGGATCATTTCTTCACGGTACAGCTCAGCTGAGGCCGCCTGAAATTTACAGTCCATACTAAGTCTGCGAAGCTCTTGGAGGAATTTATCAATGGATTCCTCCGGCCCTTGTTGGGCTGTAGCTAGTAGATGTCTGGCATAGACCTCATTCGGTGTCTTAGTATATAGTCTCTTAAGCGTCCGAATTGCCTCCTCGTAACTGCCCCATTCCTCCACATACTGAAATACATTCGGGGTGACACAGTTGATGAGTATCCGCAACTTTGAGTCATCATCAGCCTTGCAATATTCGAGAAAATTGTCAAACGTGCGATACCAGTGTTTCCACACCTTACCGGCTGCTGGGGTGTTTGGGTCCAAGTCAAGACGCGATGGTTTAAGGATGTTTTCCATGATGGGTGATTCCCTGGATCCTTAGTTCCGAGTTCGTCCAAAAAGTTTGAGTGCGAAGTTTTTCAAAGTTGATTAAATTGTCGTAAGAATGAGCCTTACGCGTGGTGAACTTAAAGTAAGCTTTAATCAACTAAAAAGGTGCTACATACAAAAGAGGTCTTACTCTATGCCTCTCCAGGATCCAACTGATCAGTCCAGTATTTATCCTGGACTAATCACAGGAAGTGATGCAATAAAGTTCGAGTCACAGGAAGCTGTATTGTGTTACCACAGGGTAGAAGAGTAAAGGGATCTTGGGATACAGGTGAACAAATCATTAAAATCAGCATCACAGGTCAGCAAAGCAATTAAAATGCTAACAAAGCACTGGGATTTACATAAGAACATAAGAAATAGGAGCAGGAGTAGGCCATTTGGTCCTTCGAGCCTGTTCTGCCATTCAACAAGATCATGGCTGATCTTCTATCTCAACTCCACTTTCCTGCACTATCCCCATATCCTTTAATTCCCTTAGCTCCCAAAAATTTATCGACCTCTGTCTTGAATATACTGTACTTAACGACTAAGCATCCACAGTTCTCTGGGGTAGAGAATTCCAAAGATTCACAACTCTTTGAGTGAAGAAATTTCTCCTCATCTCAGTCCTAAATGGCCGGCCCCTTATTCTGAGACTATAACCCCGTGTTCTAGATTCCCCAGCCAGGGGAAACATTTTCTCAGCATTAACCCTGTCAAGCCCCTTAAGAAATTTATATGTTTCAATTAGATCACGTCTCATTCTTCTAAACTCTAGGGAATATAGGCCTAGTCTACTCAATCTCTCCTCATAGGGCAATCCCCTCATCCCAGGAACCAGTCTAGTGAACCTTCGTTGCACTTCATCTAAGGCAAGTATGTTTTTCCTTAGATAAGGAGAGCAGAACTGTACACAGTACTCCAGGTGTGGCCTCACCAATGCCCTGTATAATTGCAGTAAGACTTCTTTACTCTCATATTCTAATCCCTTTGTAACAAAAGCTAACATACCATTTGCTTTCCTAATTGCTTGCTGTACCTGCATGTTAACTTTCTGTGATTCATGTACAAGGACACCCAGTTCACTCTGAATGCAAACATTTCCCAATCTCTCACCATTCAAAAAATATTCTGTTTTTTGTTTTTCCTACCAAAGTGGATAACTTCACACTTCCCCACATTGTATTCCATTTGCCATGTTCTTGCCCACTCAGTCAACCTGTCTATATCTCTCTGCAGCCTCTTTGCATCCTCCTCACAGCTTACTTTCCCATCTAACTTTGTATCATCAGCAAACTTGGCTATGTTACACTCAGTCTCTTCATCTAAGTCATTAATATAGATTGTAAATAGCTGAGGTCCAAGCACTGATCCTTGCGGTACCCCACTGGTTACAGCCTGCCAACCCAAAAAAGTCCCATTTATTCTTACTCTCTGTTTACTGTCCATTAACCAATCCTCAATCCATGCTAATATATTACCCCCAATCCCATGAGTCTTAATTTTGTGTAATAACCTCTTGTATGGCACCTTATCAAATGCCTTCTGAAAATCCAAATATACTACATCCACTGGTTCTCCCTTATCCATCCTACTAGTTATACCTTCAAAAAACTCTAACAGATTTGTCAAACATGATTTCCCTTTCATAAAACCATGTTGACTCTGCCGAATCATATTACGATTTTCTAAGTGCCCTGTTACCACGTCCCTAATAATAGATTCTAGCATTTTGCCTACTACTTCTTCTCTTCTTCTTCTTCTTAGGCAGTCCCTCAGAACCGAGGATGACTTGCTTCCACACTAAAAATGAGTTCTCAGGTGACTGATGAGTCCAATGTGGGACCTACAGTCTCTGTCACAGGTGGGGCAGACAGGTGGTTGAAGGGGCGGGTGGGTGGGGTGCTTGGGTTGACGTGCGCTCCTTCCGCTGTTTGCGCTTGGCTTCCACTTGCTCCCGGCGAAGAGACTCAAGGTGTTCGGCGCCTTCCGGGATGCTTCTCCTCCACTTTGTGCAGTCTTGGGCCAGGGATTCCCAGGTGTCAGTGGGGATGTTGCACTTTTTCAAGGAGGCTTTGAGGGTGTCCTTGAAGCATTTCCTCTACCCACCTGGGGCTCTCTTGCCATGTCGGAGTAGTGCGCTTGTTTTGGGAGTCTCATATCGGGCATGCGGATGATGTGGCCCGTCCATCGGAGCTGATCGAGCGTGGTCAAAACTTCGATGCTGGGGATGTTGGCCTGAGCGAGAACATAGACATTGGTGTGCCTATCCTGCCAATGGATTTGCAGGATCTTGCGGAGGCAACGTTGGTGGTACCTCTCCAGTGCTTTGACGTGCCTGCTGTACATGGTCCATGTCTCTGAAGCATACAGGAGGGCGGGTATCACGACTGCTCTGTAGACCATGAGCTTGGTGCTGGGTTTGAGGTCCTGGTCTTCAAACACTCTCTTCCTCCGGTGACCGAAGGCTGCACTGGCACACTGAAGGTGGTGTTGGACTTCGTCATCGACGTCTGTCCTTGTGACAGTAGGCTCCCATGGTATGGAAAGTGGTCCACGTTGTCCAAGGCCTCGTCATGGATTTTGATAATCGGGGGGCAGTACTGTGTGGCGGGGGCAGGCAGGTTGGTAGAGGACCTTTGTCCTCCAGATGTTTAGTGTAAGGCCCATGCTCTCATACGCTTTGGTGAAGGTGTTGACGATGGTTTGGAGTTCGGCCTCAGAGTGTGCACAGATGCAAGCGTCATCTGCATAATGTAATTCGATGACAGACGATGGGACGACCTTGGATCTGGACTGGAGGTGACGGAGGTTGAACAGTTTCCCATTTGTTCTGTAGATTAGCTCCACTCCAGCGGGGAGCTTACTGAGGGTGAGATGGAGCATTGCAGCCAGGAAGATCGAGAAGAACGTTAGTGCGATGACACAGCCTTGCTTGACCCCGGTCCGTACATGAATTGGGTCTGTGGTGGGTCCGTTGGTCAGGATCGCGGCTTGCATGTCGTCGTGAAGCAGGCGGAGGATGGAGACAATCTTTTGAGGGCAGCCGAATTTGAGGAGGACACTCCATAATCCCTCACGGTTGATGGTGTCGAAGGCCTTTGTGAGGTCAAAGAAGGCCATGTACAGCGGTTGGTGCTGTTCCCTGCATTTCTCTTGTAGTTGACGTGCGGTGAAGATCATGTCCATTGTGCCCCTTAGTGGGCGGAATCCACATTGCGACTCTGGGAGGAGCTCTTCCGCCACTGGGAGAAGGCGATTGAGGAGGATTCTTGCGATGGCTTTCCCTGTGGCAGACAGCAGGGAGACTCCTCTGTAATTACCGCAATCGGACTTGTCACCTTTCTTGAAGATGGTCATGATTATGGCGTCTCTGAGATCCCCTGGCATGCTCTCCTTCTTCCAAATAGGAGAAATGAGTTCATGTATTTGTGCCAGTAGTGCTTCTCCGCCATGTTTTAGTGCCTCGGCGGGGATTCCATCTGCTCCTGAGGCCTTGTTGTTCTTCAGTTGTCGGATGGCCTTTTCAACTTCATGCTGGGCTGGGGTTGTGCTGAGATGGTGGTGGGTAGCATGCTGCGGGATGGTGTTGAGGACCATCGCGTCGAAGACAGAGTCTCGGTTAAGGAGATCTTTGAAGTGCTCCTTCCAGCGGGCACTGACTGCCTCTCTGTCCTTGATGAGTACCTCTCCGTTCTTGGCCCGCAGTGGGGTAGGACCTTGGGTGCTTGGGCCGTAGGTGATCTTTACTGCGCTAAAGAATCCACGCACGTCGTGGTTGTCGGCTAGCTGCTGGATCTCCTGCGCTTTCTCCACCCACCATCTGTTCTTTAGGTCGCGAGTTTTTTTTTGGACCTCAGCCTTCAGGCATCTGTAGAACTGCTTTCTTGCTCTCGAGTTCTGTTGCTGTTTCCAGATCAGGAATGCCTTGCCCTTGCGGCTTATTAGCTCCTGGATCTCCTGGTCGTTCTCGTCGAACCAGTCTTGGTGTTTCCTGGTCGAGTGACCGTGCATCTCTTCACAGGTGCTGATTATGGAGGCCTTGAGTGCAGACCAGGCGCTGTAGACACTCTGTGTTTCTGAATCACTGGGAGTCGTCAGCTTGGTTGTGAGGCGCAGGCTGAATATGGCTTTCTTAGCAGCGTCTTTGAGTGCTCCAGCGTTGATTTTCCTGCGGCATTGCTTCTGTTGCCGCCGCTGTTTTGGGGCTACGTTGATGGAGATGGTGGTCGGTCCAGCAGTCGTCAGCTCCTGTCATGGCGTGGGGGATGCGGACGTCCTTGCGGTTCCTCGCTCGGACGATGACGTAGTCCAGCAGATGCCATTGCTTGGAGTGAGGGTGTTGCCATGAAGCCTTGTACTTGTCTCTCTGACGGAACAAGGTGTTGGTTATGACAAGGCCATGTTCTAAGCATTTCGTCAGGAGGAGGGTACCGTTGGAGTTGGCTTTCCCTACCCCCTCTCTGCCGATCATACCTCCCCAGAGGTCTGTGTCCTTTCCAACACTGGCGTTGAAGTCGCCAAGGAGGATCAGCTTGTCGCCCGTTGGGACTCGGGACAGGGATTGTTCGAGGCTGGAGTAGAATTCCTCTTTGGTCTCGTCTGTGGCTTCCAGTGTTGGGGCATACGCACTGATGACTGTAACGCACTGGTTCCGGGCTAGGGTGAGCCGTAGAGTCATGAGGCGTTCATTTATTCCACAAGGGGAGTCTTGAGACATTCAACTAGCTCATTTTTTATGGCGAAGCCTACCCCATGGAGGCGGCATTCTTCTTCAGGTTTGCCTTTCCAGAAGAAGGTGTAACCACCGCCTTGCTCCTTGAGCTGGCCTTCCCCTGCCCGTCGGGTCTCGCTTAGGGCAACGATGTCTATGTCGAAACGTCTCAGCTCCCGGGCAACGATAGCAGTACGGCGTTCCGGTCTGTCGCTGTTGGGGTTGTCCATGAGGGTCCTGACGTTCCAGGTCCCAAACTTCATTTTAAAGGGTGGAAGATGCCTGTGTGTGAATTCTTTTAACGTGGGGTGGCCGTTGCACACCAGCTACCACATGGGCTTGACAGAGCAAGATCTTGGTCCAGTGGCAAGGGGATCCAAGACAATTGGAGACCAGGCTCTGCTACATCGGCCTAGCACACACACACAAACATACTCCTACTGTCCTCATCCCTCCTTCCCGCAGGCCCTCTCTGCCTGGGTTTCATAGGCTGCCTACTACTGATGTCAGGCTAACTGGCCTATAGTTCCGTTTTGTCTCTTTCTCCTTTCTTAAATGGCGGGGTTATGTTTGCTACCTTCCAATTCTTGGGGACTGTTCTAGAATCTAGGAAAATCTGGAAGATTAATACCAGTGCATCCACTATCTCTGCAGCTACCTCTTTTAAAACCCTAGGATGCAGGTCGTCAGGTCCAGGGGATTTGTCGCTACTTAGTCCATTAATTTCTCCAGCACTACGTCTTTACTTATACTGATTTCTTTAAGTTCATCGTTCTCTCTAGACCCTTGGTTCCCCATTATTTCCAGAATGTTTTTTGTGTCTTCTACCGTGAACACAGATACAAAGTATTTGTTTAATATCTCTGCCATTTCCTTATTGCCCATTATAATTTCTCTTGTCTCTGCCTCTATTGGAACCACGTTTACTTTCAATAATCTCTTCCTATTTAGATACCTATAGAAACGTTTACAATCTGTTTTTATGTCTCTCTCTAATTTACTCTCATATTCTTTTTTCTCTTTCCGTATCAAGTTCTTGGTCCTTCTTTGCTGAATTCTACAATCCTCCCAATCCTGAGGCTTAATACTCTTTTTGGCAACATTATAAGCCTCTTCCTTTGATCTAATACTATCTTTAACTTTTCTTGTTAGCCAATGTTGAACTACTTTTCCTGTGGGTTTTTTGTGCCTTAAAGGAATGTATATTTGTTGTAAATGTTATATTAATTCTTTAAATGCTAGCCATTGCTTGTCTACCATCATACCTTTTCATGTAGTTTCCCAATCTACCTTAGTCAACTTGTCCCTCATAACTATGTAGATTGCTTTGTTTAGATTTAAGACCCTAGTTTCGGATTTAACTAAATCACTTTCAAACTTAACATAAAATTCCAGCATATTATGGTCAATCTTCCCTAAAGGCCCCTTTACTGCAAGGTTATTAATTAACCCTTTCTCATTGCACAATACTAGATCTAAAATAACCTGTTCCCTAGTTGGTTCCTCAACATACTGATCTAGAAAACTATCTTGTATACATTCCATTAACTCGCCTCCCGCATTATTATTGCAAATTTGGTTTGCCCAGTCTATATGTAGATTAAAGTCCCCCATGATTACTCTATTACCCTTGTTACATGCACCTCTAATTTCCTGATTTATACTCTGCTCTACATTACAACTACTGTTTGGGGGCCTATAAACAACTCCCACCAATGTTTTCTGCCCCTTGCTGTTTCTTAGCTCCATCCAAACTGATTCTACTTCTTGATTTTCTGAGCTAAGATCCTTTGGAGGATAATTCCCCTCCTTTGTGCCTCCCATGGGGGGCACTAACAGGATGCAAAGGCCTTTTCGCCCGGGTGCAACGCTGACCTCACCTCTCACTAAATTCGGCGGGAGGTTAGAGGTGGCGCTACAGGGTGGCGCCCCAATCTCCTGTGCCCGGAGATCATGATGTCATCTCCGGGCGCATCGTCCCGGTAGCGCCCCGGCACAAATATTCCCCTTCGTCCCCTGCAGCAGCACCGGGCGATGGCAGCGACTGCTGCAGGGGATGCGAGCACAGCAGCCGGCCGCTAGCAGGGCGCCAATTAAAGGTAGTGTGGCCAGCCGCCTTGAATAAAATGTTGGATTTTTAAAAAACTTTTTTTTTTGTGCCTCCAGATGCGGGGTCCATTCCACGATCGATCAGCCCGGCACACTGCTTGAGTGCCAGGCTGATCGCGCGGCATCCCTGCTCCCTGTGGTCCAGGTAAGTTTAAAAAAAACTGCAGAGTTTGCAGCATGGGGTCCTTCCCTTTAATTCAGGGAAGAGCCTGTGCAACGCGGCAACGCTGCGTGTCCCCAGTGTGTGGCGCTGCTGAGCCGTGCGCCCCTGGTCGTGAACTTCCCCCCCTCTTGTGCTCCAAGAAGGAAGTGGATTTAGCGCTCCACTTCCCTCTTGAAGCAAAAGATGGGAATTTTAGAGAGGCTGGAAGGGGTTAGCGTCTGGCGCTAACTTTTCCAGCTTTTCTGATTTAGCGCCCCAAACGGGGCTCTAGGGGAATTTCTAGCCCTTTCTCTCTACTGTCTTTATCCCATCCTTTATATCACGGCTACCCCTCCTCTTTTTCCATTTTGCCTATTTCTTCTAAAAGTTAAGTATCCTGGAATATTTAATTCCCGACCTTGGTCACTTTGCAACCATGTCTCCGTAATGACTATTAGATCAAACATATTAATTTGTATCTGCGCTATTAATTCATCTATTTTGTTGCAAATTTATTTCTAGGGGTATAGAATTCAAAAAGTAGTGAAGTTATGTTAAACTTATACAGGACCTTGGTCAGGCCGCACTTTGTACTGTGCACAGTTCTGGTCTCCATACTATAAAAAGGACTTAGAAGCACTGGAGAAAGTGCAAAAAAGATTTACAAGGATGGTACCAGAACTGAGAGATTACAGGTATTGGGAAAGATTGAACAGGATGGGGCATTTTTCTTTAGGAAAGAGAAGACATGGAGGAGACCTGATAAAGATCTTTAAAATTATGAATGGGTTGGACAGGGTAAATGTGGAGAGAATGGGGGAAAAATTCAGTATCGCCCTGTTTGGGGCGCAATTATCGGCCGGGCGCAAAGATTAGCGCCTGGCTCTAATTATCGCCTCCGACTGCAAACTTGACTTTTATCGCCCCTGGAGGTGATTGGAGCGCTAAATCAGGCGCTACACAACTGTCTTAAGGCGCAAAGGCCGAGGAGCGAGCCGCTATCTCAGAGCGCTGGCGAAGCTCATGAGATGTCAGTCAGCAATGGAACACAGACACCATAGCGCCGGCCAGTTCTTAAAGGGGTGGGTTGATCTTGCTTTCCATCCACATCCTGCTCATTGCAGCCTTGAATCTCGGCCTGGAGAGACCTGTACATCAAATCTGCTGGAAAGAACAATGGAGAGTACCAGGGAAAGAGCTCAGAGTGCAACCCCCACAGTCTCTTCTAAATCGATACAAGGAAGGGAAAATCAAAATGAACCTGCAAAGTGCTGCTCAGTACCCAAAACTCCTTCACACAGCGTTGAATCTCTCCAGAAGTCTCTCTCTCTCTCTCTCAGAATGCATGGTTCAAAAATGTCACCAACAAAAAAAGGCAGGAAGCAGTCGCCTTTAAATAGCACTCCCCCAGTCCCTTCCTGACTGCAATACGCTCCCCTCAACCTGTCGTTGCTAACAGCAGGCGGTAAGGCAGGGGACGCCACTCAAAATCCTCTCCGGGGCGCTACCGGGGCGTTGCGCACTCGACTGACGTCACGATCTGCCGGCGCAGGAGATCGTGGCGGTAGTGTTTAGCGCCGCCGCAAAATGTCTAGTTAATTTCGCGAGCGGCGCAAGCGGCGCAAGCATCGCCGCGCCCAGGTGCTAGTTGTTTTGCGCCCCATTAGCGCCCTCTTAAGGCGCTAACGGGAGGCGCAACCAACTGAATTTTTCCCCCAATGTGTCCACTTGTGGGAGAATCCAAAACTAGGGACCATAAATACAAGATAGTTACTTATAAATCCAGTCGAGAAATAAGGAGAAATGTTTTTACTCAGAGAGTGATTAGAATGTGGAACCTGCTACTAGAGAAGTGGTTGAGGCAAATAGCTTAGATGCTTTCGAAAGGAAACTGGACGAGTACATGAGAGTAAAGGGAATAGAAAGATACACTGAAAGGCTGAGATGAGGTAGTTGGAATGGGAGGAGACAAATGTGGAGCATAAACACCAGCATAGACTAGTTGGGCCAAATAGCCTGTTCCTGTGCTGTATGTTCTATGCAATTCTATGTAATCCTGCACCAGTCCTCTCCTTCTATGAGGAGAAGGAGGTGGAATAAAGTATGGTGCAGTGATGGTAAGAGAGTGAAGTGAAGCAGGGGAGGGGAGTAATATGAGTAGTGAGGCTGAAGGTGGTGGAGGTGTGAGCAAAGAGTAAGAGAGTAGTATTCTTACCTTGACAACTCTGGTGAGGTTATTGAACTTCTTTCAGCATTGCAGCCATGTCGTAGGAGCTAAGCTCCCAGCATTGACCTCCTCATTAACCACTTCCCACTGGTGGCTGAGGACTTTCTGGCCCCTGGAGGGAACAGGATCTCCCTCCTCCTGTCCACCACCTGGACCAGGGCCTCTAACGCAGCATCAGAGAACCTGGGATCCCTGTCAGGACCTCTTGCAAACATTTTAGCTCTGACACTGTTTCCTGCTGTCTGCAGCCAAAGTGCACCTCCCCTTTAAGAGTGTCTGTCTTCAAGTGGCGTCAGAGACGCCCGATTTCCTGTCCCCTCAAACAGGCATGCAGCCAATGAAGAGCGTGGATAGTGCTGTCTGCATACCGGAATCATTTTAATGAGCTCCCAGCACAAAGTTAATGTAGGACCTGAGACCACGTGAACAGGTGTGTGCAGCGCGCACCCCACCCCCTGTGCGTCCGTGTGTAGGCACGATCGAATTTCTAGACCAGTAAGTCTGCAGGTGTGTTTAATTTAAATTTGTTCCATTTCAGTGCCAAGAAAAGCACATTAAAGTTATACTTTAATAAATGTTCTGACAATGATGCAGCCCACTGCTATAGGTGGATGAAGTCAACTTGTTTTGTTTCTTTTATTTTACTACCTATTAAAGCATCTGGCATAAGTGAATTACAGATCTTTTATGTTAAAATGATTTTCAATAAATGCCCGTTGTTGATTTTTTTTTTGCACTGCAATCTTGAATTTTCCTTTACTCTCAACAACATTAACTTTCAATTCATAAACATTCTAGAACCCCCGTGGGCTCGGTGGTTGTGCGTATGTAAGAATTTTTAACATTTTCTGTTGTCAAGATTTTGGAAGCTGGGAAAGGGTGTTGCACATTGTGATTAATTACATTCTGAACAAGTTTGACAAAGATAATGGCTACAAGCAAGCTGGCCACGTCATTGTGCTCAACAGGGAAAACGTCAATGCTGAGAGCCTGTTTTATATGTATTTACAATAAATATGTGAAGCAATAGTTAAACTTGACCTGGTACATTCCATTCATACTGTCTGTACAATTGATACTTGATGCATGTTTTCCAAGGAACATAGACATGAAACCACAACACTTTGGGATTGAAGTTCCTTGGAGCTTTTCCCACTCCACCACCTAAACTTTGGCAGAAATCCCCTTTACATGTAGTTTGCGCCGAAATCATAGTGGCCAAGCAGGAGAACCTCCAACAGAATTCACCCTTAGTTTTAGTTTAGCAATCAGGAATCACACCTTGAGAAATCAGATTGTAATTTATCGAACTCATGATCCCGCCAGCTGTCGACAGGTTTTTACTTCTTGACTAGCTTTGCTCGTTAGGTTATATGACAAAGATATGGCTGCACTGCTCTAGGTTTCAGCTTGACTCCATCTCTCCAATTTGGTACCTCTAGGATCAAAAATATCTTCACTATAGGATTGTATATTCTCTGCTTCCAACCCTCAAGAACACAGCTGTAAAACTCCAATTATATTTTGTAATTTGGGAAATATGACCGTTAACCGCTTTTGACAACTACAAATTATTAGGGGGTAATTTTGACTTTGGGCGATAGCGTAAAACAGGCGAGATCGATTCAGCCGTCCGTTATATATCTCCCAATTTTCATTTCTATTGACTTCAAAGGAAATGGAAATGGGGGGAGATGCATAACAGATGGCTGAATCGATATCGCCCGTTTTACACTATCACCCAATGTCAAAAGTAACCCCTTACTTTTTAGTTGTGATTGTTTATAGCTTATATACTATTGACCACATGGAAGTAAACCAATGTGATGGCTCACAGCTCTTTAGCTATTATTTTAGAAATAGAATCATAGAATTATAGAATAGTACAGCACAGAAGGAGGCCATTCGGCCAATCAAGTCTGTGCCGGCACTTTTGAAGAGCAACCAGTTGGTCCCACTCACCCTTCAAGTATTTATCCAGTGTCCTTTTGAAAGCTACTATTGAATCTGCCTCCACCACCCTATCAGGCAGTGCATTCCAAATCCTAACCACTCGTTGTGTGAAAAAGTTTTTCCTCATACCGCCTCTGGTTCTTTTGCCAATCACCTTAATTCTGTGCCCACTCGTTATCGACCCTTCAGCCATTGGGAATAGTTACTCTTTATTTACTCTATCTAAACCATTCATGATTTTAAACACCTCTATCAAATCTCCTCTTAGCCTTCTCTGCTCTAAGGAGAACAACACCAGCTTCTCCAGTCTATCCATGTAACTGTATTCCCTCATCCCTGGAACCATTCTAATAAATCTCTTCTGTACCCTCTCCAAAGACTTCACATCCTTCCTAAAGTGTGGTGCCCAGAATTGGACACAATACTCCAGCTGGGGCCGAACTAGTGTTTTATATAAGCTTAGCATAACTTCCTGGCTTTTGTACTCTGTGTCTCTATTTATAAAAATGAGAAGTCGCACAACACCAGGTTATAGTCCAACAGATTTATTTAAAATTACAAGCTTTCGGAGCTGTCGCCCCTTCCTCAGGTAGAGTTACTGTGAGACAATCTACCAGAATTCACAGAATATAAACACAGAGAAAATGCAGAGATTCAATCTATCCCTACATCAAAGACATACTAAGAGCACAGCCAAGACAATGAGATGTGTCCCAGGGGGTCCAACGTGTCAAAACACCTGCCGGCTGCATATCCTCTCCATTTGGGTTTGTTTCTTGTGTTTGTTTCTTGTGTTTGTTTTTTTAAAAAGCTGGAAAGACCGGCAACGATGTCAAGTCACGTTCTGTAACGTGACATGAACCCGATATCCCGATTGAGGCCGTCCTCATGAGTGCGGAACTTGGCTATCAGTTTCTGCTCGATGATTTTGCGTTGTCGTGCATCCCGAAGGCCGCCTTGGAGAACGCTAACCCGCAGATCCGAGGCTGAATGCCCTTGACTGCTGAAGTGTTCCCCGACTGGGAGGCAACCCTCCTGCCTGGCGATTGTTGCGCTGTGTCCGTTCATATGTTGTCTCAGTGTCTGCATGGTCTCGCCGATGTACCATGCTCTGGGGCATCCTTTACTGCAACGTATCAGGTAGACAACGTTGGCCGAGTCACATGAGTATGTACCATGTACCTGGTGGGTAGTGTCCTCACGTGTGATGACGGTATCTGTGTCCATGATCTGGCATGTCTTGCAGAGGTTGCCGTGGCAGGGTTGTGTGGTGTCGTGGTCGCTGTTCTCCTGAAAGCTGGGTAATTTGCTGCGAACGATGATACTTTTGAGGTTAGGCAGCTGCTTGAAGGCGAGTAGTGGAGGCGTGGGGATGGCCTTAGCAAGGTGTTCGTCGTCATCGATGACATGTTGAAGGCTGCGAAGAACATGGCGTAGTTTCTCCGCTCCGGGGAAGTACTGGACGACGTAGGGTACTCTGTTGGTTGTGTCCCGTGTTCGTCTTCTGAGGAGGTCTATGTGGTTTTTCGCTGTGGCCCGTCGGAACTGTCGATCGACGAGTCGAGCGTTATATCCTGTTCTTACGAGGGCATCTTTCAGTGTCCGTAAGTGTCCATCGCGTTCCTCCTCGTCTGAGCAGATCTCCACATCATGACCTCTATTTATAAAGCCCAGGATCCCATATGCTTTATTATTTGCTTTGTTAACCTATCCTGCCACCTTCAAAGATTTGTGCAAAAGCACCCATAAGTCTCTCTGTTCTTGCACCCCCTTTAAAATTGTACCATTTAGCATGTATTGTCTCTCCTCATTCTTCCTACCAAAATGTATCACCTCACACTTTTTTGCAATGAATTTCATCTGTCATGTGTCCGCCCATTCCACCAGCCTGTCTATGTCCTCTTGAAGCCTATTACTATAATGCCCTTACATACCCTGTCCACCATCCAGCATCATAGCCCACTATTGCCAGGCAAAATAAATAACAGAATTGCATCTTTCCAAGTTGTGGAATAGACAAGAAAAAGGAAATATTTTAAGCTGTACCTGACATCACATAGACAAACACCACACAGTGCCAGCACTGCCTTTGGCAACAAGTCAAAACTTCATGATAACATAACATGTTAAATCTGGAAATCTGAAATAAAAACAGAAAATGCTGGAAGTACTCAGCAGGTCAGGCAGCATCTGTGAAGAGAGAAACAGAGTTAACGTTTCAGGTTGACAGTTCTGATGAAGGGTCATCAACCTGAAACGTTGGGCTGGATTTTGCCAATGGGGAGCTTTTGGAGGCGGGACTCCCACTTGTTGGGTTTTAATCCCGCCTCCATCGTCTTCTGGCCAACCCATGCTATTTGCCCTTGATTGACCTTGTTAAACCCGCCCAGCGGGCTTAGCAGGCCAATTAAGGGGAAACTGGTTACAGAGAACGTCAGCATATGACGTTTCATCTGTCAAAAATTTGTGAATCTGTCAAACACTGACATTCTCTGTAGTTTGATGAGTTCTTGTATTCAAAACCTCATCAAACCTCTTTCTTTAGCAGAAATTAGATGGTTGTTGCATTGGAGATTGCAGCAGCCATCTGTCATCTCTGCCGCGGAGATGCAAGACTCTCCGCATCCCCAACGATTGAAGCCTGCAGGAAGAAACAAAGGTAAGTAAACTTTTTCTAACACTTTCCACTTACCTCACATACTCACCTCTCCACACTTGCACCCATCACTTACCTTCACAGCGCACTTTTGCGCCCCTCCGACCCCCGCAGACCCAATGCTCGCCTCGGTGACCCTGGCAGGGTTCACAGCCTTCGGGAAGCCCGCACTTGTGTGGGTAAAATGGGAATAATCCTCTATCTGCCTGTTAACAGGCAGATAAGTGGCTGTAATCCCCTTCCCGCCTCCAGGAGACGGGACCCGGCGCGGGTCGACTACCCGCCTCCTGGGAAGATGGCACGGAGGCTGGTTGGGGGCAGGATTCTGCCATTTTCTGGCAGTGCCGCCTCCAAACCCGCCTCCCCAGGGCTGGCAAGATCGCGCCCGTTAACTCTGTTTCTCTCTCCACAGATGCTGCCTGACCCGCTGAGTATTTCCAGCATTTTCTGTTTTTATTTTATGTTAAATCTTTTGCCTGGAGACTGAGATTAAACATTGTGAGCTATTACAGCCCCAAAAATGGGGTAATTCTTTAGGTCACAGAGCTAGTGAAAACTTTCATCTTTGGATAGTATTTCAAAAATGCAAAAAATTTAAGAAAGTCAGCTCTGGACTTCATAAAGACTACAGTGGTTACAGTATCCACATTTTACTCTGAAAGCTAGAATTTACACCGAATCAAAATGTGTTTGCTTTTCTGAAGTAGCATTTAGTCTAAATATTTTCACTAATTTTGTCATCAGCAACAAAACTATTCCATTTTGACAGCTGGAACCCCATGTTAAATATTTTAACTGAAGTTCAAGATCTAATAATTGAAATATTTCTCAATATTAAGTGCAATTTGCCATTCATCTGTCTAGTATTTACGTGTCTGTACATCCATAGATTATTGCTATGGTTGGTCTGGCCTGCTTTCTGGACCACAATTTCTCTATAAGAATTTTTCAAATTATTTATTTTTGTGGTGTCATAACCAGGGCCGCAGGAGGTTTTGGCAGCAGTACTCCATGTAAACATGGAAACCTAATTTCAGTTAAACAAGTTTATAACAGTAATTCAGACCTAGGGTGAAGAGAAAGTATTTTAAAGAAAGTGATAAAAGTTCACCAAAAAAACCTTTTTGCTTTTGGATGTGCAGCATTAAACAAAATATTAATAATGATTGAATTAGTTGGGGAAGATTTCCTTTGTGCGTCAGGTATAGCAACATCACAAACACACTCTTTAGGAACTGGTTTCTGATCTCACTGCAGTGAGCACATAGAGGAGATCATCTCCCTAAACTGGGCATCTGTGTATTTAAATGAGGCTCTTGGTGAAATTCACCACCTGGACTTGGAATGCAATCATGACATTCAAGTATTGGATCATTCATTCTTGTAATCTTTATAGTTCTGGTTACTGACGGCGACAAATCAGTTTCCCACAAAGGATAGAAATTAGATCAAATGTTTTACCTTAACTTTTGAGAGTTTTGCCATTTTTTCCTTTGGACGTTAATAGTAGATGTATGAGACAGTAATGGACCAATCACAATATAAACAAAAAGAGAAATATTGCAGATGCTGTAAATCTGAAAACAGAAAGAGAAAAAAGTTGAAATATTCAGCAGGTCTGGCAGCACCTGTGGAGAAGCAGAAATGAGTTAGTTGACATTTCAGGTCTGAAGACCCTCCTCAGGACTGGAAGATATTGGCCCGGATTTTGCGGTAAGAATAACAGTGAGGGTATCAGCGCTCACCGTGATTAAGGAGTAAATCAGACAGCAACTTCTGGAGTCCGCACATGCGCAGTTAAACGCGGAAATCAGGAAGCTGCTGTCCAATTAACCCTGCTCCTCCACAAGATTCTCTTCATTGGTACATTGCCGAAAGACTTGGCATTAAAATGCATGTCAGGGCATGAAGTTGCGGTACTTACCCACTAGATACATATTAAACATGCCAGTAAAGGTTAGAGATACAGCAGGTTTTAAGCAAATACAGAGGCAGAGAAAGGGGGGAGGGGAGAAAAGAACAAAAGGAAAGGTCTGTGATAGGGTGGAAGGCAGGAGAGATTAAGTGACGACAGGTATGATTGTACAAGGCAAAAGGAGATGGTTATGGGACAAGTTAAGAAACAAAAGACGAGTCTAGAAGAGGTGTAAATGGGAATGGCAGAATCATCAACAGCTGCCATGTGAAAAAATAGGGGCAGAGGTTATGATCTGAAATTGTTGAACTCGATGTTGAGTCCAGAAGGCTGTAAAGTGCCTAATCGAAAGATGAGGTGCTGTTCCTCAAGCTTACGTTGAGCTTTGTTGGAACAGTGTAAGAGGCCGAGGCTGAGGACGGAGAGATCAGAGTGGGAGTGGAGCGGAGAATTAAAGTGACAGGCGACCGGAAGCTCGGGGTCATGCTTGCGGACTGAACGGAGGTGTTCCGCAAAGCGGTCACCCAATCTGCGTTTTGTCTCCCCAGTGTAGAGGAGACTGCATCGTGCGCAGCGAATACAGTATACTAAATTGCAAGAAGTACAAGTAAATCGCTGTTTCACTTGGAAGGAGTGTTTAGGGCCCTGGACAGTGAGAAGGGAGGAGGTAAAAGGGCAGGTGTTGCAAGGGAAGGTGCCGGGCGAAGGGGAAGGGGTGTTGGGGGTGATAGAGGAGTGGATCAGCGTGTCGCGGAGGGAGCGGTCCCTTCGGAATGCTGAAAGGGGAGGGGAGGGAAAGATGTGTTTGGTGGTGGGATCACGCTGGAGGTGGTGGAAATAGTGGAGGATGATCCGTTGAATGTGGAGGCTGGTGGGGTGGAAGGTGAGGACAAGGGGAACCCTATCGTGGTTCTCTCCACCCTCCACCCTATCACAGACCTTCACTTTTGTTCTTTTCTCCTTTCCCCCCTTTCTTTGCCTCTGTATTTGCTTAAAGCCTGCTGTAACTCTAACTTTTTCCAGTTCTAACACAAGGTCATCAACCTGAAACGTTAACTCTGTTTCTCTCTCCACAGATGCTGCTTGACCTGCTGAGTATTTCCAGAATTTTCTGTTTTTATTTCAGATTTCTAGCATTAGCAGTATTTTGGTTTTGTGTCTGAAAGAATACGAGATGCCGATATCCTCATACGTAATCCTTCTTTTCACATTTCACTTCCCCCTCATCCCACAAACTCTTCTGATTTACAAGCTGCAGATGGTGTAAGCATGCACCTCTTGCTTTCCCCCTCTCGCCCCTCACCACAACCTTACCCTTGTGTCTTTCTCCTTTCAGATAGCCAAGAACTGACATCTGGCCAGGCACTGGTGGAGGTGCACAAAATCGAAGAACACCAAGGCACTGATGATGAAGACACAGCACTGTCACTCGATTTCACACTCATCATCACCAGCTCAGATACTGACACTCCGTGTAGTTTAGAGGATAGGTTAGAGATGGGATCTGCATGTAGTAAGACACTGGGCACGAGTGGCCTGCAGCCAGGGCAGGGGGAAAGGGTAGCGCAGGTGCTAGCTCCCCGGAGGGCGAGGTTGCACATGAGCTCTGCTGCACAGGACTCAGATGAGGATTTCGATGGGGCGGCCTACAGAAGAAGGCTGATGGGTATGCACAACAGAATTTTTGGTGCATAGGTAGGCCTGCCAGAAAGCCTGAGTGCAATGTCAAGGAGCATGGAGGAGTCCGGCACCAACCTTGTAGAGGGCTTTGCGCAGAGCTTAGAGACCATAAGTTTCAGCGTGGAAGGGGGGTGGGGGGGGTGGGGGGGCAACTCCATTAGCGCAATTGTGGACCCAACCATGATGCAGCGTCTGATGGTCGATGTCTCAGTTTCCATTGCAGCACAAACAGAAGCCACCCAACATCTGAGTGCTGCAGTGGAAGCTCAGACATCTGTCATGCAAGCTCAGACTGCTGACATCATGGCTGCCTTTAACTGTGTGGAAAGGAGCTTGCAGGGTGTCACAGTAGTCCAGCAATCTGTCCTCCAACAGATTACAGGAAACTTTCGTTTATCCGGCACCCTAATATCCGGAATTCTCGCTTAACCGGCAAAAATCAGGTAAGTTTTATTATACAGACAAGACCCCGATTCTGACCTTTCGCCCCCACGAAAGGGGGGTCAACGTTCTTCCGACTCCGACCTGTCGCCGCCACGGAGGAAAAAGCCGGAGTCTCGTTTACCTTCCCTCTCCGGGTCCCAATTGTTCAGCCTGTGGCCGTGTACGGGGCTCTCGTACCTTGGTAAGTATACCTCTCTGTAATCCGGCACTTTCGATCAACCGGCACCACGCCGGTCCCGTCGGTGCCGGATAAACGAAAGTTTCCTGTACTAGGAATGCTGAAGCGTCGCCCCGGAGGAGTGGCAATGGCTCCGTGGAGGCCGACCCTGCTGTCCTCTCTCAGGATGACAGTATTTGATCCTCCCACCACTGCTACTCTGCCAGTGTCCTTGCTGTTGCCTGTCAGCCAGCCAGCCCAGACTGCTGCCGCCCATGCCGAGGTGCAGTCTGCAGCCGGGCCTTCTAGGCCCAGAGCTACTCGAGGTCATCTTGCAAGGCCATCTGTAGCCTCCCACACTGAAAGTCAGCAGCCTTTCACCAGCCATGCTGCAGCCACTGAGGTAGCACTTCATAGGAGCACTAGGGGAGGCAAAGGCACATTGAAGGCAGGCACTAAGGGAATGCACAAGGGTGATTAGTTTACTTTGTTGTGTAATATTGGATGGATTGATGTATTGTTGGATTGGAATGTTTGCTTTGTGGTGGCTTTTATTTCAGCATTGTGGCCAAGAGGATGCTGTGATGGTCAGTAACAGAGGGAAGGTAAGGTGTGGGACTATTGTTGAATGGGGAATTGGGGTTGCGTTCACTGGTACCGCAGTCGGATGAGTCGATCACGGTCAGCCTGGGCAAAGGGGCAGTCTGGGTTGCCTCCTCCCTTCCACTTCCTCCTCTTCTGCTTCTTCCTCCTCCTCCTCCTCCTCAGCTGGTCGCCGAATGCCTGGTGGCAAGGGCTGTGCCCTCATGATGGCGAGGTTGTGGAGCATGCAGCAGACCATGACGACTCTTGAGACGCACCCTGGTGAGTACTGCAGGGCTCCTCCAGAGCGGCCCAGGCAGCGGAAGCATTGTTTAAGCACACAAATGGTCTGCTCTATAAGATTCTGTGTGGCACCATGGCTTTTGTTATATGCATGCTGCCCACATGTGCGCGGGTTGTGCAGCGGAGTCATGAGCCAGATGGTCAGCGGATAGCCCTTGTCGCCCAGTAGCCACCCTTTGCTTTGTCATGGTGGCTAAAAGATTGAGGGCTAAAAATTGAGTAGCGCCCCATTTGAGGCGCTAACTTCGCTGGGGAGCTGCTTTTAACGCCCCGGAAAAATTAGCGCCCCCCGCGCATGGCCCCTGCCCTTTAAGAAGGGGAGAAAGGCCTGCAATACCGCGGCTGCTGTGTTGTGCACAGATAACTGAAGCGGTGCTTTAGCTCGCACCCACCTACATACACTTATGTGTCAGGCAGCAGCATGGTGCTTTCATTTTGTAGTAATCAGATGTGGCGACGTTCTTTGAAAGTGAAGGAAAGCAGTTGACTGATTGGACAAACCTCGCCAGCCTCCTTCCCGTACCCCACACCCCACTGCTCTTGCCAACTGATCAATAATTACCAGCCCTCTCCACATTTATCTCCAGAATGTCTCTACATTCATGAACAATGCCCTTGCTATCCACAAGTTTATTATAGATGATTGCATTGACATTCTGGCATTGAATGATAATTGACTCATGGATGTGACATCTTGCCACTTACTGAAGCCTCTCTGCTTGTCTATATTTTCCACCACGGTGGTAGTGTGGCCATTTTCCCCAAATCACACCTTAGTCTCTCCCTCTACTCCTCTGGTACCTTCTCCTTCAGGTACTTCACCTTGTTCCACCCTTCTCACTTCTTTAAAATTCTTATTTGCCTACTGCTCCCCCCACAAGCCCCACGCCAAGTTTCTCACCCGGATATTCTCCCTCCTTTCCTCTGCCAAGCTCTGCATTGAGCGACACCTCATTCTCAGTGATTTAAATTTTCATCTTAGCTCTCCCTGCCCTGTCTCCCTGAATTAACAGCCCTCCTGTCCTCCTGAAACCTCCCCATAAACTTTCCTACCCATATTCATGGCCAAACTCTCGACTTTCCAGCAGAGATCCTGGATACTGAGTAGGAATGAATTGAGTTGTTTTCTTCCCAACCCTAGAGATGTTAATCTCTCTATCTCAGTTTAGGCTGAGATCAGCTAACTCAGGAGAGCCTGGTAATCAAAACTGGGACTTTCTAGTCTGAATATCTCAGCTTCTGACTGGATAAACTCACTGAACTTTGTAATGCAGAATAAAACTAGACAGTAATAATACTGAAAGCTAACACACATTTCATTTTTTTGCACTAATAATTATCCCAAGTTTAAAAATTCACTATAAATCATTAAATGAACCAGGAAAATACTAATTTCTGACACACTAACCATAAATGTTTAACCTGTCTACAAATTCTAAAGTTTATAGGAAATAAGATATCATTACCTTTTAACTTGAATAGAGTTGAGGTTCCTACAAATGCTAATCATTACCAAGTAGAACTCAACCAAGTAGCAAAAACGAGCCAGACTGGGAAAAGTCTGAAAGTCTAAAATGATCCGCTGCATTTATAGTTTTCCTCATTTTTGAATTGGGAGTTAGAATCCTTTAATCTCTAACAGGCTGACCTGCAAAACTGGAATTAACATGAGATCATCACAAGATTGGACTAGTATTGACTCTTTGACAGCACCTCCCAAACCTGCGACCTCTACGACCTAGAAGGACAAGGGCAGCAGGCGCATGGGAACACCACCACCTCCAAGTTCCCCTCCAAGTTACCACCATCCTGACTTGGAAATATATCGCTGTTCCTTCATCGTCGCTGGGTCAAAATCCTGGAACTCCCTACCGAACAGCATTGTGGGACTACCGTCACCATACAGACTGCAGCGGTTCAAGAAGGAGGCTCACCACCACCTTCTCAAGGGCAATTAGGGATGGGCAATAAATGCTGGGCTTGCCAGTGACGCCCACATCCCATGAATGAATTAAAAAAAGATACATTATACTGTTTACATCCAAACATTCCCACATGACTGTACAAATAATCTCCTTATTCTCTCAGTGCTCCCAGCATTGCTAATTCAGAACAAATGTGCCACGATGTAGCATATGTGCCAGTCTGGAACCTTTTATTATAAAAAGATTTTGGTTTTTCTCTACTGAACTAATTAAAAAGGAAGCATGAATGGAATACCCTATTACATTTCTGGAAATATTTATTCATTCTAAAAAATATAATTTAATGTTCCAACAAGAACTTTATATTACAGCATGTCTGAATTTGGAAAACATTTGCAGACATCACACAAAACAGACTACATTTTTGTTTTTGTTGTGTTCAGAATTGTTGCTATGAAATCTAGACTAGTGATGAAAGAGGTTGGAATTTGCATATAATCCCACCATCCTGCAAATATTCAACTCCTTACATAACAAAAAAAATAACAGAACCCGATCATCAGGCCTTCAAAATCTTTCCTTACTTTCCTGAGCAACAGTCCATTTTTTGGGGAACAATTACAGCTACCTTCACTATTGATTAGCTGGAGTCTTTATGATTCACCTTTATGATTCTCTACACAAAGTGAAGTCAAGCAGTTGAGAAACACAATAGTGTTGCTGGGGTTTTATTTTTATTTTTAATTCATTCTCAGGATGTGAGAATTGCTGACAAGTCCAGCATTTATTGCCCATTTCTAGTTGCCCTGAGAAGGTGGTAGTGGGCCTTTTTCTTCAACCAAGAGGCCACTTAGGAGGGCAGTTAGGAGTCAACCACGTTGGCATGGGTGGGAGTCACATGGCAAGTTTCCTTCCCTAAAGGACATAATGAACCTGTGGGTCCATTGAGAGCTTCGCGGTCACTTTTATACTGATACCAACTTTTTATATCCAAATTTTTTGTTTGAACTAATTTCAAATTCTCAAACTAGCATGGTGGAATTTTAACTTTTGGTCCATAGCCTTGTAGGTTATGGTACTTCAAGTGCATATCCAAGTACGTTTTAAATGCAATGAGGGTTTCTGTCTCTGCCAACCTTTCAGGCAGTGAGTTCCAGACCCCCACCACCCTCTGGGTGAAAAAGGTTATCCTCAAATCCCCTCTAATCCTTCTACCAATTACTTTAAATCTATGTCCCCTGGTTATTGTCCTCTCTGCTAATGGAAATAGGTCCTTCCTAGCCACTCTATCTAGGTCCCTCATAATTTTATACACCTCAATTAAGTCTCCCCTCAGCCTCCTCTATTCCAAAGAAAACAACCCCAGCCTATCCAAACTTTCCGAATAGCTAAAATTCTCCAGCCCAGGCAACATCCTCATAAATCTCCTCTGCACCCTCTCTAGTGCAATCACATCCTTCCTGTCATGTGATGACCAGAACTGTACACAGTACTCTAGCTGTGACCTAACTAGTGTTTTATACAGTTCTAGCATAACCTCCCTGCTCTGATATTCTATGCCTCAGCTAATAAAGGAAAGTATCCCGTATGCCTTCTTAACCACCTTATCTGCCTGTCCTGCTACCTTCAGAGATCTGTGGATATGCACTCCAAGGTCTCTCTGTTGCTCTACACTTCCTACCATTTATTGTGTGTTCCCTTGCCTTGTTAGCCCTCCCCAAATACATTACCTCACACTTCTCCAGATTGAATTCCATTTGCCACTTTTCTGCCCAGCTGACCAGTCCATTGATATCTTCCTGCAGTCTACAGCTTTCTTCCTCACTATCATCCACACGGCCAATTTTTGTATCATCTTCAAACTTCTTAATCATGCCCCCTACATTGAAGTCTAAATCATTGATATATACCACAAAAAGCAAGGGACCAAATACTGAGCCCTGCGGCACCTCATTGGAAACAGCCTCCCAGTCACAAAAACACACGTCGACCATTACCCTTTGTTTCCTGCCACTGAGACAATTTTGGATCCAACTTGCCACTTTCCCTTGGATCCCATGGGCTTTTATTTTTCTGATCAATCTGCCATGTGGGACCTTGCCAAAAGCTTTGCTAAAATCCATGTAGACTACATCAAACACACTCCTTATCGACCCTCCTTGTTACCTCCTCAAAAAATTCAATCAGGTTAGTCAGACACGACCTTCCCTTAACAAATCCATGCTGACTGTCTTTGATTAATCCATGCCTTTCTAAATGACGATTAATACTGTCCCTCAGAATTTTTTCCAATAATTTGCCCACCACCGAGGTTAGGCCGACTAGCCTGTAATTACTCGGTCTATCCCTTTCTCCCTTTTTAAACCATGGTCCAATGTTAGCAGTCCTCTAGTCCTCCGGCACCACAGCTGTAGCCAGAGAGGATTGGAAAATGATGGTCAGAGCCTCTGCTATTTCCTCCCTTGCTTCTCTTAACAGTCTGGGATACATTTCATCCGGGCCTGGCGATTTATCTACTTTCAAAGCTGCTAAACCCCTTAAAGCTTCCTCTCTCACTATGTTTATCTCACCAGGCCGCAGCCAGGGACGGAGAGGAGGGAGGGGGTGGGGATCGGAGGCCGGGGGTGGGGATCAGAGATCGGAGGCCTGAGGGATCAGAGGCCGGGGGTGGTGGTGGGAGGCCGGGGGTGTGTGTGGTGGATGTGGGAGACTGGAGGTCAGGGGGTGGGAGATCGGAGGCCAGGAGGGAGGGGAGAGATCGGAGTCCTGAGGAATTGGAGGTTGGGGTGGGTGTCGGAGCCCGGAGACAGGGGGCTGGGGTGGGAGGTCTGGGGGTGAGATCGGAGGCCTTGGGGGGAGGTCAGAGGCCACGTAGGGGAGATCGGGGGGGGGGGAGCCTGGGAAACCCTGCCGGCAAGAGTTAAATTTGAAATGGTGGATCAAGTTGAGGCACACAGCCGCATTATAATATTTAAATTGCCAAACTGCCTCCTGGAAGCAGGTTGGTTGCTTGCGTTTCCCCCCCCCCACCACCCCCAACTCCTGCCGTTGAAACTGGAAGTGGGCAGGTTGGGGTCGGGATTCAGATTTTTAACACTTTAACCTCCTACCCAACCCAAACCCACCCGTTTTTTGGGGTTAATATTCCCACCTCCAGAGCAGTACTGAGGGAGTGCTGCACTGTCGCAGGTGCTGGCTTTCAGATGAGACGTTAAACCATGGCCCCATTTGTCCTCTCAGATGGACATAAAAGATCCCATTGTGCTATTTTGAAAAAGCTACTGAAAGTGCACCTCCTCCTTCCTGGGGCGCTACCATTCAATATCGCAGTGCTACGTGCAACAGCGCCACGCGTGTCGGCACGTAGCGCCGCGGTATTACAGGCCTCCCTCTTCTGATTAAAGGGGAGGGGCCTAGCGCAGTGCACACTGGGGCCCTGCTGAACCACCGAGGAGCACTCAAGAGGAGTGCCGGGCTGACCGATCACGGCCGGCACCCTGAATAAGGTAGCGAAAGGGGGCAGGTGCTGGCAGGCGGCCCAAAAAAAATGGCCGCCCGGCACTTGCCCTTTCATTTGCACAGCCGCGGCCGCAAAAACGCCACCCTGACCCCGTCGGACATAACATCCGGCAGTAGGTCAAGGGGCGCAACTGAAGTTTGCGGCCGGGGCGCGAGCAGGGCGCTGTGCACAGCAATGATGTCATCGTCAGAGGCACAGCACTGTGGGGCGCTACCGGCTACCGCCGCCGCTAACCTCCTGCTGAATTTCGCGGGAGGCGTTAGCGGTGCTGCAACCACGTGCTAGGGGCTTTGTGCCCCGGTAACGTCTCCCCGTGGCGCTAACGGGAGGCGCAAAGCAACCCAATTTTTCCCCCATAATCTGGTCATGATCAGATTGTTGTTTGTGGGACCTTGCTGTGCACAATTTAACTACCATGTTTCTTACAATACAACAGTGGCTACACTTCAGAAGTACTTCATTGGCTGTATCGCGCTTTGGGATGCCCTGAGGTCGTAAAAGGCGCTATATAAATGCAAGGTTTTCGCTTTTTTCTTTTTTAACACTTATTATCCAAGCTCGCGAATGAAGAATGACCACTTGGGTGAGTTAGCAGGGGAACTATACCTATACTCCAGAAAAGGCATCATCGACAGAGAGGGGGATAACCAAAAAAAGCAAAGAAAGAAAAAAGTTGACAAGCTAATTTATTAATTTGCATATTAGGCTATTAAAAAAAAAGCAAAAATCGTAAGAGGAAGATGATTCTACGATAAGATGATTAATATAACAAAATATTTTCATAAGAGGCCAAACTACAAAAAATAATATGCAGTTTAAAAATAACAATAATAAATCAAATGATGATATCAAGGAAGTTTATATTTTAATTTAGAATTTTTGTTTAGTTTGGCATTGAGGCACTTGTGTCATGAGGGAATATATCATATCCCTGTTTCAATCAGGAGTCGGGAGGTAAACAGATGATATCCTTTTGCTGTCAGCAAGTCCTTGGCTCCGATTCTAACTCCAGGCAGGCTTTTGGCGGGTGGAAGGTGAAGTGAGTAGGAAACTCAACTGCTGCCGTAGAAATCAGGCCCATTCGGGGCAAAAATCCCCAGAAGAACAATGCTCCAGATATAAAAGAGAGAAATAGTGCTTGCGGAAAAGACAAATGAAATGAAAGAAAACGGGTACCCTCCTCCTATAGGCATGGTTGGCCAGGCGGTACATTGGATAAATATACTGGCACTAGTTTTTTAAATTTAGCACTCCCAATGCAGGGCATCACGTGATGGGAGCACATCTCGGAAATTTGGCCACGGAGGTCAGCTTGCCCAGTTTGCTGCCTGCATGATCTTCCATGGATGGAAAATCATGCAGGCCGTGAATTGGTGCAATAACTTGTGAGCCTGAATTCTTGACTTACGAGAAAGGACAGGAAAATTGAGCCTGGCCGGTGCCTGGCATGGTGTAACTTTCACACACCATTATCCCCAGGCCTGCACCCACCCAGATCCTCGTAATTAGGAACTTAAAGTAATTAAGATCAGTAGAGAAAAAGTACTTGAGAAACTAATGGGACTAAAAGCTGACAAATCCCCTGGACCTGATGGCCTACATCCTAGGATTCTAAAAGAGGTGGCTGAAGAGATAGTGGATGCATTGGTTGTGATCTTCCAAAATTCACTAGATTCTAGAATGGTCCCAGCGGATTGGAAGGTAGCAAATGTAACCCCGCTATTCAAGAAAGGAGGGAGAGAGAAAACTACAGGCCAGTTAGCCTGACATCAGTCGTCAGGAAAATGCTGGAATCCATTCTTAAGGAAGTGGTAACAGGGCACTTAGAAAATCATAATATGATTAGGCAGAGTCAACATGGTTTTATGAAAGGGAAACGTGTTTGACAAATTTATTGGTGTTTTTTGAGGATGTAACTAGCAGGGTAGATAAAGGGGAACCAGTGGATGTAGTATATTTGGATTTCCAAAAGGCATTCAATAAGGTGCCACATAAAAGGTTGCTACACAAGATAAGGGCTCATGGGGTTGGGGTAATATAGTAGCATGGATAGAGGATTGGTTATCGGACAGAAAACAGAGAGTAGGGATAAACGGGTCATTTTCCGGTTGGCAGGCTGTAACTAGTGGGGTGCCACAAGGATCAGTGCTTGGACCTCAGCTATTTACGATCTATATTAATGGCTTAGATGAAAGGACCGAGTGTAATGTATCTAAGTTTGCTGATGATACAAAGCTAGGTGGGAAAGTAAGCTGTGAGGAGGACACAAAGAGTCTGCAAAGAGATATAGACAGGTTAAGTGAGTGGGCAATAAGATGGTAGATGGAGTATAATGTGGGGAAATGTGAGGTTATTCACTTTGGTAGGAAGAATAGAAAATCAGAATATGTTTTAAATGCTGAGAAACTATTAAATGTTAGTGTTCAGAGAGATTTAGGTGTCCTCATACAGGAAACACAGAGAGTTAACATGCAGATACAGTAAGCAATTAGGAAGGCAAATGGCATGTTGACCTTTATTGCTAGAGGGTTGGAGTACAAGAGTAAGGCAGTTTTGCTACAGTTGTACAAGGCTTTAGTGAGACCACACCTGGAGTACTGTGCACAGTTTTGGTCTCCTTATCCAAGGAAGGATATACTTGCCTTAGAGGCGGTGCAACTAAGGTTCACTCTGTTGATTCCTGGGATGAGAAGGTTGTCCTCTGAGGAGAGATTGAGTAGATTGGGCCTATACTCTCTGGGGTTTAGAAGAATGCAAAGTGATCTCATTGAAACATATACGCTTCTGAGGTGGATTGACAGGATAGATCCTGAGAGATTGGCCGGAAATTTACTGTTGCCGAGCGTGTGGGTTTGGGGGGCGCGTTGACAGTAAAATCTTGGAAATAGCGAGTGCGTCGGGAACTCACGCATTTAACTTGGGTGGCTTTGAAGGCACGACACGGACCCAATCGGAACAGGCGGGTGATCTTGTTGAAATCATTAAATGCTTGTTGAGAGACCCTTAAGAGGGTTTTTAACGCCAGCTTTAGATTTTAACTGCAGGAGCACGGGATTCACGGAGATCGGGTACCTCACCTGTGAAGGGGAGGTGGAAGCTCAGTGGCCATTGGTGAGTTCATTCATTGACAGCTGGGAAAAGCACATAAATACTCCCACATTACACCTTATTACTTGCCTTCTGGAAAGGCTCTTGCTCATTCCATTTTGTCCACAGATTTAGCTTTCAGCAGTTTGCAGGTCATTTTTGAAACCTCGGAAGCCACTCTCACCACATTGCTAGTCACTATCACAACATTGAGGGATTGGCCCTCTGATCTCCACTTTACCTGCCATCTACTACATCAGCATGGGTGCCGCTTATACTGTCTCACCTTGGTCCTCAGAATCGGACCAAGATGAGCCCCACCACCAGCAACAGCAGCAACAGCAGCAGCATCTATAGTAGCAGCCTTCTCCTCAACGACCTGATGCTCCACAGGAGAGAGGGGGTCAGCACAGGGCTGCAGCCCGCCGGAGGCGATACCCCCAACACAGGGTATACAGGCAGAGGATGAGCTTCCTGGAAATTACTGAGCGCAGTGCTTCAGGAGGCTCTGGCTATCGCACCAAGTCGTCGCAGACATTGGCTCCTTTCGGTGATCTGCAGCAGACATTTCCAGGATCTCGCAGTTGGCTGCCCACAGATGCATCCCACAGGTGACCAATGCCATGTATGGCAAGTCAGCCAATTATATCAACTTTGCCACTGATAAAGCCAGTGTTAGTGAGTGGGCGCTCAGCTTTACAGCTCTGGCTGGGCGTCATCGACTGCACACATTTGGCCATCAAGGCACCCACACATTACCCTGGAGTGTTTGTGAACCGCAAGGGTTTCCACTCCCTCAATGTGCTGCTCGTCTGCAGCCATAAAAAGATCATTAAGCTTGTGTGTGCCAGATTCCCAGGGAGCTGTCATGACTCTTTCATCCTGCGCCAGTCCACCCTCCTTCAGCTCTTTGCACCCCCAAACAGACTTACCGGCTGGCTGCTTGGAGACAAGGGCTATCGACTGAAGACGTGGCTCATGATACCCTTGAGGATGCCAAGTACTGAGGCCCAGGAGCATTATATTGAGAGCCACATGTCCACCAATGTATCATAGAGCAAACAATAGGCATGCTGAAGATGCACTTCAGATGCCTTGACAGATCTGGAGGAGCCCTTCAGTATGCACCAGCCAGAGTCTCCAGAATCATCGTCGTATGCTGCGCGCTGTACAACATAGTGCAGCAGTGAGGATTGGAGCTGCAGGAGGAGCAAGGCACAGAGCGCACAGCCTCTTCAGAGGACGAGGAGGAGGAGGAATCTGAGGCCCGGGATGACCTCATCATGGACAGATTTACTTAACTTGCTCCACTGCAACCACATGGCTGACACATGCTGTACTAAATTTAACTCCCCCCCCCCCGCCACAACAACACTATAAAGCATCCCTATGATGACCAATCCATTCCTCTCACCCAAAGCCCCAATGCTCGAGGTTAAGTAATGTCTCACCATTCACCTGAAGTGACAAAGCCACTTCCAAGGTTTGAGGCAAAAATGGATAAGACCCAAAAGTGATGCAAAGAAAAACATTTATGTGTGTCATCAAAATAACTGAAACATAACACTAACTTTTTTTGATACACCCATGTGCAGACCCGTGTGCATCTACATTTGTGTCATTTTTCTTTTTCGAGTGGTTCTACGCAGTGAAACCCCTGTGGCTTCAGCAGAGGTAGAGGCAGGCTGCTCACTTCCCTGCTGCGAATGTTAGACACCTTTGGCGAACGTCCTCTGGGTTTTGGAGCCTGTGAGGGCCCGGCCAAAGACTGCTCCTCCTGCGACTGTGCAGGGGCAGACTCGGCCATCGGCATCCGAGGAAGCATGTGGGGCTCTGACTGAGGGGTATGCAACAGAGGAGAAGTGGAAGCACTTTGAGAAGAGCCCCCACTTCCATGTCCCCCTCACCATCATCCCTCTCATGGGCCACCCACACTTTCCTGCTAGCAATGAGCTGGAGAGCACCTTGCTACACAGCAATGGGGCAATGAATGCCCAAGTCTATGTTTATACCCCTCCTTGAGAGAAGGTCTATGAGCGCCTGCCATCTGTTGTCCACAGCTCGCATGTGCTCATGTAACTGGTGAATTAGCTGCTCCATGCAGGTGGCCATCCTTTCCATGGAACAGCACATCGTCGCCATCACCTGTGACATGGTGGTGCTCATATTGGAAATGGACTCCTCCATTCTCTGCACATTTGCAGACATTGCAGCTGCAAAAGATGCCAGAGCCTCCTGCAATTGTTGCTGCTCCGCCAAGATCACCCTCTTTCTCGCTGGCCCCCGAGGCTCAGTGTCTGCCTGCAGCTGAGCAGAGCTTGGAGCGTCCTGCGCCCTCCGGCAAGGACTCTCTACTGCTGTCCTGTCAACACTATCTGCTCTTGCTCACTTGTGAATTATGAGACACCAGGTGACAACACTACTCTATGGTGCACAGCACTCACCGAGGTGTGCGTATCTGCGCTGGTGCTGGCTGTGCTTGGGTCTGCTGACGCTGCACCCTCAGAGGCTGGAGGTTCCTCTAAGGAGTCGTCTTCCTCCTCTGGCTGGACAGTGGGGATGGGGGGGATGGGGAGCAGTTGATGGACCTGTGGGAGAGTAAAGAGATGAATTAGAAGTGTTATAATAAGAATGTGTAACGTTACCATTATGCACATGATGACCTTTCACTGGCTGCTCACATCAGTCACCATATGAGTGACTGTTGTATGCCATGTGGCTGTAGTGAGATGTGATTCTGTCACCAGGTTGCTGGGATGTTCCCCTCTTTCCGTCTCCCACCGCCAGCTTCTCCACAATTTCCGAGATCTCCAGAGCCCCCTCCTCTGCTGCTGTTAGTTGGGTAAAGGCTGGAGGGCCACCTCCAGTTCTCTGCCTCCCCCTGTTGTTCTGGGCTCTTTTCTCCTGCAAGGAGGAAAAGAAGAGAAGTTTGAGTGAGAGTGATGGAATGAGTGTAAGGAATGGATGGGTTACAACTTTAGAGGGTGACTATGAGGGTGTCAATGCCAAATGGCCTCCTTCTGTTGTGTTACTTGCTATAGAAACATAGAAAAATAGGAGCAGGAGTAGGCCATTCGGCCCTTCGAGCCTGCTCCGCCATTCAATATGATCATGGCTGATCCTCTATCTCAATACCATATTCCCGCTCTCTCTCCTTACCCCTTGATGCCTTTTGTAACTATGATTGCATTAGGATGTGGGCGAGTCTGAGGGGTGGTTAGTCAGATGGAGATGTGAGTACGTACATAGAGAGAGAGGGATGGGTGGACCTGGAAGGTATGTTGGTGTGAGGAATGATGTGCAGGAGTAGGCTTGGGAAGGCAGAGTGATGGGGTTGTGGTGACAGGCACATCAGGATGAAGTTGAGTGTGGCATTGCACTCACCTTTCCTGATCTCAAGAGATCATTGAATCGTTTCCTGCACTGGATCCAGGTCCTCCTCGTCATATCCCTGCTGCTGACCTCCTCAGTGATATCCAGCCAGGCTCTTTTTGTTTCTTGTGGAGGTCTCCTTCGCCTATCAGCAGGGAAGAGGGTCTCCCTGCGTGCTCAGACTGCCTCCACCAGAGGATGCAGGGATGAGTCTGAGAAGCGTGGTGCAGCCCTCTGCCTTTGGCTATCCATCCTTGCTACTTTATAACAGTACTCAGGCCTTTGTCAGGTTCCAGCCTCCTCTAGCAACCTTCAAGTGAGTTGAGTGCAAGGCTGCTTTAAATATCAGTGCTGGAAATGAGTCATTGATGATGTCATCAGACCCGCTCCATTTCATTGGGCTGGGAAACGTGCATGAGTCTTTCAATTGGGGCCATTAAGCTAAAGTTGCTCTGAACAACGCATTGCTCAGAACATCACAGTCCCGACCTGCTACGCAGCCCGCACGCACGCAACCCGACTCCAAGGTAAACATTCCAGCCATTGTTTCCCCTTGGTGGAGAGTCCAGAACTAGGGGGCATAGTCTCAGGATAAGGGGTTGGCCTTTTAAGACTGAGATGAGGAGGAATTTTTTCACTCAGAGGGTTGTGAATCTTTGGAATTCTCTGCCCCAAAGTGCTGTGGATGCTCAGTCGTTGAGTATATTCAAGGCTGAGATCGATAGATATATGGGGGGAAAATTTCAGTTGGTTGCGCCTCCCATTAGCGCCTTAAGAGGGCGCTAATGAGGCGCAAAGCAACTAGCGCCTGGGGGCGGCGATGTTTGCGCTGCTCGCGAAATTAACTAGACATTTTGCGGTGGCACTAAACACTACAGGCACGATCTCCTGCGCCGGCAGATCGTGACGTCAGTCGAGTGCGCAACGCCCCGGTAGCGCCCCGGAGTGGATATTGAGTGGCGCCCCCTGCCTTACCGCCTGCCGCTAGCAACGACAGATTGAGGGGAGCGTTTTGCAGTCAGGAAGGGACTGGGAGGGCACTATTTAAAGGCGACCGTTTCCTGCCTTTTTTTGTTGGAGACATTTTTGAACCACGCATTCTGAGAGAGAGCGAGAGAGACTTCTGGAGAGATTCAACGCTGTGTGAAGGAGTTTTGGGTACTGAGCAGCACTTTGCAGGTTCATTTTGATTTGCCCTTCCTTGTATCGATTTAGAAGAGACTGTGGGGGTTGCACTCTGAGCTCTTTCCCTGGTACTCTCCATTGTTCTTTCCAGCAGATTTGATGTACAGGTCTCTCCAGGCCGAGATTCAAGGCTGCAATGAGCAGGATGTGGATGGAAAGCAAGATCAACCTTGCCCTTTAAGAACTGGCCGGCGCCATTGTGTCTGTGTTCCATTGCTGACTGACATCTCATGAGCTTCACCAGTGCTCTGAGTTAGCGCCTCGCTCCTCAGCCTTTGCGCCTTAAGACAGATGTGTAGCGCCTGATTTAGCGCTCCAATCACCTCCAGGGGCGATAAAAGTCAAGTTTGCAGTCGGAGGTGATAATTAGCGCCAGGCGCTAATCTTTGCGCCTGGCCGATAATCGCACCCCAAACGTGGCGATACTGAATTTTTCCCCTATGGACTTTAGAGGAATCAAGGGATATGGGGACAGGGCAGGAAAGTGGAGTTGAGGTCGAAGATCAGCCTTGATCTTCTTGAATGGCAGAGCAGACTCGAGGGGCCGTATGGCCTACTCCCGCTCCTAATTCTTATGTTCTTAAACTCCTGAGAGAGATCAAATGTAGAGACAAATCTTATACAAATTAATGAAAATCTCATACCATTTACGTTGTTTCTCGAGGGCATCTGCCAATGTCTAGCTGAAGATAAGACAGGATATCGGAAAAACACCCGCAGTAATTCCGGATGATAATTTTTATATGCACTTCTAAGGGATAATTTTCCGACTTGGCACTCCCAGCAAGGAGTCTCATTTGCCATTATAAATTCAGGCACATACAGCACACGAGGTTCCAGCTATTAATTTAAATTGTCAGAAAATCACATGCAATGGGCCCAAATTTGCAATATCTACTCCCAACGCTTCATGGGTGTGCAAATTTAGAAAATTGTTTCTTTAATTGCAAGAAAAAAAATTATGCCGCTCTAAATACAACACAATGCAAACTCTGGTATAATTTATCACTGAACCGCATCAAACAAGATGAACATAGGCCCAATTGAGGGTTAAAATGACTAATAGAATACTGCCAATTCTCAGAAAACATTAAATGCACACGCATCTGAACTTTGTCCTTTCTGATTGTCATATCCAAAAGGCAAATTTTTGAGGCAAATATCTACTTTTGGCCTAAGTCAGACACAGACAAATTTGAATTGGCTTGATTTGTAGGCAATCTACTCTATATTCCTATATGGGTTTAAAACAGGATATGGGACATTGCCAGATATCTATTATATAATTTAATTAGTTGTCATCTGCTAATATGATAACGGCAGAGTTCATGAAATTTTTAATTGCCACACTAAGATTATCTCCTCCAGTTTCCAATTATTTCTACATTTTCAGGAGAAATATTTGGGAATTCCAGTGATTATCTCTCTTCTTCCCCCCACGTTTTTCCAGTTCCATTTAATGAGCTCGATTAGCCTCACATTTCCAGCTCTAATGCTGGGTCTCCACCAAAAACATTACCCTGTTTTTCAGATGATAATGTATCTGCTGTGTATTTCCAGCATTAGCAGCTTTTCTTTTTCTTTTTGTTTGCAACATATAACAAGCACAAGACAAGGGCCTAGAAATTCGTCTTGGGCAGTGGTGCAAAACAGGTGATATTAGATCGGCCGCCCATTATACGCAGGGCCTGATAAATGGAATACCGGGCGCTGCACGTAACAAGCGACCAATCCAATACCGCCCGTTTTGCACCACCACCCGAGACACATTTCCAGGCCCGTGTTGTTCGAACATTATTTTCTCTCTGAATAAAGGGAGAATCTTGCCATCAATATCTCCTTTAAAAATCAATTTGTTTTTTCTGTGTTTCAGAATTATGTGCTGTATTGTAATCAGTGAATGCAGATGCCCGAAGGGATTGCAAAATCACAGCCGAGCTTTTGTCATGGAATCCACAAACATCGCGCTGTCCGTGATGATTCAGCTACTCATGAAAATCATCCTGCTTCATGCCCTGACCTGCCACTCAGTGCCAATCAGTTTCTGACCATCCCATAGATTCGGAAGATCAAGGATTCCCTCCCAGAGTGTGCAGCAGCATTCAGTCCCCAGAGCGGATAGTATCAGCTGACAGGTGGATGGAGGAGGGTGGGTGGGGGAGAGAGAGAGAGAAAGATGGGAGAACAGCGCTAACGTGACATTGAGAGAGGGGAGGATGAAGATTAGCTCCATAAAACTGAGAAGGGAGGGGAGATTAGTGAATAATTTTAAAATAAGTTAGCAATCACATTTAGCAACAGAGAGTACC